>CM077147.1:133305688-133875659 GCA_039583875.1 Platanthera guangdongensis | reverse complement strand
AAAATACAAAAGGCTCACAAACTAACATATTGTTGAGGTGCATTTCATCTTTTTTGGAGAATTCCCAGCCCGTTGACATTCATTGCATTCCTTCACATGAATGTAGGGTCTCTGAACAGAGTTGGCCAGTAGAACCCGCATTATAGAACCTTATGTGTTGTCATAGCTGCTCCCATATGGCCACCTGCCACACGATTGTGACAGTGCTGAAAATCGATCCGTGTTCAGATTCCAGGACACACCTTCTAATGATGTTGTCTGCACAAGTGCAGAACAACAGCGGATCCTCCCAGAAGTAGTAAATAGCATCCGAGAGAAACTTCTTATTCTTTTGGAAGGACAGATTGGAAGGAATTTTCCGAACATGAGGAAGATAGCCAAGTCAGCAAACCAGGGAGAATTACCATGTTCCGTTGTTAAAGAGAAAAGAGTCTCATCTGGAAATCAGTCGAAAAATATAGAGTCTTCATGTTGTGAAGTGTCATGCGTTTCCAACCGCGATAGATGGTCCGCAATAACATTATCAACTCCCTTCTTGTCCCGCACTTCCAACTCGTACTCTTGCAGCATTAAAATCCATCAGATGAGTCGTGGCTTTGCATCCTTTTTTTGCACGAGGTACTTCAGAGCGACATGATAGGTGTACACCACGGCTTTCGATAGCACGAGGTAGGGGTGAAATTTCTCCAATTAGAAAACCACTCCTAATAACTCTTTCTCAATAGTGGTGTAGTTCCTTTGAGCATCATTCAAAGTATGACTTGCATAATAAATTGTGTGGAAAACCTTATTCTTCCTCTATCCCAAGACTGCTCCGACAGCGAAATCACTCACGTCGCACATCAATTCGAATGGTAATGTCTAATTCGGCAACGTGAGAACTGGGGCACCAGTCAAGCAGCTCTTCAATTTTAAAAAGCTTGCAAGTAATTTTCATCAAATTTGAATAACACATCCTTGCCAAGAAGATTCCTCAGCGGTTTTGTGATAGAGGAGAAGTCTTTAATGAAGCGCCGGTAAAATTCGGCATGCCCTAAGAAGCTACGGATCCATTTCACAGAAGTTGGAGGAGGAAGTTTCTTGATGACTTCAACTTTAGCTTGATCCACCGCCAAACCCATGCTTGACACTTCATGTCCAAGGACTATACCCTTCTCTACATGAAATGGCATTTCACCCAATTCATCACAAGATTGGTATCTTCACAATGTTTCGGAATGGTTGCGAGGTTCCCCCAAACACGCATCAAAATCTGCACCAAAAAGAGTAAAGTTGTCCATAAAAACTTCTAAAAACTTCCCAACCATGTCATGGAAGATAGTCAGCATGCATCGTTGAAAGGTCGCAGGAGCATTGCACAGTCCAAAAGCATCCTCATGAATGCAAATGTACAAGCATGGTAGGTGAATGTTGTTTTTTCTTGATTCTCAGGGTCGAAGAGAATTTGCTTGTACCCCGAGTATCCGTCAAGGAAGCAAAAATATTTCTTTCCGGCAAGCCTTTCCAACATTTGATCAATGAACAGGAGTTGGAAATGGGCTTTGCGTGTACCCTCATTGAGCTTCCTGTAATCAATACACACTCTCCATCTGGTGATCATCCTGGTAGGGAGTAGTTTGCTGCGTTCATTTTCTACCACCGCGTTTCCCCCGTTTTTGGCACTACATGAATAGGACTTACCCATTTGATGTTCATAGTGTTCAAACGTTGTTGCGGTTGTGTGGAAGCCTTGACGCTTTCATCTAATAGGATTTGTGCATGCAGATAGTTGGGCTAATACCCATCAAAACTTGTATGTACCATCCAAAAGCCCGTTTATGTGACCGTAAAACACCACCGAGATGTTCCTCTTCCTCAGGAGGAAGCAACGCTAAAATTATTACCGGGTGTGTCTGATTTCTACCAAAAATACAAACTTTAATTCCGTTGGAAGAGGTTAAAGAGGAAAGTTTGGGTGAGATTGATGATGTTCAGCAGTTATACTCTCAAGAATTTGGTTTGGGTAGTGTTCAATCAGATTGATTTCCATTCCATCTATGTCCCACTAAAACTCCTCAATGTCGTCGGCTGATAATAGAGGAAGTGGTTCATCGATAGTGCTGCTGATGAATTCTATGTCTTCCTTATCCTCATAGAAATCCTTCCTCGCGGCTTTATACATATCGAATGTTGTTCTGGAATTTCCAACCCGCAACGTTAACATACCCTTCTCGACATCAATGATAGCTCATGCCATGGCTAGGAATGGCCTTCCCATAATAAGAGGTGCTGCAGAATCTGGATATATGTACATAACGACGAAGTCAGCCTGGAATACCAATCCATTAACTACAACGGTGAGATCCTCAACAATCCCCATGGGCATCTTCCTTAACCGATCAGCTAACTGAATTATAATATTAGTATGCTTCAAAGTTCTCATTCCCAGTTCCAAGAAGAGGTGGAGAGGCATCAAATTGATAGAGGCTCCAGAATCACATAATGCACGATGACAACCAGAATTCCCAATCGTGCAAGTAATCATGTAAGTCATTGGATCCTTTAACTTCGTGGGCCAATGCTCCATAGAAAAGATGACTCCATCTTTCACAGTTGAAAGCGCATTAGCACTGTCCAACCATTTCGTCTGCGCTAGTAGATCCTTTAGATATTTTGTATACTAAGGAATTTGGATTACAACATCAACTAGTGGAATGTTTACCTGCACTCCTTTCATCATTTCTTTGAATTTCTCAAATTGTTTTTCGTTCCTCATGTCCTTTAATAGATGAGGAAAAGAGGGGTAAATCATGTCTGCTACTGGATTTACAACATCTGAAGGTTGAATGTTATTGCGATCTATAGTGTTCGGTTGTGCAATGGGTTCTTTACATTTCCTTTCCGATGACTCCAACTGAGGCTTAATAATTGAGGTTGTCTTTCCACTCTGAAGTTGCATGACATTCATAGTTTCAGTGGGCCGCTGTAAAATCATAGTGATGGCGACTATAACACTTGCCACCATAGATCGAAATTTCTGGAATGCCAAACTCTGAGCTTCCAATAATTGTAGAATGCTTTGGTGAATTTGCAGAATTTCTCTTCGGTGAGTTCCTAAGAGGGTTCTTCCTTCCCACTATTCTCTGCTCCGATCGAACTGACCTCCTCAAATTTCTCCACAGATGTGTGCCACATTCCACTGGTCCATGATATTCTGTCAATTATCTCCCATACTTCGCCACAACTCTTACTGAACAAGGATCCTCCTGCCACTAAATCAAAGTAATGTCTGTACTTAGTCGAAACCCCAAAGTAGAACATTTGAAGTTGTGCTACTTCAGACGGACTATTCCCAAAACAGAATTATGCAATTTTTGATATCTCTCCCAGGCTTCAATCAGATGTTCACCATCCCGTTGCGAAAATAGAAGCAGCTCGCTGTGCAACTCCCATAGTCGCTCGTGGGGAGAGAATTTCTTTAAAACCTCTTCTTCAACCCTGATACATGACACAATCGGGTCAGTTAGGAACTTGCGATACCATATCCATGCCTTTCCAACACCTGGAAATGTGATTAAATGCTTCTTGACCCAATCTGACTTCTCCTTTTCGTAATTAAGTGTGTTGCAAACTTCACGAAAGTACTGCAGATGATCAAGAGCGTCATCCTCTGAGACTCCACAGAAGGATCTTCCGCAAGACACAAATTCAACTAAATCTACATAAATATCAAAGCAATCCAATGATCACAGGTAAATGAAAGTTAATTCCAACGGCTACTCCCTTGCAACCATCAGATAGTTGCCAAAAAAATGAAAAAACAAAATTTTGTAATCATTTATCAAGGACCATCATACACAACAAAAATCACTCTACTCCTGCATTCCCCTGCAATGGCGCTAAAAACTTGATGCGTCATCATGTGCACCGGTCGCTGTCAAGTAATAAATTTGGGAATAGCTTCCCCGAATGTCGATCTCGAGGGAGTGCAGGTTGGGTATCATGATAGCGTCACAGAATGATCGTTACTAAGAGTTAAACGAAACAACAAAGGAGGTTGATTTTTGATTCCTAATGCTAACAAAACGAAATGACAACTAATGCGAGTTGTAAGCACCGCTTCAGTTGGTGGATGGAACTAGTGCAGGTCGTTATGTCGTGCTTCATGAGGCGAATGGACGAAGAGCAAGCAGATGGAATGAACACATGTGCGTAGATTGAGGGTCGCAATCACCTCTTCAACTACCAACACTAGGCTTTACTAGAGTGGTTCTAGTGCGTGAGTGGAGTGAATGTGAGTGGAGGCGAGTGCATCACAACTAACAAGAAGATGTAACTATCCCAAGCAAACTTCAGTCATAGACAAACAAAAGTATGTTCAGGTTCATTACAAGCTTAAGAATACACTTCACTATAAAAAGAGATAGAATAAACTGATATGGGGAAGCCGTGGTTCTTGGCCAGAATGGTGGGTTGTTAGTCCACTTCTCTGCTCAGATCGTTGGTTGCATTCAGAGGTAAATGGGTTGTCAATCCACTTTTATTCCTCCATCTTCTTTCCTTTCCTTCAATCTTTTCTCCCTTTTGCCCAAAATAAGTAGTACCGAAAGATCTCTGTTGCACACTGCTGGTGGCCGGAATCTCTCCGAAGGGTTGAAGATGGCTTCGGAACACGGAGAAAGCTTCTTCTCGGAGGGTAGAGATGAGTGGAGGACCTGTGGGGGTGAACAAATGGTGCTTTACGACCAATAGCGGTGCGGAAAATGAAAAGTGTTGCCCTAATTGGAAGAGCACGCGTTTAAATACGACAGCAAAAAATCAGAGTGCACGATCAGTGGCGTATGACCAGAGGTTGTGCGCACTAGATCCCATGATCGTGTGATTAGCAATGACAGCTATCCAAAAAATGGAATAAAAGCGCACAAGCAGTGGCGCACGAGCAGAGGTCGTGTGCACTATGTCCAATGATCGTGTGATTGCCCCAGACAGAACTTGGAAAAATGGAGAATAGTTCCACGATCAGTGACTCACAACCAGTGGTCGTGCGCTATTGATCCAAAGATCGTGCGCAGTATTCCTGTACCGTTTGGGGGTTCGATGAACTAACCACGCACGACCAACGATCGTGCGCTAAGGAGTCCACTAATCGTACGCGTGTAAAAAGCATGATCTGTGGCCCTTAGGTGAAAAACATTCCCAAACAATCCTGGAACGCACACGACCTTTGTACCTGCATCAAAAAATAGAAGAGCCACTGAAATGGGCATTCCACATTCTCTAGACACAGAAAAACCCAAGTAGGGCAAAATTATAATAACTACAGAATCACACTGAAAATAGGCCAAAAGCGCACTTAACATGGAATAGACATAATAACAAATATGAACAATTATGACTCTAAAGTATTGTGCATCAACGAGAAAACTAGCCTAGATGAGTCCAAAAATATGTACATAACTTGGACCAGGGGCGGACCTACCATAGGCCTAGTGTGGGCTGCCGCCCACACTGATTTTTTTTAATGAAGTAGTATTTGTCAAGGTTAAAATCGTGGCAAATACCTATACGCGGATTCAAATAGGGTCACAGTCGGGCAGGGGACGACCCAATTTAAGACACGTTCGGGCACGTGCCCGACCGTGTTTTTCCCGAATTCCCGCTAGGGCACGCCTATTCCCTCGCATTTTTGGCGAACTCCAGGCGATGTTGGCCACAGGAGAGCGGCGAGCTGGCGAGTGACTCCAGTGCGACGATCTGAGACTCGGAACTCGCACAGGGGCGGGCCCTGCTTCGCCATATCCGCATTTGTGATCTTTCCCTAGCCCGCTGCTGCTGCTGCGCCCTCCTCTGCCTGCCGATCGATGTTGCTCCGCACTCCGCCTGCCAATCACTGCTGCTCTGCACTCCGCCTCAAGGATCGCGCTGCCTTCTTGTCGCAGTCCGCACTCTTGCCTCAATGTCGCTGTCTGATGCTCCGCCCGCTCCGCAGTCCAGGTTCTTCTTCTTCTTCTCTGCCATCTTCTTCTTATTTTTTTCTTCTTCTTCTCTGCAATTTTTTTCTTTGCCGTCTTCTTCTTCTTCCTCTTCTCTGCCAACTTCTTCTTCTTCTGCCAATTTCTCCCAATTCCTTCCAATTTCTACCCATATCTACCAATTTCTACTAATTTTTTGTATTCCTTCTTCTCAGTTAACCCATCTTAACCATTTAATTGAGACTATTTTTTTAAGTGCCTGGCAAAGGTTTTTGGTTTATCAGTTATCCTAATTTTGTGTTCTTCTTCTTCTCATTTAACACAATCATTTTTTGTTCTTCTTCTCAGTTTAACACACTTAATCAATTTTTTGTTCTCTTCTTCGCAGTTAACACACTTAATATGTTCTTCTTCTTCTCAGTTAACTAATTTAAAAAACAAGTAATTTTTACTTTCAGTGATGATGACCATAACTTTCTAGTTCTTAAAATTTCTTCATAACTTCATTTCATGGACATGTTTAGGTCATGGTGGTTTCAGTTAAAAATAGATACTGGGCAGTGTTGATTGTTTGGTGTTTTATTCCAACTTTGGATTAACCTTCAGTTGTTCCATACTTTGCAGGCTGCTAAAGAAGCAAGATATATGTGACTAATTATTGCTTCTTGAGCAGTCGAACAATAGAGAAGTCGGTTCTTACTAGTAGGTTTGATTTCGATTTTGCCCTAGTTCTCGATCTAGACCTAGTTTTTGATTTCTCTAGGAATTATCTCTTCATTCATCTAGCATTGCTTGATTCATTTGCCATAATAGCTGATTTGTCATTGTAAAAACTAGCGAACATGCAAGAACAAACAGATAGACTTTTGAATAATTGAAATTTTATTATCCAAAGAGATATCATTTACAAAGGTATGACCTCCCTTATATAGAATGGAGGAGATATGAGAGAGTATAAACAAACAATGTGGTACTAAACATGTACAGGGCAGTGCGGCTAGAAATATAGGAGACCGCACAGACCGACCGCGCGGTTAAACAGATGGGTTAACCGCACGGTAACTCCAGCAGGATAAGAACAAGCCGCGATGTGAGTCCGATAGACCGCCCGGTCTCCACGCACCAGAGGAGACCGCCAGACCGCTCGGTCAACAACCGCCAGACAAGACCGCAAGGCCGCCCGGTCTAATACTACAACACTCCCCCTCAAGCTGGAGCATAGATATCAATCATGCCCAGCTTGTCACAAATGTGAAAGAAGGAAGTAGAGACCGGTTTGGTGAAGATATCTGCCAATTCCTTGTCAGAGGTGACAAATGGAGTACAAATCTGTTTCTTCAAAATCTCTTCCCGAATGAAGTGACAGTCAACCCTATATGCTTTGTTCTCTCATGGAAGACCGGATTCCTGGATATGTATATAGTGGCCTTGTTGTCACAGAACATAGGGAGAGGATAATCATATACCTCGCCTAGGACAAGCATGAGAGCACGCAACCACTTTAACTCACACGTGGTTGACGCCATACTCCGGTATTGGGCTTCTGCACTGGATCTGGAGACAACAGACTGTTTCTTGCTCTTCCAACTCACAAGATTACCTCCAACAAAGGTACAAAAACCTGATGTGGATTTACGATCGCCTTTGTCATCCGCGTAACTTGAATCCGAGTAGGCCTCAACCCTCAGATGACCATTCTTCTGAAAGATTAACTCTTTTCCTGGTGCTGCTTTGATATACTCTAAAATCTTCAGGGCAGATTGAAGATGGCACTCCCTGGGAGCTTGCATAAACTGACTGACCTTGCCTACAGCATAGGCGATGTCGGGTCTAGTCACCGTGAGATAGATGAGTTTGCCTACCAAACGTCTGTACCTTGTGACATCAGATAGAAGAGGCGAGTCATCCGTCCACGTTTTGTCTTCTCCAATAGACATGGGAAACCGAGCCGGTTTGGCACCTGTCAATCCTGCTTCTTGTAGAAGATCAAGGGCATACTTCCGTTGGGAGAGAACCAACGAGTCAAGTCTCCGAGAGATTTCTATCCCCAAAAAGTATTTCGGGGAGCCCATATCCTTCGTGACCAAGTGTTGATGTAGGTGCTTCTTCGTCAAGTCCACCCCATCTCAGTCATCGCCAGTAAGAAAATATCATCCACATATACTGCCAAAACCACCAGTCCCGAGGCCGTTTTGCGAATGAATAAGGAGTGATCGGTCGAACTCCTTCTAAAGCCGATGGTAGCCACATGCTACTGAATTTGTCGAACCACGCCCGAGGCTCTGCTTTAGGCCATAAATGGCCTTCTTCAAATGACATACGCGTGTCTCCCCCTGAGCAACATACCTAGGAGGTTACTCCATATAGACGTCCTCCTGAAGATCGCCATAGAGAAAGGCATTCTTCACATCAAGTTGGGAAACAGCCCAATCCCGGTTAACAGCCACAGAGAGAAGAACCCGGATGGTGCTGAGGCGAGCAACCAGAGAAAAGGTATCAAAGTAATCAATGTCGTAAGTCTGAGTGAAGCCCTTGGCCACCAGCCAGGCCTTGTAGCGATCCACAGTGCCGTCGGGGCGAAATTTCACAACGAAGACCCAGCGACAGCCAACCACATCAGTGCCCACGGGAGGAGGAACAAGGGTACAGGTACCCCGTTCAGTAAGAGTAGCCATCTCATCATCCATGGCAGACTTCCAATGAGGGAGAGCAAGAGCCTCCTGGTAGGTGCGGGGAGTAGAAGTAGCGGAGATAGCCAAGGCAAAAGACCTGCGAGAAGGAGAAAGCCGATCATAGGAAACAACTACCGCAAGCGGGTGTTGAGTACATGCCCGAACCCCTTTGCGAAGAGCAATGGGAAGATCTAGGTCGACGAGTGCGTCAGTGACCGTAGCGTCCGTGGCGGAGAAGGCTGGCCCGGGACTAGAGAGAGACGGCGGCGGAGAGGAGGGTGGAGGGGTGGGTGGGGAGACGGACTAGGAAAGAGATGGTGGAGGAGGAGACAGAGGTGGGAAGACGTCGAGAGGCGTGGAGGGAACGGAGAGATCAGAAGGAATAGAAGAGGTAGGAGAGAAATAGGAAGCATTCTCGAAAAAAGTCACATCCACAGAGACAAACTGCTTGCGGAGAAGGGGGTCAAAACATCAATAGCCTTTTTGAGTGGTAGAGTACCCCAAAAAGACACACTTGGTGGAACGGGGGAAAGCTTGTCGCGAGTAGCGGGGAGAGCGTGAAAAAAGGCCGTACATCCAAAGACACAGAGATGGAGAGGAAAAGGTTCCTTGTGGGGGTAGAGAATTGAGAAGGGGGTCTGGCCGTGGAGAACTGTGGAGGGAAGGCGATTGATGAGATGGCAGGCGAGGAGCACAGCATAGCCCCAGTAGGAGCGAGGGACGTGCATTTGCGTCATGAGAGTACGAGAAACATCAAGCAGGTGACGGTTTTTACGTTCCGCCACCCCATTCTGCTGGGAGGTGTAAACACAAGTCGTTTGATGAAGCAGGCCATGTTGGTGAAAGAAAGAGGCGAACTCATGACTAAGATATTCTTTGGCATTATCAGAACATAAAACTTTAATAGAAATTGCAAATTGAGTCTGAATCATACAATAAAATGATTGCCAAATAGAAAAGAGTTCAGAGCGATCTTTTAATAGATACACCCAGGTACATCGTGAAAAATCATCTATAAAAGTGACAAAATAGGAACTACCCCGACCAACAGTGAGGGTAGGAGCCGGACCCCAGACATCAGAATGAATAAGATCAAACGAGCGAGAGGAGCCACGGCCTTGCTTCGGTGGGAAGGAGGAGCGATGATGTTTGCCAAGCTAACATGCATCACAGTTGAGCGGAGAACTGGTAGGGGGAAAGTGGGGCAGAAGCTGTCGAAGAATCCGAGGAGGAGGATGGCCAAGGCGAAGATGCCACTGAAGGAGATCTGTAGAAGAGGAGTAGGCGGACAGAGCGGAAACATCGTCGTGGAAGTAGAGGCCGCCGCTCTCAGTCCCAGTAGCAATCGTCCGCTGGGTTCTCGGGTCCTGAAAAG
The DNA here is from genome assembly GCA_039583875.1 of Platanthera guangdongensis. Classification (NCBI taxonomy): domain Eukaryota; kingdom Viridiplantae; phylum Streptophyta; class Magnoliopsida; order Asparagales; family Orchidaceae; genus Platanthera; species Platanthera guangdongensis. The sequence continues at coordinate 133,865,661 of CM077147.1, read as the reverse complement.
AACAAGTAGTTGGAGTGAATAAGACGGAGCACTGAAGTTGCCGGCATAAAGTAGTAACTGATAATAAATTGCACGGGAACTTCGGGACATAGAGGGTGTCCTCCAAGCAAAGCGATGGGGTGAGTTGAACCATGCCTATCCAATGAACTGGGGACGGTGAACCATCCGCCACACGAACCGGGGGTAAGCGGACATGTGTCTCAAGATGTGAGAAGCAATGAGGGTTGCCCATCATATGATTTGTAAAACCGGAGTCAATCAGCCATTTACCTTGGGTAACGACTTGGGCACTACCTGATGTCATGGCCACAGAGGCAGACGACCGAGAAGAGGCGGAGGACGAAGAAGGAGCATCACCGGAAGGGCGAAGATGACGATGTTTCTGCCAGCAGCGGTCAACAGAATGGCCGGTACGACCATAGTGAGAGCAGAGGAACCGGGATGAACCCCGTCCGCAGGAGTGGCCGCGGCCATTAGGCCCCCCCCCCCCTCTGAGCTTGGTGAGCAAAGGAGTCCTGGGAAGGGGGTGATGCCAACAAAGGCTGCTGGAGCAGCGAAGTAACAGCAGCAATGTGAGCGGCGGTGGCATCCAAAGTAGGAGATTCCGCCTCACCCAGAATCTGCTGGCGGATCAGATCATAGGAATCAGGAAGACGGAGAAGATAACAAACAACCAGGTGTTCCTGAAAGTGTTTGTGCTGTTCGGCCAAGTCCGCGGAGAAGGGGCGATTCTGGAGGATTTCAGCACCAAGAGCCTGAAGCTGCTGATAAGCCGCAGCAGGAGACATGTAAGGGCGGGTGAAGAGGTCCGCATAGAGAGTATAAATGCGGGACGTCTGGCCCCCCTTCGAATAGAGAGCAGCGAGGTGAATCCAGGCAGCCTTGACCGTCTCATCATGGCGAATGATGGGAAGGCACTCATCAGAAAGGTTGTTGGCCAGCCAGGTGCGGACAAGAGTATCACTCGCATCCCAGTCATCAAACTCAGGAGAGTTACGAGGAGGAGGGTCATCGGTGAGGTGATGACGCTTGCACTGAGAGCGAAGGAAAAAGTGAAAGAAAAGCTCCAATCGGGATAGTTGGAGCCTACAAGCTTAGAAAGGGTGCCAAGGTTGCCCGAAGGAGGAGGAGCGGCAGGAGTGGTGGAGATAACGGGGGTGGTGAGACCAGAAGTAGACATAGAACACAGCAAGAAACCGCAGCGGATTAAAAGGAATAAGCCGCGCGAACACTAGCAGCTAGAAAGTAGTTAAAGGCACAGAGGGGAAGAGGTCGCGTGGACTGAAAAGGCCGAGCGAACAGAAGAGAAGACGGATCAAGAGGCAGCGACAATAACAAGTCGCAAACCGGGCGAACAGAAATAGGCCGCAACGACTAGGAAGTCGGAGAGGCAAGAAGGAACCAGGTGCGCGGCGACAACAGAACAGATCGCGGTGACGAATATGAGCAGGAGAAGAGAACCAAGGAGAAGAAAGCAGCTCGAACAGGGCAGCGTACAGAAATAAGACGCGCGAACAGGGCAGCAGACAGAAGAGAAGGCAAGCCGCGAAAACAGGTCGCGGAGAGCAGAGAACAAGCCGCGAGAATCAGAGAGCGCACACAATCAGGAGGAAAAGACCGTGTGCTCTGATACCATGTAAAAAGTATCGAACATGCAAGAACAAACGGATAGACTTTGAATAATTGAAATTTTATTATCCAAAAAATATATCATTTACAAAGGTATGACCTTCCTTATATAGAATGGAGGAGATATGAGAGAGTATAAACAAACAATGTGGGACTAAACATGTACAGGGCAGAAAGGCTAGAAATAAAGGAGACCGCACAGACCGCGCGGTTAGACAGATGGGTTAACCGCACGGCAACTCCAGCAGGATAAGAACAAGCCGCGATGTGAGTTCGATAGACCGCCCGGTCTCCAAGCACCAGAGGAGACCGCCAGACCGCTCGGTCAACAAACTGCCAGACAAGACCGCAAGGCCGCCCGGTCTAATACTTCAACAGTCATCACATACTTAGGTTAATAACACATTCATATGCAACTATGCTTAGACTCCATCATTCTATGTTGTAGCACATTCATTAAGTGTTTGACATAGTCCAGTTCTCATGTATTGTATATCCCTTGAGTTGTACTTGGTGTGTTTCTATAAACCAACTAACTTCATTGACAAGAAATGTAATCCAAGTCTTGTACTGCTCTTTAGCTGAACTTAGTCAAGTTGTTTAGATGCTCAATTTTGTTTGACAAAATATGCTCAATTTGTTTGACAAAATATGCTCAATTGAATTGAACCTCATAATATTTATAATTTTTATGTAGTTGTAGCCTATAGGTACCTTTGAAAGTCATGGATAGATATTTTAAAAGAAAAGTCATAGATCCACCACAAAATCAGAATATAATGCCCCAAAGATGACTCAATGTAGATGACCTTCCCGTGGACCCAGGATTGCGGAAGAGTATTAATGACTATGATCCAAATGATAGAGAAAAAATAGACGATGATATTTACAGAAGAAAGCATTCCAACCTAAAGATCATAATTTTCCAACAATGTCGCTCGAGGGAGATCAAGACGCAGATTAGAAGACAATACAAACCTTCACTTCTATCATGTTGAATTATTTTATGCAGTTATTAATCTACAACTTACCGAGCTAAATTGTTGATTTGATTAAGTGAACACGGAATTGCTTCTATGTATGCCATTTTTAGATCTAGGTAATGACTTTTCGGCTTTTGATAAGCAAAACATAATTTGATTTGCTGAGTATTATCCGTTGGATTTTTCTTCAAATAATATAATAGAACTTGATAATCAACTGGAAAGTTATATTTTAGATGTTCGCTCAGACAGAAAATTCTCAAATGTGAAAGGGCTTGGAGGATTAGCTCAAAATTTAGTACAATTGAAGAAGGATGTTCTATACCCATTGTTGTATTTACTCATAAAGTTGGCACTATTATTACCTGTTGCAATTGTAAGTGTCGAAAGAGCTTTCTCTGCAATGAAGACTATCAAAACATCATTACGTAATCAGATGGGTAATGATTGGATGTATGATTGTCTAGTAACATATATTGAAAAAGATATCTTTTCCATCATCGACAACAAAGTTATCATGGAATGTTTCCAAAACATGAAGCATCGAAGAGGAGTGTTGTAATCAAGTATGTAATCTTATTTTGTTAATTAAAAATGTCCTAATTTAAACAGTTTTTTTTGCAAATTGTAGTCATTTTTTATCATACGTTGCAAATTTTTTATCATAATTTTATAGAATGCCCCCACTGAAAAATCTTGCTAGATCTGCCTCTGACTTGGACTCATCACTCCCGTGTCGATCATGGTATGGGCAAGCTTGCCACATACCATCACTATCCCTGAGATTAATAAATGTCTTATATGTCAAGTTTTTGATTCCTTCCTAGTTATACTGTTTTATGTTCATGTAATCTAGCTTCTCAAAAGGGAAGAAAACTTTTAAATAACGGGCATACTTGCTATCACCCGATCCGGGTTCCGAGGTTGAGCCAAGTCTAGGACATACACCTACCCTCTGTAGGGGCGGACCTACCATAGGCCCAATGTGGGCCGCCGCTCACACTAAAATTTTTTGTTTTAATGAAGTAGTATTTGTCACTGTTAAAAACCATGGCAAATTCCCATATGCAGATTCAAATAGGGTCACAGTCGGGCAGGGGCAGACCCAGGTTAAGACACGGCCAGGCACGCGCCTGACCTTGTTTTTCCGAAATTACCGCTTGGGCACGCCTATTCCCTCCAATTTTTGGCGAAATCTAGGAGATGTTGGCCATAGGAGAGCGGCGAGCCAGCGAGTGACTCCTGTACAACTTCGATGACTCGCAGGGGGGCGGGCCCAGCTTCTCCATTTCCGCATTGTGATCTTTCCATATCCCGCTGCTGCTGCCCCGCACTCCTCCTGCCGATCGCTGCTGCTCCACACCCTGCCTGCCAATCTCTGCTGCTCCGCACTCCGCCTCAAGGATCGCTGCTGCTCCGTAGTCCGCACTCTGACTCAATGGTCGATGTCTGCTGCTCCGCACTCCACAGTCCAGGTTCTTCTTCTTCTTCTCTGCCATTTTCTTCTCCACCATCTTCTTCTTCTTCTTCTTTTTCTTCTTCTTCTCTGCATTTTCTTACCTGGCATCTTCTTATTCTTCTTCTCTGCCAACTTCTTCTCCTTCTTCTGCCAATTTCTCCCAATTCCTCCAATTTCTCCAAATTTCTACCAATTGTTACCAATTTCTTCCAATTTCTTTGTATTCCTTCCCCATCTTAAGCAATTTAATTGAGACTATTTTTTAAGTGCCTCAGAAATGTTTTTGGTTTATTAGTTATCATTAACTTTTTGCTCTGCTTCTTCTCAGTTAACACACTTAATCATTTTTTTGTTCTTCTTCTTCTCAGTTAACACACTTAATCAATTTTTTGCTCTTCTTCTTCTTAGTTAACACACTTAATATATTCTTCTTCTTCTCAGTTAACTAATTTATAGGAACAAGTAATTTTTACTTTCAGTGATGACGAACATAACTTTCCAATTCTTAAAATTTCTTCATAACTTCATTTCATGGATATGTTTAGGTTGTTAAGCCCGGAATCTGCGACCAGTTCGCACAGCTTTCCAGACCGGGCGGCCTGGTTCTTCTAGCCGCCAAGCATGTCAAGTCGACCACAGGAGAGGTCGGGCGGCCTATGCCTTCCAACTGCCGTGCAGTTCAAGTCGGCTGGTCATCATCGAAGTCGGGTGGTCTCCATGTCAGGCCGCCGCCAGCACCGACCCTGCTCAACGCCAAGGCCCAGGACCCAGGCCATCAGCTAGCCAAGGGAAATCCGCCAGGCCGCGCGGCTTCCCTCCTTTCTCCTTTTCTGCTAATTTGCTTCCCCTCACCTCTGCCAGGTTCTCATGTACCTCGGGCAGCCGGTAACATTAGCGTTGTCCGTTTTGGCAGGCCCACGAGCCTATAAATTGGGGGAGGGCGCACTCCCCAAGGCACACTGACATGTATGTAGGATCTCGCTTGTTAAGAGATACGGTCTCAAGTTTAGTGTTTTGCGGCTTGCACTCCGGCCGGCTTCACCTTTTTCTCCTTCTTGTAACCGCATCTCTTTGAATAAAAGGAAAACCCGTCGCAGGAGTGGCATTTAAGCCGCGGCGGGCGAACTCTGTTGTTGCCGCTGCCAGCGGCCTATTTTTTTATCCCTTAAATATGACCGCTAATAACTTACTATTCGACAGTCTCGTCTTTTCCCTTCCATCCCCCAGTGCTTGACCCGTTAGCTGGTGGTGCCCGACTCCCTGTCCGTTTTCGTGCATCAACAGTTAACACACGACCTTCAGATCTCGATTAGTCGATGAAATCAGCGGTTTAGTGGATCAGACCGTTCTTGCTACTATATCTCGACAGCCTATCAAGCAGGTCGTGTCTTCGCACGCGAAGGTTTTCAGCCCGCCTCCAGCACTGTAGAACCTGTCGTTCTACCCGCCAGTTTTAAAGCCAGTCTTTGTATCGGCTTGTCCTATCTTCTAACCGCCAGTTCAAGCTGCAACTGGTCGGCAGTCTCTGAGAAAAGTTTGTTTATTTTCTTCCTTTCAAAATGAATCCAAGAAAGGAACATAGTGAATCTATTTTCATGTCAACTACTGCTGATCTCTCGGAAGTGCAAGATTGTTCATATTTTAAGGATGGGGCCCTTGGCAATGATAGCAAATTCTCTCAGAGTTGGGTTGAACATGCGCCAAAATCTGTTGCAAGAGAACCTCCTTATAAAGAATAAGAAGAAGTCCCATCTCTATTTATTGACCGGATCCGTTGCGATACTGTCTCCGATGATTTCATAGTACCGCATCTCCCAGAATATTCCGGATGTTATGATCTGTTTTCTCATTTACAAGCCTTTGAATCAGATATTTCATTAAGAAAGGTGTCGAACTGAATAAAATGCAAACTTCTTATTATATCTTTTGGCGATATTGCAAGGGAATGGTTCTATAGTCTACCACCTCGATCGGTAACCAGTTTTATAGATCTTCGAAGTCAATTCATTTCAAGGTTCACTACTTACAGGAAGTGGAGAGGAGACGTTGGAGCTCTGTTCCGAATCAAGCAAGGAATTGACGAGTCTAATCCGGATTTCATTGACCGGTTCTAAAAGGAAGTTCTGGATGTTTGTAGAATCCATCAAGATTATTACTTACATGCTTTCATAAGTGGACTTCGAGAAGGCCCTTTGAAATTTATGCTCACCACAAAGAACCCCAAAACTTATGGAGAGCTTATTGAAATCATTAATAGGTTCATAATGGGTGAAGAAGCAAATAAAGGTTATATCTTATTTCTGAATCAGATGACTAAACAACCTCAGGGGGACTTCTGGTGATCAGCAACCTTTTCCCTATCAAAATGTTTCACGAATTAAAAATTGCAAATCTCCTCCTCTTTCTCAAGATAGGCCTACATTATCTCGTCAGCAGAACGAATTATCTGAGTTTTAAAAGTACATCCAGCCACATCTTCGCGTCAAAAAACTCTAAAGCGTAAAAAAGGTTCAGATAGATATGTTAAATTTAAAATTCCTATGGGGGACCTTCTAATGATTCTTCAAGAAATGTCTGAGTTCAAAAGGCCTCAGTGTATGAAGTCTAAAATTAAATATCGCCATGAGAAGCTTTGTTGCAATTATCATAAAGATGTTGGTCATCAGATAGAAGATTGTTTGGCTTTCCGAGTGTTAGCTGATCAACTTGCAAGAGCTAGGAAGCTACAAGACTATATCATTCAGTGATTCTCTAAGGCATGCTTCTCTATCATACTCAATGGTTCAAGCAGGGACTTCCTTTTTCTCTATATGATAAAAATGCTTAAGATCAGTGTTGGATCCCTAGTTGATTTGGGCTAGGTTCACTAGCTTAGGATGTGACCCAACCTGTATAGTCAGGGTCAAATTTGTGTCCTAGAGTCTAGGCCAAGTCCTTAGAGTCAACTTTAGATGGACCAGCTATCAACAAGACCTTCAGAGAGTCAAGACTTAGAAGTTTTCAAGACTAAGTAAATTGAGTTTGACGTTCGTCGAACTCATCTCGACGAAGGATGTTCTGAGCTCGACGATCTTGAGACATTTCTTTATGCTGAGCTCGACGATCCTTGTTCTCTGTTCGACGCAGACTGAAATTCTTCAACAAGCTAAAGTCAGGATAACTCCAGATTTTTTTTCTAAGTCCAATTTCAAGCTTTGGTCAACGAACAGGATTCTGAGGTCAACGAACTTGGACCTCAAGTTCACAACTTCTCAGGTTGACGAAGTCAACTTCTCAGGTCAATGAACTCAGTACTCTACTCGACGATTCCTGAATTCAGAAGATTTGTGTCGACACCAAGTTCAATCAGTCGACACCAGCTTATGTCGACACCAGAAGATTTGTGTCGACACCAAGTTCAATCAGTCGACACTAGCTTATGTCGACACCAGAAGATTTGTGTCGACACCAAGTTCAATCAGTCGACACCAACTTATGTCGACACAGAATATCAGTCATACAGAATATTTTGACTAAGTCCAGAACTGTTCTTTGCTTGACGAATTCTGGTCTACGATTTGATTACTTCTCAGTCAAAGACTTCTCAGATTCTAAGTCCACAATCATTCTTCGCTCGACGAATTTGGATATCTGTTCGATGAATAAAGATTGACAATGAAGAATATCTGTTCGACGAATTTGTTTGTCTGTTCGACGAATGAAGATTGTCAGTTCAACGAATATTGTAGCAGAGTTGACAAGTTTCCCTTGAAGACTAAGTGTTGTTATCTGGTCGATGAACTCATCAGCTCAGCTCGATGAACTGTGAACTCAGCAGGACGATTCCTATTCTTCATTCAACGATTCCAGACTAGGTCTTCTCCAGTTTTCCGTCCCATTTCTTGGCGATGATTCCTGAGTATTTAATGCCCAATCTTCTCGTAATGTTACCGTTGGAATGAGCATAAATCATGGATTATTTCATGGCATTTTTCCATGGGATAGTTAGGGAAATCATTGATTGTCGCTTCCTTCAGAGGCCGACTGCAATTACTGCTCAAACATTCAAATTTCGAATGTTCTTTAGTCAGTCTCAAGTCAGAAAAGAGAAAATTGAACCTGTACTACAACACAAGCAGTGGCACAGATAGACAGACAGTGATAGCACTGAAGAACAATCGTATAGAAATCTAAAGTTCTACTGCAATGAGTCTAGGACAGAGAACATCTTCAAGAAGAAGAAGAACATTCAATTCCTATCAAGAGTCTTCTTCTTTCAATTCTCAGGACAACTTCAGAAGGACAACAAATCTCTATCTGTCAAAGAAGTTCCTGAAGCAATCTCTAGTCCAGGCACACAAGTTTTGAAGACCTTTCACCCTAAAGCAGTGCTCTAGAATTCCTGATCCCTTCAAGATCTCAGGGGGAGCAATCTGTTGAAATCAATCCACAGTCTTCTTAGTTGTTATTGAGAAAGAGAAGACATCATCAACCCGTTTTCCATCCTCTGTACAGGGTTTTAATTCTCTTCAAAATTATTCCTGATTGCAAGTCTCCTACCAAAAGACTTGAGGTTTTGGTTTTTGAGCACCTGAACAAAAGCTCATTGGTGTCAGGCACCTGATCAAAAACCTGAGTGGATTCCTACCGGGGTGGTAGAAGAGTGGATGTACCCAGGTTGGGGAACCACTATAAATTTCTTCTGTCGTCTGGTTGCCCTTTTTCTTTTGTTTTGACTGTGTTGTTCTGTGATTGCTTAGGTTGCTGTGTGTATCTCTTTATTTACTAAACTGTTCCCCTAGGATTATAGCAAAAGCTATAAAAAGTATTTAGTGAGCACAATACTCTATTCACCCCCCCCCCCTCTACAGTATTTCAGATCTAACCTACACTTTCAATTGGTATCAGAGGGAGGTTGGTTAAAATACCACACCTTTAGAGGCTAATTGGTTGTACAGGCTAACACCTGAACCATAAACATCCCTCTTGTTAGATCTGATTGTTTTGTTTCTGTTATTAGATTTATTTCTTCACAAAAATGGCTCAAAACAAAGATTATGCAAGCATCAGACCTCTAGTATGCAATCTTAACAGATTTGCCATCTGGAAGGCAAGAATTAAATTATATATAAATTCTATTGATGAGGATATTTTTGCTTCCATTTTAACAGGAGTGCCTCCAGCACCTGCAGCTTCTATAAGCACATCTACCAACATGACTGCAGTACCTCCTCTAGAGAATAATGATGCCTACAAGAAAGCCAAAATTGCAGATGCAAAGGCAATGAACATCTTGGCTCAGACTATGTTAGATGACATATTTCAAAAGTTGGCTGAGTACACCTCAGCTAAGGCCATTTGGGATTCCCTCAAACAAATGGTAGCTGGCTCAGCAAATGAAAGGAAGGACAGGAGATCAAACCTCATATCCCTCTATGAGAATTTCAAGAAGGATGAGGTTGAATCAATGGCTGAAATGTACAACAGGTTGAGCTCAATCATCAATGAGCTCAAAACCATGGATAAAGACATCACCCTTACAGAGGTCAATGATAAGATTTTGATGTACTTCCCTAGCTCTTGGGATTCAAGAATCTTGCCTATCAAAGAAGTCAGAAGCCTAAATGAGATATCAACTGAATCTCTGCTAGGCAAATTAAAGTCTTATGAGCAGCTGATAAAATCAAGAGAAGTAGCTGAACATAAGTCAACAACTCGAGTGAGAAAGGATCACAGCATAGCCTTCAAAGCATATCAGTAAAGTGAGACCTCAACATCCAATGATGAACTCATGAGCCACTTTGCAAAAAGATTCTATAAGATGGCTAGAAAGGATTTCAGAAGGAAATCATCCAGGCAGGATGATAAGCCCAGATTTGACAAGACACCAACCAAGGAGGTTGTGTGCTTTGAATGCAGAAAGCCTGGACATTACATCTCAGAATGTCCAGAAAACCAGAAGAAGGTGAAAAGCAAAGAAAAAGACTCGAGAAGAAAACACAGCAGCAGATCCTCCTCAAGTAAGTATAAAAAGAAAGACAAGAGATTTGTTGCTGAGACATGGTGTGATACTGAAGAAGAATCATCCTCTTCCAGCTCAAGTGAAGAAGAGGAAGAAGCAAGATCTAAGGAGGTTTGCCTTATGGCAATTGATGCCTTCAGGAGCAATTCAGCATCAGAAGGAGAAACTGAAGATGAAGCAGCATCAGACTCAGCGGGTAGATCAGGTTCTTTCAAGTTTTAATTTTAATTCTGATTTATTTAAAATTGAATTCAAAACTATGTGCTTAGATTTAATTAGTTCAGAAAAAGAAATAAAAACCCTTAGAGAAAGACTAGGAAATCTTGAATCTATTAACTCAGAAAACATTAAATTAAAAGATCAACTAACTCTAGCAAATGAACAGATAATTAAATTAAAATCTAATTTATGTGAGGCTAAACAACTTGAGCAATCTCTCAATAGGAGAAGTCTCAAGCTGATGGACATAACAAGCACAGTAAATGCCAGATTAAATGGCAAGGTGGGCTTGGGTGCATCATCAGGTTTACCCCCCCATAATTAAGAAAAATATTCTTACCACCCCCATTAAGTTTGTTTCTGCCAAAGGAAAAGAAAAGATAATGAACAAACCAATATTAGAAAACAACCTAAAACCCATAGACAAGAGAAATAAAAATCAGAAAACAGCTAATAAAAACAATGTTCAGCAGCATTCGTCGAACTTAGATCGACGAAATGTGGCCAGTTCGTCGAACCCAGATCGACGAACGCTAAACACAAACTTCAGTTATAATAATTCATCTAACTGCGATCGACGAACTTGGGGCGCAGAAAATGACTACTATCATTCTCTGAGCAGAGATCGACGATCTCAGCCCTATTCGTCGAACTCTGGTCGACGAACTTACAGAAATTCGTCGAACCCAGAAGTACCAAACTTAAATCATTTCTCTTACAGAAATTCTAAGCCAACTAATAAACCATTTAATCTAGTAGCTGATTGGGTTATTCCACGTAGGAGAGATCACCCCTTAGGTTATAGATCTCAACCTACTTTATCAGTTATATCAAGTTTTTCTTTTCAACCAAATAAAGGACCCAAGGTAACCCGGGTCAAGAACAATTGAGTTTTGTTTTTCATTACAGGTACAGGTGAAGAGCTGTCCAAGGGTGAGTCAGACCTGGTATTTGGACAGTGGTTGCTCCAAGCATATGACAGGCAGCAAGGCCAATCTATCCAATTACAAGTCCAAGCTAGGACCAAAGGTGATTTTTGGTGATTCAAACAGTATCTAGTCTGAAGGATATGGAGCAGTAAAGATTGGAATAGTTACCTTCAAGAGAGTAACATATGTAAGAGGACTCAAACATAACCTAATATCCATAAGCCAATTATGTGATGAAGGTTATCAGGTACACTTTAACTCTACCTCTTGTTCTATTATTAATAATGAAAATCAAACTGTTTTAATTGGAATTAGACAAGGTAACATATATCTAGTAGACTTTATTTCTGCCAAAACTAATGTTTGTTTACTCAATATCACTAGTAATAAAAATGAGTTGTAGCATAAAAGGTTAGGTCATGTAAACCTTAAGAATATAGCTAGGTTATCTAAAGGCAACCTTGTTAGAGGCTTACCTTCTGGCCCCTATAAGAAGGAAAACCTTTGCAGGGCTTGTCAATTAGGCAAGCAAACTAAAACTAGCTTCAAATCCATTAATAAAAGTGATTCATCTAGGATTTTGTATTTGCTTCATGTGGATCTCTTTGGACCCATTGCAGTACAAAGCCTAGGAGGGAAGTCTTACACTTTAGTGATTTTTGATGACTTCTCTAGATTCAGTTGGGTAGCCTTTCTGAGAGCTAAGTCAGATACATTCAAGGTTTTTACAGATTTCCTCGGGACCATACAGATTGAGTTCTCTACTCATGTTGCATTGATCAGAAGTGATCATGGCACAGAGTTTGAGTCTCTTCTTATGCATGAGTTCTATGAGAAGGAATGTATTAGGCAGTGCTTCTCAGCTCCTAGGACTCCCCAACAAAATGGGGTAGCTGAAAGGAAAAATTGGACACTCATTGAATCTGCAGGTACATTATTGGCAGATGCTTACATGCCTCTATCCTTTTGTGCAGAAGCTGTAAACACTGCTAACTATGTCCTGAATAGAAGCCTTATACATAAGCTGAAAAATAAGACCCCCTATGAATTAATTAAAGGGAAGAAACCTAAAATCACATACTTTAAAGTTTTTGGTTGTATATGTTATATTCACACAAATAACAAAAGATACATTAGAAAGTTTGAGGCTAATGCTGAAGAAGGGATTTTTCTAGGATACTCCCAAGTAAGCAAGGCCTATAGGGTTTTTAATAAATGCACCCTTAAAATTGAAGAATCAGTCCATGTATCTTTTGATGAAGCTAACATGTCTTATAAGGAGAAAGAGATTTCTACCAATAGCTTTTTGCAGGTTCCACAACTATGTGAGTCTATGGATGGACTAAACCTTACCCAAGAGGTATCAACCCATCCTTCTCCATAGGTTGCTGAAGACAGTGAAGAAGAGATTCAAGTGGAAGTGGCTGAACTTCCCTCAACAACTAATAACATTCCTCAAGAGGAATTAATTACAGAAGCTGTTGCTGAACCAACTCCACCAACTGATCTTGTCACACTTAGAGATCACCCCAGATCTCAAGTGATTGGAGACATTTTAGCAGGTGTACAGACAAGGCATCAACTCAACCAAGACTTGATGCATGCTTGTTTTCTCTCTCAAATTGAACCTCTCACCATCCATGAAGCTGAGCAAGATCCCCACTGGATCATTGCAATGCAAGAGGAATTAAATCAGTTTGAGAGATGTAGAGTTTGGGATTTGGTTCCAAGACCTCATAACTACCCAGTTATTGGAACCAAATGGGTCTACAGGAACAAGCTAGATGTTCAAGGGAACATAGTGAGAAATAAGGCTAGGCTTATTGCTCAGGGCTATAGGCAAGAGGAAGGAATTGACTATGACCAAACCTTTGCCGCTGTTGCAAGGTTAGAGGACATAAGAATATTCCTTGCCTACGCAGCTCACAGGAGATTCAAAGTTTTCCAAATGGATGTCAAGAGTGCATTCTTGAATGGAGTGCTTCAAGAAGAAGTTTATGTGGAACAACCTCCAGATTTTATCTCTCTAACTCAACCCTCTTTTGTATTTAAATTGCATAAAGCTCTATATAGTTTAAACCAAGCTCCAAGAGCTTGGTATGAGACCTTAGCAAGCTTTCTTTTAGAGCATAAATTTACAAGAGGAAGCATAGATAAAACTCTTTTCACTAGACATCATAAGGACCAAATTTTGTTAGTACAAATATATGTGGATGACATCATCTTTGGGTCTACTGATCCCAAATTATGCAAGAGGTTTGCTGACCTCATGCATTCCAAATTTGAGATGAGTAGCATGGGTGAGCTTTCCTACTTCCTTGGTCTCCAAGTGAAGCAGCTCCCTGATAGTATCTTCCTCTCCGAAGCTAAGTATGCTAAAGAGCTTATTGAGAAGTTTGGGATGGGTGATGCTTCAGGAATGAAAACACCTATGGCTACTAATTCTTTTGTGGATTCTGATGCAGTAGGGAAACCTGTAGATCAGAAGCATTATAGGGCAATTGTTGGATCCCTACTATACCTAACAGCTAGCAGACCTGAAATCATGTTTTCCACATGCCTTTGTGCTAGGTTCCAAGTGAACCCTAAAGAATCTCACCTTATTTTCTTAAAATGAATTTTGAGATATATAAAGGGTTGTCATAATATAGGACTCTGGTATCTTGTAGAGTCAGAGTTTGAGTTAACTGGAAACTCTGATGCTGACTATGCTGGATGTAGAGTGTACAGGAAGAGTACCTCTGGAACTTGCCAGTTCCGGGGTATTAGACTTGTCTCCTGGTTTTGTAAAAAGCAAACATCTGTGTCTACATCAACTGCAGAAGAAGAATACATGGCTGCTGGCAGCTGTTGTTCACAAATGTTATGGATACAGAACCAACTCCTAAACTATGGTGTCAACTTAAATAATTTAACATTAGTTTTTGATAATACTTGTGCTATTGCTATAACACAGAATCCAGTTCACCATAGTAGGACTAAACATATTGAAATAAGACATCATTTCATTAGAGATAATGTAGACAAAAAGAAAATTAACCTAATCCATATTTCTACTGATTTATAGAGAGCAGACTTTTTCACCAAACCCTTGGATGAGAAAAATCATCAGTTCTTCATAAATCAACTGGGAATGATCAATGGAGAAGAGTTAAATTAGTTTCTGTCTGCATTCGACAAATTTTCTAGAGTTCGTCGAACGGAGTTCGACGAATTAGGGAAAGTTTGAGAGATGCTCATCGAACGAAGATCGACAAATTCTCTGTGTGTGGAAACAATTTTCGTCGACCGGAGATCGACGAACTTTGCTTCAGAAGATATTTCGTCGAACGGAGTTCGATGAACTATTTTCGATTCTTTTGGATGAGATCGACGAATTATTTATCTATAATTTATTTCGTCGACCTCAGTTTGAAGAACTGTTTCTTTTTCGTGGAACGGAGATTGTCGATTCATATTCTAGAAAACTTATATCTAGGTTTTCTTCGACCTCCATCCCGCGCTTTCAGTTCTCTTGCTCTTGATCGTCGTTTTCTCTGTCTCTCTTACAGGTCATCAATGGCGATTCCAGCGAGCACCTTTGCTGCCATGAAATTAGAGAATGGGTATACACTTCTACTGTTTCTGAGGAAAATGTTCCGATAGGAAATATCGGGAGTAATGCTGTCTCTCTATCTCCCGTCGTTCTTTCTGAAATTTTTGGATTGGTAAATGGAGAAGATGATCTGGATGTTGATTCTGAAGAGTTTACTTCGATGTTGAATCTGATGGGGTTTACCTGGAGTAACCCTAACAAGTTGTTAAAAGAACAACTCTCTGTCGCCTACCAGTTCTTGGTAGACATTGTAGGAAAAGTGCTGATGGGCAAGCACTCTACGCACGATTACATCACAAGACACCAATTCCTTGTTATGTGCGCAGTGGTCAATAAGAGATAGGTTGATTGGAGTAAGATTTTCTTTGATTTGATACAGAAGAAGAACAACAAGAAAGAGGTTTGCTTTGCAAAACCTTCTGTATCTGCTGTTGTCACTACTGTTACTGCTTCAACCTCTGCTGCTACTCCCTCTGCTGCCTCATCTGCTTCTATACAGCTCAAGAAAGATCTGATGAAGATGATTGATGCCCTGTATGATGATCAGAGTTCTGAAAGTGATGAGTTCAGAACAGACTCTGATGAATCTTCTGCTACCATTGCCAGGAAAAGAAAGGCAAGGAGCAAAGCCATGAAGAGAGTACCTCCTGCCAAGGTCAAGAATAACAATGATATACCATACTATATTCTTCATGATTTCCCCATCACTGAGCACTGGATGCAGTACTCAAAGAACCAACTCAAGGTAATGAAAAAGAAAAGGAAATATGAAAAGGGCTTTTCTCAATTCCAACATTCTCATCCTCCTCCACCACCTCCTCCTGATGCAGGTGCAGGTGGAAGTTCTGCTGCTCAACCCCCTGCTAGAATTCAAGCTCCCTATCAGCCACATGCTAGATCCTACCATAGGGGAAGTCAATCCAGGAGTTCTCAATCCAGGAGAGGTGGATACAGAGGCAGTCAAAGAGAAGTCCAGGTTTACTCTAAAGGATACTCCAGGCAACATCCATATTCCAGGGAAGGACAAATTTCATCTGACACCACATCTGGTCCTTTTCCCTATAAGCTGAAGGAAACTGTTTCATCCAGGCCTCCTAAAGACAATCCTTCTAATAGATATGAGTCACCAGTACCTTTTGAAGACCCTGAGAACAATCCAGCTGCTTGGACTGCAAGAATGAAAAAAACTTGATGCACTGGATCAGATCAAGAAAGCTAAAGTGCAAGGAAGGGATTCCTCCAACATCTCCACAATGTCTGAACAGAGAAAGAAAGAGCTAGAAAGATATGCATCAAGCAAATTTTTTGATTCTGACAGGTACATGGAACTGCATCCTGAAGCTGTAGTTCCCAGGCCCAAACAGCAAACCACTTTAGGTGCAGCAGATGATACTAGATCAAAGAAGGAAGCCCTCAACCCCAACAGAGAAATCAAACTTGTTAAGGGCAAGGAAAAGAAATGATTATGTAAGGTTATAATCTCCCTGAGTTCTGGTTATTATCTGGGATGATATATATATATATATATATATATATATATATATATATATATATATATATATATATATATATATATATATATATATATATATATATGGTTCTGCTTGTCCAGCTTTTCTGTATTGTTGCTTGAATGTTGTTATTTAAAATTTTCCAAACCCTGTAAATAGTAATCCTAACCCAAATAGGGGGAGATTGTTGGAACACCCTATTACTAATTTGGGTCAGGATCACTATGTCTCTAGGAAACAAATGTTTGACCTCCTGTATAGCTCAAAAGGTCAATTAGAATTGAGTCTAAGAGTTAGAAGTCTAAGTTTGGAAGCTGCCCTCAAGACCAAGACTTTTTCAGTTTGAGACTAAGTCATATCATCGAGCTCAGCATGACGATTCGTCGAACTTTGATCGACGATCGTCTAGCTCAACTTCGACAGATCGCTGAGCTCAACTTCATCATATCGTCGAACTCCATTCGACGATCGGTGAGCTCAGTTCGACGATCTTGACTCAGCTTTGGATCTCTATCTCTGAGCTCAGTTCGACGATCTTTGAGCTCAGATCGACGATATTTTGTTGCAGTATAAATCCATATCGCTGAGCTCAGTCCGACGGTAGCAGAGCTCAGTTCAACGTTTTCAGATAACTTCAAGGATGTTTCTAGATTCAAATTCAAATCAGTTGAGGAGTTATTCTGCAATTAATTCAGAAGATTTTCGAGCCGTTTTCATTTATTTCTGGACCAAGTTTCAAGGGATTTTCAAGGAATATTTCTATGGACTTTCCTCCAGAAGACATATTTGCAATTAAGGATGCAATTAATGCAGGCCAACGGCTATTCTTGACAGAGGATGTTTTTCTACTCTTTACCAGAGAATAAAAGTGAAGAAATTTTGAATCTCACAGAGATTACAGATACATAGACACACACAGACAGACATCAGTAATTTTCAGAACAAGAACAAAAATATTCTGTCTCAAAGAATTCTCAAGAACACACATCCAAGGAGATCAAATTTTTCTGAAATCTTCAGATCTCTCTAGTTTCAAGTGTTCAAGGCCAACATCTTTCAAGACTCCAGACATCCAACATTTCAGCTGTTGCTGAAATCATCTTTTGCTGGAGCTCAACTTGTGAAGGCCTATCACCCTACATCAAAGCATCTTTTCCTGAAGATCTCAAGGACTCAGGGGGAGCTTTGACACCATCAATCCACATAGTCTTCTCAGCTGTTTGAGAAAGAGAAGACTTCTATCACTCTATCACCCCCATCTCTGTAAAGGGTTTCTCAAACTCCCTTCAAAAGTTTGAGTTTGGTTTTTGAGCACCTTATCAAAAGCTCATTGGTGTCAAGACACCTGATCAAAAAATCTGATTTGGTTTTTGAGCACCTTATCAAAAGCTCATTGGTGCCCAGGACACCTGATCAACTCATCCTGCAGTGGATTCCTACCTAGGGTGGTAGAAGAGTAGATGTACCCATGTTTAGGGGAACCACTATATTTCCTTGTGTCTTCTGGTTCTGCTTGTCTTTATTTTTTTTCTGGCTGTGATTGATCTGTGTTTAGTTTGTAATTAGTTTAGTTCTGTGATTAGATTTATTAACTGCTTCCCTGCTCACTCACATTACAACAATTGTTGTAAAAAGTTTTAAAGCACCATATACTCTATTCACCCCCCTCTAGAGTATATCAGATCTAGCTGCACTTTCAGAGGTGGATGGAGCAGCTGGAGAAGTAGAATGGCACTTCCCGCGCACTCTCTGATCGCAGAAATGACTCGCGTCTGCCCTAAATTGCGGAACAGGCTCTTAAATATGGAGGCAGAATAAGCATAACACATGATCAGTGGCGCACGACCAGTGGTCGTGCGTACTGTCGCTTGATGATCTTGCGCAATTTCCAATTAAATCTGCAACTTGGACAGAAACATCAGTAGATATGTGCACGATCAGTGGTGGACGACCGGTAGTCGTGCGCACTGAATCCACTGATCGTGCGATTGGCAAAGGCAGAACTGCAGAAAGCAATAGGTAAACACGCACGAGCAGTGGCACATGACCAGTGGTCGTGCACACAGTGGCCAGTGCTCGTGCGATTACCCCGGCAGAATTAGGCAAAGGAGAATATAATGCGTATGATCAGTGGCGCACGACCAGTGGCGCACGACCAGTGGTTGTGCGCAGTGAGTCCAGTGATCGTACATAATGTTCCTGTATCGTTGGGGTCTCCATAGCAGTTCTGGAGCACGCACACGACCCATGCACCAGCAGAAGAGGCAGATAGGCCACCAAAAGTGCACACCACATTCTCAAGAAGTAAAACAACAAAAATACAGAAACATCTAAAGCACACAGAAGACGGGCCTAAAGTGCGCTTAATCATGAAGTAGGCAAGTAAGCAAATATAAGCCGTTATAGCTCTCAAGTGCAATGCTAAGACGATAAAACTGGCCCAGATGAGTCCAATAATTAGTGTAATATTTGGAATCATCAGGGGGAGCCAGGGATGACGAGGCTACTCCCCTTCGAAACATGGTCTGGAGGCTCCCCTTTCGAGTTGCCTCAATCCCAACTCCTCCGTGGATCACCCTGATCCCTCCCCGGGTTCCTATGTCCGCCTAGTGCTTACACCTATCTTCCGTCTCCCCCCGTTGCACCTTTACGATCCTTATCAGCGGATCCTGCATCCCTAGCCCCTGGATTCTCTCATCTCCAAGAACTCTGGGCTAGTATCCGTCGCGTGACCCTCCTCCTAGTGGAAGTCACAGAAAAGCAACGCCACCCGACCCCCTCTTCCTTCTCCACCTCCTCTTCTTCCAGCTCCTCCCCGAGCTCCTCTCCTTCCTCCTCTACCTCGGCCGACCTCCATTGTCTCCTGCTGCTGCGGGAAGTGACCCCTTGGCCCCAGCCTCCACCCTGGCTGATCAAACCTCCTCGGCTCGCAGAAGTTGTCCCTTCCCTTAAGGCCTCCTCCTTGCCCCTGGGTTCGACCGTCCTGAGGCCTCCAACCTAACTGGTTGTTCGGCTCTCTGGCCCCCATCCTTGATGCGCTCCCTGTTGCCCCTGTCCTCGGGGCTCCTCCGTCCTTCTATCTTATCTCTGCTCCTCTGCTTTCCTACTCTCAGCTCCTTCACGTCATCCTCCACCAACCTGGCCAGCTTCCTAGCAAAAGTCAGATTGGCCCTTTTGAAGTCTATCTCCTTCGCCGCCCTCTCCATGAGCTCCACAAAAGAGAGAGGGGGCACTCTCTTCAGCTCCATGATAATGAATCCCGTCCTCAGCCCCAGGGTAAAAATGAGCATTAGTGCATACCCTGGGTCCTCTTGGACCAGGAGGATCTCTTCCTGAAACCGGTCAACATAATGGCCCAACGTCTCGTCTTGCTCCCGCCTTACCGCAAACATTCACTCCACCTCCTTCTTACACTTCTTTAATGTTGAGTACGTCAACATTAAACCCTCGAGGCAGATCCTCAAAACTGTAGATCGAACTTGCTGGCAACTGGTTGAAACGGTTCCGTGCCTTCTCCTTTAACGTGATGGCAAACAGCCGTCACTTGAAGGCATCCGTCATTTGCCTTATCGAAACAACATCCTCAAACAACTGCACGTGCTGCACATGGTCATCTTTCCCCGAGTAGTAGGACATGTCGGGCTCCCGGAACCCCTCCGGCACCGAGGCCGAGATGATGAGCTCACTGATAGGGCTCTCGCCACTTACCTACCGAGAGGGCACTTCTTACGGCCTCGGCTGGCTAGCCCGATCCGCGAGACCATGCTTACAGAAGAGCTCTCGCACAGCCACCTTCCACTCGCCAACTTCCACTGGAACCTCCTTCTCAGGATGCTGGCCTGGGAAAAGCTCCCACGCGGCCATGTCCCTCTAGCCAACCTCCACCGGGACCTCCTTCCCGGGCCGCTGCCCAGGGGCGTTGTCACCCAGTAGTGGGATCGCCTCTACTGGGACCTAAGGTGTTGCCCACTCGCACCTTGCCGAGAAGGCCAAGCTGATTGTTTGCAAGACCTCTCGCCTGAAGTCCTCCAGCATCTTCCTTGTCGCCTCCTCTCCCCAGTAGGGGAACCTCCTGAACTAGATCCTTCACCTTCACCTCATGACATAGGACTAAACTCAAGACTTTCTTGTATCGGCTACCTTCCACACTCACCGCACCAGAACTATTGAAGCCAAAATTTGATCTCAACGAAAGTTCGAAATCAGGGGCGTAGACAACACCTACTTGTCCCAAGCTCTCGCCTCCGATTGGTTGTGAGGACAAGAAACAGACCCAAAGCCTCAGTAGGGAGGCCCCACCACTTACCTGGAATATCTCTGAAAGCTTCCCCTCCAACGCCAAAAGCTGGGCTTGGAGCTCCTCAGAAAGCACATGAAACTCTTCTAAAGTCCCAGGAAAAACATGCTTCTGAAGAACCCCTATGGGTCTATTTATAGGCCTCTCGGTTTGAACTGCCAATAAACAAACTGAAACGACCTGAAATTACCAAAATACCCTTGGTTGTGTCTGCCAACAGCTAAACCCTGCTATTCTGAATTGTTATATGCAGACCACCGAGGGAAAAAGTGTAAAATCGCCTGGGATTAAAAAAGGTGAACCACCTTCCAACTGAACCGGTTCCTGACCAACCATTGAACCGGCGCTCGGCGAGAGCACCGTCTTGCGGGCGAGAGCTCCTGCTCATGGGGTTCGTCTCGCTTATCGAATCAGCCCTCGCCTTGCAACTGGCCGTCTCTCTGGGTCCGTCTCGCCTAAAAAGGCTCTCGCCTAAGCGGCTGGGCACCTCTCGCCCGAGCCGCTAGACCCCCCTCGCCCGAGCCACTGGGCCCCTCTCGCCTAGCGAGCCGTCCCTGGCCGAGCGAGGAGCCTTTGACTTGGGACCCACTCGCCCAGCGACTAGGCTTGGTCAAAGAGTCCATCTCGCCTTACCATCCCATATCTTTGAGCCCGAACTATTCCTACGAGCTCGAGGTTGTACATACACTACACCTATTCTCTGAAGGAAGGGGAAATAGAAGTAAATAGAAACTAAAAATGACATGAAAGAGGGGAAAGAAATCCACTTGCCTCAAAACTCTGGAGAAATGTCGTCCGCTGACGCCACTTCAAGGATTTGGCAACAAAATGCCCGAAGAAATGTTTTCGGAAACGTTTGGAGGAGAAAGGATATCAAAATCTCAAATCCTAACTCACAAAAATCTTGAAAACTGGGAGATCGTACCATGATCGTGAAGTCCTCACCTAGAGCTTTCCAAAACTCTACTCAAATGTCGAAACCGACCACTTAATCTCCCGAAATCGCCGGCCAAAAGCTCCATCCGTCGAACGCCTGGTTTCGCGAAATCTGCCGTCATGGGGTTGGGAAGAAATTGAATAGTAACTGCGTTACATAATGTCCGATTTTATGTGAATATATATACATATTTAGAAATAATTAATTATTATAATACAACATTACATTACAATTATTATTACTTAATCCAAAAAGATCCGAAATCCATAACAACTCGGAATTTAACGAAATTCACATCATAGCTACAACATCTGAATGAAGCATTCCCAAAAAGGCTCCACCGAGTCACCAATGACAAAACCAAGCATTCCCAAAAAGGCTCCACCGAGTCACCAAAATAGACCCGGCACGCAAGGGAATCTTGTAAACAGGCTAAATCCAGCCACACTAAAAACTCAAAGTGCAAAACCACGCCCTAACCATGGCACAAGCCAAACGCGCATTAACTTAATGTCCTGACATCAAGATTACGCCACTACAGGAATAAAAATAAATACCAAAAAATCAGGAGCGTTACACTGGGGTAATTTCTTCCTTATTAGAGAGTATTACCTCATTATCCCCCTCAATTTGTTCCTAGGGCTGAGAATCTTCTGGTATATCTTCATGAATCTCTTCAAGAATGTCTTCTGGAATGTTTTCAGGAATCTTTTTAGGAATCTTTTCAGGAGAGAAGAAGAGAGGTTCATCTGAAGTTAGATTTTGTATTTGTCTGTCAATGTCATCTGAGACACCATCCTGCACAGAGGTGCTCTTCTCACCATCAGACTGAGCTATGTGTTCTTCTTCCATCACATCATCATCAAGAACTTTCTCTGTCACCTGTTCTGCAACAACATCTGAATGAAGCTCTGTTTCTTGCACCTCAGCTAGTTGATCTTCTTCATGAACTAAAGGAGCAGGCTCCCCCTAAACAGTTGCACGAGATGTGCCAACTATGTTAGTATGCAGGGGAGATGGGGTCCTGTCCTCATCAACTGTAATCCTTGGTGCTGGAGGAGGTTGGTCTGGCTTGGGAATTCTAATTTTCCATCTGTTTATGGAATATAGGGTGACTTTCTTGAGGTGGTGAATGGACATACCTTTGGTGAGGTCAAAAATCTCAGGATGCATTTGATTTAGATAAAGAGAAATAATTCTTGCAAAGTTTGGTGACTTCATGCTTTCCTTAATCTTATCAAACAACATATGTCCCCATTGGAATTTCTTCTGACATATCACATCTGTCATCATGCAGAAGAAATCTGAGGATATGTATCCAAGTGAACCGGTTTTGCAGAGTAGGACTTTTCCTAGAATGTCGACCAGTAGTTTGCTCTCATCGTTCATGTGTTGTCTTGTAATGGAAGTGGTGGATTGGGAGAGACCACCAAAGGACAAAGCCCTAGAATAATCTGGTTCTTCCAGGTAGTCTTCTTCATCTATGGAGGGCATTCTCAGAAACTCTGTCAAGGAAGATAGCTTGATTTTAATTTTTCATATCTCTGACTGAAGTTTTCAACAACTTCCCACTCCTCTTAAGCTTTGCATTACTGAAGAACTCTTCTACGTCTTTTATTCGGACTATATATGGATGTCCAAGGATGATGGTGAGGCCATCAGATTCAAGAAGTAGAATAACATTCTGAAAATCATCTAAAATTTCTTTGATACCTGATCGAACGAACTAACTGCTCATACCAATCTTTGTAGTAGGATCCGTCAATTAGAAAGGAGGAGAAATTTCTAACTTTTTCGGAGAAGAATTGATTGGTTTTGCGAGAAGAACAGCGGAGGACTTCAGCGGAACTGAAGCAATTTTCTCGGGAAAGTTTTTTCGAATTTGAGGATTTGGATATTTTATGGACTTACCTAATTATATAAAATTGAAAAATTTGAAGAATAAGAAAAGGCATATCTGGAATGGCGATTTGAATTCTTCAGAAACTTATTCTGCCAGATTTGGGCATTTCTCGAGAAAGATAAGGCTCCTCGAGAAATCCATTAGACGTTCTGAGAAATATAAGGCATTTCTCGCGAAATATATAACCTTTCGAGAAATCCAGAATGTGTTTCTCGAGAAATTCAGAAGCTTTCATGAAATACAAGTAGTTTTCTGAGAAATCTTTTTCTGAGCTTGAGATTTTTTCGAGTGATTCTCTTGAAATCTTCTTGTGGGTGATCTGAAATACCCAGCTGGAATGCGCAGACCTGCGTCGATTTATCAGTGACTTCTTATTTTGTATTTTTAAATTTGCTAGTATTTTTATGTTATGCTTGAACTTTATGATGTTTAAAAGCCGCGATCCCAGACTGCACAAACTATCTTCTATTTATATTGCATTATCTTACAGATATTATGTAGAAAAATTAAAATTGGTAAGACTGCGCATGCAGTGAATACGAAAGCTATTCACCGAACCTGCCATTCTACGCCACGACCTCATTCTTTTTCTGAGAAATCTTGAAATTTTTCGAGCTGAATTCTCTTGAAATATAAGCATCTTCTCTTGAAATATGAACTTTTTAGGATTCTATGTTGAGCATACCAAGTTCTGTCTTGAAAAACGAGAACTTGGCCTCCTCTAGCGGCTTCATGAAAATATCTGCAACCTGCTTGTCCATTGGGACATAGGTGAGGGCAATGTCCTTATTCTCCACATGCTCCCGGATGAAATGGTAGAGCACCTCGATGTGCTTGGTCTGGATGTGGGAAACTGGATTGTTTGTGATTACAATTGTGCTAGATGAGTCGGAATACATCAGAATTTCTCTGAAATTCAAATTATAATCTTCGAGTTGATTCCTTATCCAAAGAAGTTGTGTGCAACAACTACCCGCAGAGATATACTCTGACTCGGTAATAGAAGTTGCCCGACAATTCAGCTTCTTACTGCTCCATGAAATAAGCCATCACTACTAGAAAACAGACTTTTGTCCAGGGCAAATTTCCCTGGCAAAAAGTCCAAAATCATGGCTAAAAAGTTTTAGCCACGGTATAGCCATGGGAAAATTCCGTGGCTAAAGTCGGCGTGGCTAAAACTTTTAAGCCACGAATTGGCCGTAGCAAATAGTATTACCATGATAAAAAATGTCGTGGCAAATAAACCAACTATTAGCCACGGTATGAAACCTTGGCTAAAAGTAAACTCATCATTTTTTAAAAAAAGTATTTGCCACAGATACAAGCCGTGGCAAATACTATTTTATGTTTTTTTTAAAAAAACCAACACTAATCAGGGGGAATTATTACCCCCACTTCGAAGTTGAATATCTGTATACGCTGCAGCCAAAAAGCACGAGAGACGTTTGGAAGTCATGCGCGCAAAATGGACAGTTTTAAAGATCATCTTTGCACACATCTATGACTTTGCACACATCTATGACTTTGCACACATCTGTATATGATTGGTTTGAAATCCGTCATGCTACGTTCTAATTGGACTTAAGCAACTACTACTAAGTTAGCAACAAGAATAAGAATCGTGAACCACATGCAACTTACCACTGGGCGCATAAAAAGAAGATAAAATGGCAAAACTCTCACCCAAATAATTCATATTCCATACAAACTGTCACCAACAAAACTGATGATTGTCTAACAAAACATCTCAAAAAGCTAAATAACTGGCAAGCTCAGAAGATTAAGAACAATGTCTACAATAAGTAAGATGGTAGCAATGTCTACAATAAGTAAGATGGTAGCAATGTCTACATTAAGAACAATGTTTATAGAATTTGTACAAGTCGTCCACATATTCCATCATAGACAGCTCATTCTCATAATCTTTAGCATCAATATATCGAACTCTACAAGCAATCTGATTACACAAATAATGGATCATGAAGTTGAAATGAAGAATAAATTTTCAGAACACACGTATAAATTTGTGCACAGTAATACCTTGCTGTGAGCGGATAACAAAGATTCTAAGATAGTTGTTTATGACTTGTCTAACCAAAGAATTTGCTGGAAAAGTTATAACTGTAATTTTACCTGAAACCAATTTGTTTTTCCTCCATCAGCACCTCGTCTCACTGCAGCTCAGATTGATATTCCCCTGCTGTCAAATTCTATCAGGTTCTCAATCTGTAAATGTTTCTACAAATTCTGGTAAGAATGCATATTACTTTATTTTATTTCATTCTTTTCCTATTTTAGAGTAGAAAACCAGCATGAAAACATATATATATGTAAACAGCTTGCTGAGCTATCTGCTTGGGTGCTAAGGGAAAGAAATACTTGCCTACAATAAAGATCGTCGTAACTTGAGGCATCCATCATGAGCGGGATCAAGTTATAAAAATGGCGGCAATACAAAACTCAACGCCAGGAATTGAAAATCTTGAATGCAGATGAACCGATCACACTAAAAAGAAAATTGCATAAATTTTATTTAAGTGTGGGAACAATCCTGTGTCACTCCAAGTGCTAGCCCAACTTTCAACAATCTAACAAATAAGCAAAATAAAATAAACTAAATATCAAGTAAAGTTCCCTCAAGAAATATAGGATAGAGAAGAAACAAAACATATTCAGGCAGACAACTGAGATAAGGGGGGTCAGCATGGGGATCAATCTTCTAGCACACTACATCTTGTATTCATTGACGGGAGTTTCGGCATGATAGGGCTATCTTATATTCATTACACATTACATCTTGTATTCATTCAGTTTATTTTAGATGTCCTTAATTCATAATGCCTCCATACCAGTTCTATAACTTCGGCCTCCCTTCTCGCTCCAATTTTAGGGGCGCCGAACGGAGATTGGGAAAACTCTAAAAATCAGAGGATGGTGCCAGAACTCCCTTAAAGTGAATGCTTCAAAACAACACAGATAAAAAAACAACCGCAATAAAAAACTCATATACAACAACGTAATGAAATACGTCAGCATCAACTTCTGAATAAAATAACCAAGAAGGTATCTAAATACAAATATATAATTAATGTGTCAATCGATGTAGATGAGATATCATGGTTTTCATCATTAAGCAGTCCAAGGTGTTTATTAGAACGAAAATTGTTGTACTTTTCAGAACATCATACACTGTTCTTATGACTAAATGAAAATCCTCAAAAATTGGAAGACTTCTCAGTCTTTTGGAACCATTGAAAGTATTTGATAAGCCTTGTAGAAGTGAAAGCCAAACCTTGTATGTGCTTCTTCTATCTCTCAATATAAGTATTAGTACAAATTTATAGGAGAGAAAAGTGAGAGACAACTATACGAAATTAAAACATTCAAAAAACAACACCATTCAAATCAACGATTCGGAGACAACACCGGTGTCAACCACCGAAATCACACCACAAAAGAACTCGAAAATGAGAGGAAGAGAAATCACACAAAGAGTGGAGATATTCGTTACCCAAGTTCACTCAATGATCCAACATTTATACCATATTTAATATTAGTGAACTGAATAACTCAACAATATCACTGCCTAATTATGTCCAAAACTCAAAACTCACTCCTAGAATTTTAATCAACACAAAATTTGAATTAGAGTTACTATGAGCCGGATTCGGCTCGCTCATTACTGAAGTGATTCTACTTTATGATACAAGCTAATGCATTGTAAATATATAAGCATATGATGTGTTCTTAATTGCATAACAGTACATAATATACAATACATCATACTAAATAAATCTTAACACATAGACAATGTTAATATATATGTCTCGCTGACATGCATTCAACGGTTTTTTCAAGAGAAAGAAGGGGACAGAAAGAAGCGCGGATGCTATGTAGCCTTGGAGCAAGCTTGAGTGAGCATAAAAGAGTCAGATATCCTTTAATTTCCAAGGGTACACAACATGACCCAGTATGCAGTTTAGTAAGTAGTACTATAGAACAATAAGAATAACACATCATATGCACCAAAATTAATAACCTGAAGAAACAAATATTTCCATCTTGAGCACACACAAGAAGCACAGGACACCGAGCTACTAAAGAAAATGTACGATATTGTACAGTCGTAACTAAAGATTTGCTCCTTATGCTCCTATTTTTATGTGATTTAGATATGGATCCTGTATGGGAGTTGACGCTAACAGTATATATGCAACCCTGTAATTTTCATACAAAACATTTTTGCAACACTCTGGATGATTATTAATTCATGCAAGAGTCCTAAGTTGATAACAAGACAGACCTGTGCATCTCCGGAGAAAAATAAGTTGTCCCGTATGATTATTGTCCATAGCTGTCAACACTCAAAAAGATCATTTCCTTCTACTTGAACAACCCAATGCTAGGAATCTTTGAACAACAAGGAGAAGCTTGTGTAATAGCAACTTGATAAGTAAAAGGATACATGTAGGTTCAGGAGTTTATTAACAACTAATACATAGATAGATCAATATATAGATCAAGGAATTTATATAGACATGGTCATTTAGAACAAATCTATTTTCAGTCAAACACATGGCAGCCTTCTGACAATATAAAAAAATCATATCACCGGCTCTTACCTTCAGCTCTAGTAAGCTGCGATCTATTTCTGTCTCATGACTAGCCACATATGGCCGGAAGAAAGTTTCATAGATATATGTTGTTCCCTTCCATAATCAAGAGTTTGCCAATATGTTAAACATCAATGGGATTCATGTGAGCAATTCACGTGAGGAAGAAGTTTTACCTGAGTTTTAGGATACGACAAGCACAAAAAGATTACCACCTTTGCTTCACTATACATTGGCATCCTTTTAAAAAAAAAATTTAAAAATCAGCAAAGCAGAAAATAAAGAAATGGATCAAACAACTTACAAAATTCATACCGCACCATGGGATAAATGTGTCTGCAACTCGATCAAGCAATGTCAATGCAGCTACTAAAATCCTGACGAGTAGTTAGAAAGGCAAAAAACAAGATTTACAACAATCAAGATCAGTTTGTTAACATTTTCTACAAAGATTCATCAAATACAAAAAGAACAATCAATGGCTATTTAGAGAGCTTACCTAAGAAAATTACAACACCTAAGAAAATTACAAAGTAGAAAAATATGGAATTGTGTAGGATAATTACTTTGGACAAAATACAACATCTAGGAAAATTACAATGTAGAGGCTGATTATATTCACGAACGCATAGGATAAAAATATTCATAGGAAACCCTAAGCAAAATGCCATCAGGGACAATCACAACCAAACCACAACCAACACTTACATTGGACAACTGATAAGAACTAATGAATAGGTTCAAGATAAACAAACCCAACCACACCCAACAATGAATAAAAATCAGAGTAGCAACAAAATTTTATCTGCCGAATAGGCCGATATGCCTAAATCAAGTGGGAGAGAGGAAATAAATTGACCTTGCAGGAGATTTAGGGCACGAACGTCCACAGAGACCTTCAACTAATCATCGTGGATGGCCTCTTCCCTTGCTTCCATGCGCATAGTCATCGGCTGAATATTCAGGAGTCGGCAAGATTTCTGGGGCCAGACCAACAGTGAAAGAAGAAGCCAGTAAAGGAGGAAGCTGGCAGTCGACCATGACGGTGCCGTCGGGGACAAAGGATATGGATCAGAAGATGAACGACGGGGGCAGCGGCAGTTTAGGGTAAGGACAACGACATTATTTTACGACAGCGGTAGTTACCGGCGGAGGAGATGAAATGGTCTGGTGGGCAGAGCATAGGCGGAGGAGAGCCTGAGCGGGGGAGTTGAAATGATCGGGTGGCTAGGGTTGGAGGATTAAGGAGCCAAAATATGGAGAAAAATTTATAAAGTAAATTGCATCAACAAGCTTTATAAGATTAAGGCATAATTTAGAATAATGAACCCCATTCAAATTTCTATAATTCTTAATAAGCAAATCAATCAAACAATAAGACATAAATTAAACACATTCAAAGGTATTAGACACACTTTTTTATTTTTCATGGCTAATACAAAGGTATTAGCCATGCTTTTTTATAGTCGTGGCTAAAACATAAATATTTGCCACGATTTTGAGATCATGGCTAATACTAGTGTATTAGCCATGATTTTTGAACCCTGGCAAAAAAATGTGCAGCTAATACTCATTTTTCTAGTAGTGCATCTTCCGAGGAATTGGCACATCTCAGAAGTGCTTTTCCTATCGTCCCAGCTTCCTGCAAAACAGCATCTGAAAAGCCAATAGCTCGACATCATTACTTCTTGGGTACCATAAGCCAAGATTGGGTGTACCCTTAAGGTATCTTAAAATCCGCTTTGCAGCGACATAATGAGATTCCTTAGTGTTCACCTGATATCTAGCGTAGACACATGTTGAGAACATTATATCTGGTCTACTGGCAGACAGATAGAGCTAGGATCCAATTATACTTCTATACATTATTTCATCAAAATGTTCCCTTTCTCATCCTTGTCCAGAGACATAGTTGAACCCATTAGAGTCCTCATAGAGGTTGCGCTCTACATTCCGAATTTCTTAAGAAGCTCCTTGTTGAATTTCGTCTGAGAGATGAAAATTTCATCTTCAAATTGCTTCACCGGAAGTCCTAACAAATACCTCAGCTCGCCCATACTGCACATTTCAAACTACCCATGCATAAGTTTGGAAAACTTTTTGCAAAGGTTGTCTTCTGTAGAGCCAAATATAATGTTGTCGACATAGATTTGTACTAGTATAATCTTGCCTTTAACTTCGTTAAGAAATAATGTTTTGTCTATCTTTCCCCTTGTGAACTTGTTCTCAAGAAAAAAGTTAGACAATGTCTCATTCCATGTTCGGAGAGCTTGCTTGAACCCGTATAAAGCTTTATTTAAGAAGTAAACATGTTCAGGGAACTGAAAATTGACAAAACATGGAGGTTACGCTACGTATACTTCCTCTTTCAGATTCTCATTGAGGAATGCTGACTTCACGTCCATTTGGTAGATGGTGAAGCCTTTGAGGGTAACATATAGAAGAAACAACCTGATCTCCTCGAGCTGAGCCACTGGAGCAAATATCTTGTCGATGTCGATCCACTCTTCTTATCTATAACCTTGAGCTACAAGCCTGGCTTTGTTCTTGATAATTACTCCGTGTTCGTCCAGCTTGTTTCTAAATATTCATTTGGTGCCAATCACGTTCTGTACCTTTGGCCTCGGCACCATCTCCCAGACATTGCATTGTTCAAACTTGTTGAGCTCTTATTGCATTGCCATTATCGAAGAGGCATCTTTGTTCGCTTCCTCAAACTTCTTCGGCTCGACTTGAGACAGAAAGCTGAGATGAAAAATTTCATTAGTTGTACCTCTTCTGGTTCTAACACTGTCACCTGGCTCTCCTATTATCTAACCAGCTGGATGATCTCTTAGGTGTCTAAACCCTAGATTCCTTACTCTCCCTCCAGTAAGATCTGCAACATCTAGTGCTGCCTCTATAGGTTGAGGCAATTCCACCTCTATGGGTTCTTCATCTACCAATCCAAGATCGACTTGTTTGACTGTGCGTGTAGCATCTTCCTTAACATCTTCATCCAAGCTTAGCTCCTTGAACCTGGTACCTGTAACTGCAATAATAACACTAGACGAGCTGCTATGAAGCTAGCTAATCTCATCAAATACAAAATTTATCGGCTCTTCTACCACCAGAGTTTTCTTATTGAAAATCCTATATGACTTACTATGGCTAATATATCCTACAAAAATAACTTCAAAGAACTTTTCACTAAACTTCGTGCGGTAATACATACCATTATTAAGTACAAAGCATTTACTTCCAAAGATTATAAAATAGGACACAGTCGGTTTTCTGTCCTTCAATAGCTTATAGGGGGTCTTGCGATAGCTTTTGTTGATGAGTGCTCTTTTTTGCACGTGACAAGTCGTGTTGACTTCTTCATCCCAGAAGTACTCTGGAAGTGAGTCGTCATTCAACATGGTTGTATATGCTTCAATTAGGGTTCTGTTCCTTCTCTCAGCAACTCCATTTTGTTGTGGATTGCGCGGGGAGGAAAACTCGTGAAAGATACCTTTGCTTTCACAGAATTTTTTCATGACATAAGACTCAAACTCTGTTCCGTGGTCACTTCTAATTTTTACCACCGAGCAGTCCAATTCATTCTATATTTGCCAAACAAAATTGGTGAAAGAATCGAAGGTGTCTGACTTGTGTTTCAGATAGAACACTCAAGTAAAACGCGAGTAGTCATCAATAATTACTAACGTATAGACTTTACCTCCTAAGTTGTGAATAGGCATAGGACCAAATAAGTACATATGAAGCAAGTATAAGCTTCCTGAAGAATCTTTATTAGCGATACCCTTGAAGGTAGCCCGTATTTGTTTACCCATTTGACATGAGTGACGTGGACACTTTTTAAGGCACTTAATGTTGGGGGCATCGCTCACTAAGTTGTTAGAAAATAGCATATTTAAGGTATTGAAATTAATATGTGCTAATCTCTTATTTCATTGGTCATATAGAGACGCACTACTTTTTGCCAAAAGACACACTGGGGTAGAATTATCTAAACAAAGAAAATTTTAGCAGAAGATTTTTCTGCTCTGAGTGCCTATTAAGACCATCTCCAAATTTGCAGACGACTTTATCAAACACTTATCCTTGTAGAACTCAATGATGTATCCTTTGTCACGTAGTTGACTTATGCTTATAAGATTATGACGTAGTCCTTCAACATAACAAACGTCTGTGAAACAGACTACACCGTTGGAAATCATATCATAACCTTTTAATGTTCTCCTGTCTGAGCCTCCAAAGATGACTTTTGGTCCATCTTTGACTAGGGTATAGTCAAGCAAAAGGCTTATTATCCCGGTCATGTGCCGAGAGAATCCACTGTGTTGGAACACCCTATTACTAATTTGGGTCAGGATCACTATGTCTCTAGGAATCTGTGTTTGACCTTCTGTATAGCTTAATAGGTCAATTAGAATTGAGTCTAAGGGTTAGAAGTCTAGGATTGGAAGCTGCCCTGAAGACCAAGTTTTTCTGTCTGGAGACTAAGTCTGATCGTCGAGCTCAGCACGACGATTCGTCGAACTCCGGTCGACGATCGTCTAGCTCAACTTCGACAGATCATCGAACTCAGTTCGACGATCGCTGAGCTCAACTTCAGAATATCGTCAAACTCCATTCGACGATCGGTGAGCTCAGTTCGACGATTTTGACTCTGCATTGGATCCTTATCTCTGAGCTCAGTTCGACGATCTTTGAGCTCAGATCGACGATTTTTTTTGCTGCTTAAGTTTTTCAGATCGCTGAGCTCTGATTGACGATAGCAGAGCTCAGTTCGACGATTTCAGATAACTTCCAGAATTCAAATTCAAATCAGACAGGAGTTATTATGCAAGTAATTCAGAGATTTGTTAGCCGTTTTCATTTATTTCTGGACCAAGTTTCAAGGGATCTTTCAAGGAATAATTCTGTGGACTTTCCTCCAGAAGAGTTTTTGCAATTAAGGATGCAATCAATGCAGACCAACGGCTATCTTTGACAGAGTGATATTCTATTCTGGCACAGAGAATAAAAAGACAGAATGTTTTTTGAATCAATATAGATGATATACAGAGATTAACAAGAAGAGGACACACAACACAGATTACTGAGTCTCCTTCAAAATCTTTTGTCAAAAAGAATCCTGAAGAACACTCATCAAAGAGATCAAGCTTTCAAAAATCTTCAGATCTTCAGATCTCTTCAGCTCTCAAAGTGTTCAAGGCCAACATCATTTCAAGACTCCAGACACTCAACATTTCAGCCATTGCTGAAATCATCTTTTGCTGGAGTTCTAACTTTGAAGGCCTATCACCCTCAGCAAAGCTTTTCTTCCTGAAGATTTCAAGGACTCAGGGGGAGCTTTGACATCAATCGACTTAGTCTTCTCAGTTGATTGAGAAAGAGAAGACTGCCATCACTCTCTCACCCCCACTCTATAAAGGGTTTCTCAAACTCCCTTCAAAAGTTTGAATCTGGTTTTTGAGCACCTTGTCAAAAGCTCATTGGTGGCAAGACACCTGATCAAAAAATCTGCTTTGGTTTTTGAGCACCTTATCAAAAGCTCATTGGTGCCCAGGACACCTGATCAACTCATCCTGCAGTGGATTCCTACCTAGGGTGGTAGAAGAGTGGATGTACCCAAGTTTGGGGAACCACTATATTTCCTTGTGTCATCTGGTTCTGCTTGTTTACTTTTTGTTTCTGGCCTTGATTTGTCTGTGCTTAGTTTTTGCATAGTTTAGTTCTGTGATTAGATTTATATTTGCTTCCCTGTTCACACTTATTACAACAATTGTTGTAAAAGTTTTTAAAAGTACTAAAACACCATATACTCTATTCACCCCCCTCTAGAGTATATCAGATCTAGTTGCACTTTCAATTGGTATCAGAGGGAGGTTGGTTAAACATACCATATCTGTTTGGTTGTACAGGCTAACACCTGAACCCCAAGATCCTACACTAGATCTGTTTTTCTTTTGTATTTTATTATTAGATTTTGTTTGCACAAATCATGGCCCAAAACAAAGACTATGCCAGCACCAGACCTCCAGTGTGCAATCTGTCAAAGTTTGCACTTTGGAAAGCAAGAATTAGACTCTACATGAATTCTATTGACGAAGATATATTTAATTGTGTTTTGACAGTGTGTCCAAGACCCCCAGAGAGCACAAGTACAAATGTTGTTCCACCTCCATTAGGAACAGATGCTGACATCAAAAAGTGGAAAGTAGCTGATGCCAAGGCTATGAACATCCTAGCCCAGACAATGTCAGATGACATATTCCAAAAGGTAGCTGAATGTAATACAGCCAAGGAAATCTGGGATAGACTCTCAGAAATAGTCTCAGGATCAGCTGACGAGAGAAAGGACAGAAGATCCCATCTCATCTCCCAATATGAGAACTTCAAAAAGGGAGAGACTGAGTCAGTGGGAGACATGTATAACAGACTGAGTCTAATTGTCAGTGAACTGAGGACATTAGACAAAGAGATCTCTCTGACAGAACTTAATGACAAGATCCTAATGTGCTTCCCCAGCACTTGGGACTCAAGAATCTGGCCAATTAAGGAAGCCAGAAGTCTAAATGAGATCACCACTGAAGCCTTGTTGGGTAAGCTCAAATCTTATGAGCTACTCATCAAGAATAGAGAGGAAGAACAGAAGGCTGCTTCACCAGCCACAAGGAAAGAGAAAACCATAGCCTTCAAGGCAACTGAGGATCTGCCTGAAGAAAAAGCTACAGGAAATGATGAACTTCTCAGCTTGTTGGCCAAAAGATTCTATAAGATGGCCAGAAAGAACTTCAGAAGAAGATCATACAAGGAGCAGGATAAACCAAGGTATGACAAGTCCATTGGCAATAACAAAGACATTATCTGCTTTGGTTGCAGGAAACCAGGGCACATAGTCCCTGACTGTCCAGAGAACAAGAACAAGGACAGAAGGGACAGAAAAGAAAGAAGAAAGGAGAAGGATCCCAAAAGGAATGGCAATAGCAAACCTTCTTCCAGCAAAAATAAGCATACAAGGAAAGGGTTTGTTGCTGAATCCTGGAGTGAGACAGAAGAGGAATCAGAAGCCTCATCCAGCTCCAGTGATGATGAGGATGATGCAGAAGAAAAGGAATTCTACATGATGGCAATTAATGCCTCACAGCACAATTCAGAGGATGAAGAGTCAGAGTCAGACTCAGAAACTCAACCTGAAGAAGATCAGGTAATTAGTTCTTTTGATTTTACTTCAGAAGATTTTAAATCTGAATTTAAAACACTGTGTTTAGACCTGCTAAAGTCTGAGAAAGAGATTATCTCTCTCAGAAATAAATTATCTGAACACAATGGTTTAAAGTCAGAAAACCTCAAACTCTCTCAGGAGTTGGAGAACTGTAGGGAACAGATAGCTACACTGAAAAGTGAGCTCTCTGAGGCCAAGAAGCTTGAAGAATCCCTTAATGGGAGAAGCATCAAGCTGATGGACATCACAAGCACAGTGAACTCGAGATTCAACAGTACACTGGGCTTGGGTGCCTCATCCAGCCAACCTATTGTTCTGATAACTCCCATCAAGTTCATTTCTGACAAGGGAAAGGGAGTTGTAGAGGTTGCCAGGAAAAATTCTGATCTGCCTCAGAAAACTAAGTCCCAGCACAAATCGTCGAACGGAGATCGACGATCGCCGAATAAAGATCGACGATCGCCGAACGCAGCTCGACGATCTCAGGACAAATCGTCGAACGCAGATCGACGATCTCAACCAAAGTCATCGAACGCAGGTCGACGATCTCATATACCTGACCTCAGCCATAGTCGACCGTCGAACGGAGATCGACGATCTGACCCAAGATCGTCGAACGCAGCTCCAAGATCGTCGAACAGAGGTCAGAACTCTGGAAACCTTTTCAAAAGCAAATCAAAATTGACTCCTAAGGGTTCTTTATCCCAAACCTTCAACCCTTATACTGAATGGATTTTACCTCCAAGGAGATATCATCCTGAAGGATATAAGAGTCAGCCAGGGATGTCTTTCATTTCTGAATTTAGAGGTTATCAACCTAGGCCCAAGGTAAACTGGGTCAAAAACAAGTGAATTGTTTTATGTGCAGGTGAAGACCTATCCAACATCTAACCAGCAATGGTATTTGGATAGTGGGTGCACTAAGCACATGACAGGGAACAAGGACAACCTCAATTCCTTTAGAGCCAAGCTTGGACCCAAAGTTATCTTTGGTGATTCCAACTTTGGACAAACTAAAGGATATGGTGCAGTCCAGATTGGTTCAGTAACCTTCAAGAAGGTAGCATATGTGGAAGGACTGAAGCAAAACCTAATCAGCATCAGTCAGCTATGTGATGAAGGCTATCAGGTGACCTTCAGCAAAACCTTATGCAAAATCAAGTCAGAGGACAACACAACTGTGTTGACAGGTATAAGGAAAGGTAACATCTACTTAGTAGATTTTCTTTCAACTGATATAGATATTTGCCTGTTTAACTCAGTCTGTAGACCAAATGTGTTATGGCATAAGAGATTAGGACACCTAAACCTTAGAACTATTGCTAGGCTATCCAAGGATAACCTTGTTAGAGGACTACCTTCTGGTCCCTACAAGAAGGAAGGACTCTGCAAGGCTTGTCAATTAGGCAAGCAAACTAAAAATAGTTTTAAGTCACTTAATAAGAGTGATTCACCTAGGATATTGTATCTGTTACACATGGATCTATTTGGACCCATCACAGTACAAAGCCTAGGAGGGAAATCCTACACTTTAGTAATTGTAGATGACTTCTCTAGATTCACTTGGGTGTTCTTTCTAAGGAAGAAGTCTGATAACTTTTAGTGTCTGACAGAGTTTCTCAAATGTATACAGATTGAGTTCAATACTCACATTGCCCTGATCAGAAGTGATCATGGGACAGAGTTTGATTCTCTTCTTATGCAAGAGTTCTGTCAGAGTGAAGGGATCAGGCATACTTTCTCAGCTCCTAGAACTCCTCAACAAAATGGGGTAGCTGAAAGGAAAAATAGAACCCTTATTGAATCTGCCACTACATTGTTGTCAGATGCTCATCTACCTCTATCCTTTTGGGCAGAGGCAGTGAACACCTCCAACTATGTGCTGAACAGAAGTCTGATACATAAACTGAAGGGAAAGACTCCCTATGAATTACTCAAAGGGAAGAAACCTAAAGTTGACTATTTCAGAATTTTTGGTTGCATTTGCTATATTCACAATAATGACAAGAAATACTTAGCAAAATTTCAAGCCAAAGCTGATGAAGGAGTGTTTCTGGGATACTCTATGATCAGCAAGGCCTATAGGGTCTCTAATAAATCATCTTTGAAAATTGAGGAATCTGTTCATATTTCTTTTGATGAAACTAACATGTCTTTCAAGGAGAAGATTTCTTCTACCATAGAACCTTTGCAGGAACACTCTCTAGTTGAAGATATGAACAAGCTACAGGTTGCTCTAGAAGAAGAAAGCAGTGAAGATGAAAGCAATGCTCAATATATTGAACCACCACTTGAAGAGCCAGTTGTTGTACCACAAGAGGAAACAACAACACAGGATGGTGAACAATCAACACCCCCTGTTGATCTAGTAACATCAAGAGACCATCCAATTACCCAAATAATTGGAGAACTCTCAGCTGGTGTGCAAACCAGAAATCAGGTCAACCAAAACCTGTTGCACACCTGCTTCCTTTCTCAAATTGAACCTCAGTCCATTCAAGATGCAGAGCAAGATCCACACTGGATCATTGCAATGCAAGAGGAGTTGCATCAATTTGAGAGGAACAAAGTATGGGAACTAGTGCCAAAGCCAAAGGATCATTCCATTGTTGGAACAAAATGGGTATTCAGAAATAAACTGGATGATCAAGGAGTAATAATAAGGAACAAGGCAAGGCTAGTTGCCCAGGGATATTCTCAAGAAGAAGGAATTGACTACGACCAGACCTTTGCACCTGTTGCAAGATTGGAAGCCATCAGAATATTTCTAGCTTATGCAGCTCACAAAGGCTTCATGGTTTATCAGATGGATGTCAAGAGTGCCTTCTTAAATGGAGACATCAAAGAGGAAGTCTATGTCAGACAACCTCCAGGTTTTATCTCTCCAACTTATCCTGATTATGTTTTTAGACTAAATAAAGCATTATATGGTCTCAAGCAAGCTCCTAGAGCATGGTATGAGACCTTAGCATGCTTTCTCTTGGAAAATAGTTTTATAAGGGGTAGAGTAGACCAAACTCTTTTTATTAGAACCCATAAGTCCCATACCCTACTAGTACAAATTTATGTAGACGATATCATTTTTGGTTCTACTGACTCAAAGTTGTGCAGAAGGTTTTCTAACCTGATGCATTCTAAATTTGAGATGAGTAGCATGGGTGAGCTATCCTTCTTTCTAGGATTACAAGTCAAGTAACATGCTGAAGGCATCTTTATTTCTCAAACCAAATATGCTAATGAACTGGTTAAGAAATTTGTTATGTCTGAGGCATCTTGTATGAAAACACCCATGCCTACCAATGCTGTATTGGATGCTGATGAACATGGGAAACCTGTTGATCAGACAACATATAGAGCAATGATTGGCTCTTTACTGTATCTTACAGCTAGTAGACCAGATATAATGTTTGCTACATGTATATGTGCTAGGTTCCAAGTAAGCCCTAGAGAGTCACACCTAACATTAATAAAGAGGATTCTCAGGTATGTTAAAAGTTGTCCAAATCTAGGTCTCTGGTATCCAAAAGATTCAGCATTTGAGTTAACTGGATTCTCTGATGCTGATTATGCTGGATGCAGAATTGACAGGAAGAGCACCAGTGGAACTTTTCAATTCCTTGGTGATAGACTTGTCTCTTGGTTTTGCAAGAAACAAACATCTGTGTCAACTTCAACTGCTGAAGCTGAATATATGGCTGCAGGCAGTTGTTGTTCACAAATACTGTGGATTCAAAACCAACTCCTAGACTATGGCTACAACTTAGAGAAGTCTAAAATCTTTTGTGACAATATAAGTGCTATTTCCATAGCTCAAAATCCAGTCCTCCATAGTAGGACAAAACACATAGAGATTAGGCATCACTTCTTAAGGGACAATGTTGAAAAGAATAAAATTGAATTACAATATATCCCAACTGATTTACAAAGGGGAGATATTTTCACCAAGCCTTTGGATGAAAAGAAACACACCTTCTTCCTAAATCAGTTAGGAATGTTAGATGGAGGAAGTCTTAAATAATATCCAAGATTTTGAAAGCTAAAAATTGACCAAGACTAGGCAAAAATTCTGATTTCTCTTAGTGACTAGAATTTTCTGATCTCTGAACTGCGCTCGACGATTTCCCCAAAGATCGTCGAACGGAGATCGATGATTTCCAGAATCGTCGAACTGAGTTCAGCGCCTCTCAGATAGTATGAACTATCTCCTTCGGTCAACGATCGTCGAACGACGCTCGACGATTTTGTTCCCTGAACGATCGTCGAACGGAGCTCGACGCCTTTCCAGATCGTCGAACGGAGATCGACGATGTTGGAGTCTCTTCAGATTCCTTTAGAAGCCTCGATCGTCGAACCGAGTTCAACGATCTTTCCAATTCTGCGTCGAACCCTAATATAAAACTCTTTTTTTCGCCGTCGTTCTCTCTTGCGCTTTCAATTTCTCTGCAAGAATCTTCTTCCCTCCAAACAGCTCTACACTTGGTCGTTTTGTTTGTTAAGTTTTTGCAGGTACAATGGCCGTATCAGTTGCTGTTCTAGCCGCCATGAAGTTTGATGCAGGCTTCGACATTGATCTGGAATCGTTCAACACTACTGATCAAGTTTTCCAAGACATTCTGAATTTATTCAAGGATCAGAACTTGTCTGCCCTCATGACCACTAGAATCAAGCTTGCTTCAGATGAAATAAAGGAATGGGTCTATACTGCTCACAATTTAGACAACAACACTATAGTTGGCTCTATTGCTGGAACTCAGGTACCTCTGACCCCCACAGTTTTAACAGAGGTTTTTGGTTTAAGAAATGGAGAAGAAACTGCTGAATTATCTGGAGAAGAGTTTTCTGACATACTTGTCAGGATGGGTCATCCTGAGGGAAACCCTAGCAAGTTATTCAAAAGGAACTTGTCTGTTGAGTACAGGTTCCTAGCAGATGTTGTAGGAAAAGTGCTGTTGGCAAAGCACTCTGCACATGACACTATCTCCAGACATCAGCTCTGCCTCATGGGAGCTCTGGTAGATAAGAAAAGTTTGAACTGGGGAGAGGTCTTCTTTGACCTAATAAAGAAGAAAATAAATAAAAGCTTTGTAAATTTTGGAAGGATCATTGGAGTCTTCCTGCAGAACAAGTGCCCTACCTTGCTGGTCTCTTCTGGAGTGCACATAAATGCCTCCAAGAGACTCACCTGTGCCCTCTTTGGCAAGTGGGACAGGCAAATCAGCAAGCCAAGCAGGCCCTCATCTAGTGCTCCTTCAGGCACCAGGACTCACAGAGTCACTCTCCCACAGGTCTCTGCTCCTGCAGAAGACCTGGCTGCTGCTGTTGCTGCCTCTCCTCCTCCTCCAAGTCCAACCCTACCTCTTCCATCCACCACTCCAGCTCCATCCACCATTACCATCTCTAGCCCTTCCCCAACATCAATTCCATCTCCAGCAACCATTTCATCACCTCCAGTAGACCAATTCCACCCATTGTTCTCATATCCACCACCAGATGTCACTTCTTCACCATCCATACCATCATTCACCCTTCTGGATGACTCCTAAATGGATGATTCCCCCTCTTCTCCTCCAGAATTACCCTCCTCCTCAACCTCATTCCAAGATCTCCTCCACCATATCATTGACCAACCAACTTTCACCCCCTCCATATCCATCCCCTTATCCTCCATATCCACCATCCCCACTCCTGAGCCATCCATTCCACTCTCCAGCCCTCCACTTCCAGCATCCTCAGCCATCCCTATTCCATCTACCTCTGCTCCTGCTATTGAGCATGTAGATCTCCCAGCCTTAGCTGACAAGTTGTATGAGCTACTTGCCCCCAGGCTCTCTCTTCTCATGGAGGCCTCCTTAGCTCCTCTACAACAGTCAGTGGCAGCTCTCTCTGCCAGGCTTTCCTCCCTCCTTCCTCAGGTAGCACCTCCAGCAGTGTGCCTTGATACAGATGTATCTGCATCCAGGCAGGGGGAGATGCCATATGAAGCAAGCCTTCATGCTGCTGTTGCTGCTGCTTCTGCTCCTGCTGTTCATGATACTGCTGCTGCTGCTGTTGTTTTTTTATCTGCTGTTCCTGTTGCTGTGGCTCCTACTGCAGTCTTGGGAATAGACCTAAGGTCTTTGCTTTCTGCCTTTGATACTGCATACTTCAGCTATCTCCCAGAGCCTAATGCTGTCTAGCCCCCAGAAGATTTGTCCAAGGCTCTGGTGCCTTTCACTGGCTGTGACCCCAGCATTATATCTTCTTTTGTGTTCTCAGAAATTGCTGCTGCTGCTGCTGTTGAAGAAAAGACTGAATCTGCTTCTGAAACTGTTTTTGCTGCTGCTGAAATCCCAATTGTTCCTGATGAGCCAACATCCAAGGATTTTCTGATGTCAGAGGCCACTGATTTTGAGCCTGCTGAAGATTTTGTTGATGTTACTGAAGTTGCTGCTTCCATCACTCCTGAAGTTACTGTTGTTGTTTCTGCTTCTCCTTCTGTATCTGCTGCTGAATCTGTTGCTGTATCTACTGCTGAATCTGCTGTTGTTCTTGCTGCTATCTCTGCTGCTGTCCCTGCTGCTGCTCCTTCTGCTTCTGCATCATCTGCTGCTGCTCAGTTGAAGAAAGAATTGATAAAGAAAATAGATGCTGTATATGATGCCCAGAGTTCTGACTCTGATGAGTTCAAGACAGACTCTGATGACTCTGCTGCCACTATTGCCAGGAAGAAGAAGGCTAGAAGCAAAGCTATGAAAAGGGTTCCTCCTACAAAAGTAAAGGATGATAATGATATTCCCTATTATATTCTGCATAACTGCCAAATTACTGAACATTGGATGCAGTATTCCAAAAATCAGCTGAAAGCAATGAAAAAGAAGAGAAAGTATGAGAATGGCTCCTCCCAGTTCCAGCACCCTCATCCTCCTCCACCACCTCCTCCTGATGCAGGTGCAGGTGGCAGCTCTACAAGTCAAGCCCCATCTAGAAGCCAGGCTCCCTATCAACCCCATGCCAGATCATACCAAAGGGAAAGCCAATCTAGGGGTTCTTATTCCAGGAGAGGAGGATACAGGGGAAGTCAAAGAGATATTCAGGTTTATTCTAAAGGGCACTCCAGGCAGCACCCATACTCCAGGGGAGGACATGTTTCATCTGATACTACTTCTGGTCCATTCCCCTACAAGCTAAGAGAGACATTGTCTGCTAGGCCTCCTCAAGATAATTCTTCCAACAGGTATGAACCACCTGTACCATTTGAGGACCCTGAAAAGAATCCAGTTGCTTGGACTGCTAGGATGAAGGAGTTGGCTGCATTAGACCAGATAAAGAAAGCCAAAGAACAAGGGCTAGACACTTCCAATATTTCTACTATGTCAGAGCAGAGACAGAAGGAATTAGAGAGATATGCCTCCAGCAAATTCTTTGATGCAGACAGATATATGGAGTTGCATCCTGCTTCTGTGGTTCCCAGGACTTCAAAGCAAACATACTTGGGTGCAGCTGATGACACCAGGTCCAACAAGGAAGCCTTAGACCCTAACACAGAAATCAAAATGGTTAAAGGCAAAGAGAAGAAGTAACTCTGTAAGGTGACAATCTTTGGATTTTCTGACTGCTATCTGGATGCCATATATATATATATATATCTCTGTGATGTTTCTGCAATGTCTAGCTGCTGTTGTTTTTATGCTTTTCTGATTGTATGATGTTGTTTGAATTTTTTTTTCCAAAGTCTGTAAATAGTAATCCTAACCCAAATAGGGGGAGATTGTTGGAACACCCTATTACTAATTTGGGTCAGGATCACTATGTCTCTAGGAATCTGTGTTTGACCTTCTGTATAGCTTAATAGGTCAATTAGAATTGAGTCTAAGGGTTAGAAGTCTAGGATTGGAAGCTGCCCTGAAGACCAAGTTTTTCTGTCTGGAGACTAAGTCTGATCGTCGAGCTCAGCACGACGATTCATCGAACTCCGGTCGACGATCGTCTAGCTCAACTTCGACAGATCGTCGAACTCAGTTCGACGATCGCTGAGCTCAACTTCAGAATATCGTCGAACTCCATTCGACGATCGGTGAGCTTAGTTCGACGATTTTGACTCTGCATTGGATCCTTATCTCTGAGCTCAGTTCGACGATCTTTGAGCTCAGATCGACGATTTTTTTTGCTGCTTAAGTTTTTCAGATCGCTGAGCTCAGATCGACGATAGCAGAGCTCAGTTCGACGATTTCAGATAACTTCCAGAATTCAAATTCAAATCTGACAGGAGTTATTATGCAATTAATTCAGAGATTTGCTAGCCGTTTTCATTTATTTCTGGACCAAGTTTCAAGGGATCTTTCAAGGAATAATTCTGTGGACTTTCCTCCAAAAGAGTTTTTGCAATTAAGGATGCAATCAATGCAGACCAACGACTATCTTTGACAGAGTGATATTCTATTCTGGCACAGAGAATAAAAAGACAGAATGTTTTTTGAATCATTATAGATGATATACAGAGATTAACAAGAAGAGGACACACAACACAGATTACTGAGTCTCCTTCAAAATCTTCTGTCAAAAAGAATCCTGAAGAACACTCATCAAAGAGATCAAGCTTTCAAAAATCTTCAGATCTTCAGATCTCTTCAGCTCTCAAAGTGTTCAAGGCCAACATCATTTCAAGACTCCAGACACTCAACATTTCAGCCATTGCTGAAATCATCTTTTGCTGGTGTTCTAACTTTTAAGGCCTATCACCCTCAGCAAAGCTTTTCTTCCTGAAGATTTCAAGGACTCAGGGGGAGCTTTGACATCAATCCACTTAGTCTTCTCAGTTGATTGAGAAAGAGAAGACTGCCATCACTCTCTCACCCCCAC
This sequence comes from Platanthera guangdongensis, assembly GCA_039583875.1. NCBI lineage: Eukaryota > Viridiplantae > Streptophyta > Magnoliopsida > Asparagales > Orchidaceae > Platanthera > Platanthera guangdongensis. The sequence continues at coordinate 133,821,531 of CM077147.1, read as the reverse complement.
TCTGTAAAGGGTTTCTCAAACTCCCTTCAAAAGTTTGAATCTGGTTTTTGAGCACCTTGTCAAAAGCTCATTGGTGGCAAGACACCTGATCAAAAAATCTGCTTTGGTTTTTGAGCACCTTATCAAAAGCTCATTGGTGCCCAGGACACCTGATCAACTCATCCTGGAGTGGATTCCTACCTAGGGTGGTAGAAGAGTGGATGTACCCAAGTTTGGGGAACCACTATATTTCCTTGTGTCATCTGGTTCTGCTTGTTTACTTTTTGTTTCTGGCCTTGATTTGTGTGTGCTTAGTTTTTGCATAGTTTAGTTTTGTGATTAGATTTATATTTGCTTCCCTGTTCACACTTATTACAACAATTGTTGTAAAAGTTTTTAAAAGTACTAAAACACCATATACTCTATTCACCCCCCTCTAGAGTATATCAGATCTAGTTGCACTTTCACACTGTCCAAATACCTGATCGGAGTTCTATTGGCCTTTGGATATACCTGAAAAAACAAATCATTTTACCTTAGGAACCCAAATGTATTTGGGTGCTTGGTTCCTGGTCAGCTGAAAACCACTACGAACATTAACCTTACGAGTGGTTAGTCTAGCATAGCTAACTCGTGGAGTGACAAAATTGGCAGGGTTGTACTAACAATCTGCGCCAAAGTGACCGATTTTACCCCAGCACCAACAGTAAAATCTGTTGTACCTCCTTTTATATTCTTGCATTACCCTTTGTATGTGAGGTCTAGCACGGGTAGAATTATTAGACGTGGAGGCCTCCTGGTTATAGCATACCCAAGGGATTCCTATCTCCTTAGCATTAGGCACAACAGATTTAGCTTTCGGTGCCTTCTTATTTTTATGGCCTTGTACATACGGATCATAAATTTTCATTTGAATCTCCTCAAATAGTGCCTTGAACACGCTGGCATAAATGTCGCGGGGACGGGTCCATCCCTGGTTTTCTTTCTTGGGCTCTACATGCGTGGGCCTTGCATGATGACCATAGGACGACTCCAGGTCAAACTTATTCGTTTGGAAGATCACCTTCCTGAATGATGGTTGACTCATGGGTGCCTTCCCATTTTCTTTGGCACTAGCCTTCTTGGTAGCCATACCCTTTCCACGTACGTGGCCAAGACGACTACCCTTCTTCTGAATTGAAAACTCATCAATGAGAGGGAGAACAGTCTTTGTCTTAGAGAAAATCTCAACTAGTTTTTTCTCTATCGCGAGCTTTTCTTCCACCTCATCAAGTTATTTTTTTCTTCAGACTTAATGTCTCAGTGAAGCCCGTGCATTCCTCTTTCAAGGAGTTGATTTCATCTCTGAGAGGATGTAATTGTGCAATTTCTTCCTTCAGATTTGCTTCCACTGCCTTGAGGGAGGCAATCTATTTTACCTGCTTTCGAACTACCTTATGACTGATGCAGTAGCACCGAGCCGACCCCTCTCAGTTGGCCTAGCTAGAGGACCACATTCTGGCGCCCACTGACGGGTTGCAGCCCAATCACCCCACCTATGCCCGCGCCTATTTCAGCGCGGAGGGATGTTGGGGCGAGGTCTCGAACCCAGCCCCCTTGATAAAGAGCTTTCCTGACAGCTCAGTTGGTGATGAGAGCTGTTAGGAAAGCTCTTTATCAAGGAGGCTGGGTTCGAGACCTCGCCCCAACATCCCGCCGTGCTGAAAATAGGCCCGGTCATGGGTGGGGTGATTTTGCTGCAGCCCGGCAGTGGGCGCCAGAACATGGTCCTCTAGCTAGGCCAACCGAGAGGGGTCGGCTCGGGGCTACTGCATCAACGACATTTGTTGAAAGCCTTTAATAAGTGCTCATGCTGAGCCATCAATTCTAATTTATCTTCATTAGATGAATAGTACTCATGAACATTAGTGGACGTTTGATATTCTGAGAGAAGAGTGTGCAAGTTTACCTTCCCATGGTACTCGGAGTCGCCCACTTCCTTGTTAGATTGAGCGATAAGCCCAAAGTAAGCTTCTTCGTTCTCAGAGCTCGACTCACTCAAGTCATTATCACTGAGAGTCTTCGACATTTTGGGGACGAAGCTCTTTTCTTTTTTCTTCTTCCCTTTGAAGAATTTCTGCTCGTCCTTCCTGGAGCTATCCTTCTTATTGTAAGGTCACTGCAATCATGTGACTTGATTTTTTTGCAGCAGAAGAAAATAACGTCAGAGGAAAATTATTTGTTCGGTTTGGATTTATACTTGTCCTCTTTGTGGTAGTTTTTTGTCGTTCAATCACCTTCACAGCGTGATCTTCTGGAATAAGAAGAGAATGACCTATTTTTCATCTGTCTCATCTTGCTCAACAACATCTTGGACTGTTTGGAGTTGAGGGAAAATTCTCCATCTGATAGCTCTGAGTCAGACGTGCTTGGCTCAAAGTCTTCTGGAGTTTCAGGATTCTGTGTCCTTACAGGTGACATAACTTTAGATTTCTTTGACCCTTCCGCCTTCAGAGCCACAAAATTTTCTCTGCTAGACGTTTTGTTATTTTTCTCCTCCTTACGTGTATTCATTTGAAGCTCATAGGGGAGAAGCTTTCTGAACTGGTTCTGAGGGTCTATCTCTGATAGCTTCCCAAATTCTCTAATGGCAACAATCTTGGTGTCCCATTCCTTAGTCATGGATCATAGAAATTTTTTGTTGAGTTTGCCATTAGTGAATGTGCGACCATAGTTCCTGAGGCCTTTGATGATCTTGAAAACATTTTCGAAGCTGTCAGCTATGGAGTCATTGACACCTTGCTTGAAGGCTTCGTACTCCTGGTTCAACAATGATATGTGATCGTCTCTCACTTCTTCAGTACCTTCATCAGGACAACAATACAGTCTCACTTCTATTTGGCAGACTTGCAGTGAAATAAGTTTTGGAGCATTGAATTGTCTACTGCACTTGCTATGATATTCTTAGACTTCTTGTCAGAGACTAAGGCAATCTCATCCTTAGTAAGATCCATCATCTTCTTTGGAATTATAATTGCTCGATTTATCATTGAAGACTATGTAGGGATGTGTGGTCCTTCTCCCACTATCTGAAAAATCCTTGGATCATTAGCCTCCATGAAGAACCGTACTCGTTCTTTTCACATGGGAAAGTTTTCCTTGGTGCACATCGGTAGCTTCATAGATGACATATCTTTGCTTTGATTCGTCGTGAATATGCAGAATTGTTAAATGTTAGATCAAGGATATTGTTCAGGGTGTTAGACTTATCGAATAAAAATCCCCTCTGATACCAATTGATAGTATCTAGCGTCTACCTAAATCACCTAGAGGTGGTGAATAGGTGATGTTTGTGTCTTTTTGCGGAATAAAAAATTGTCTAAAAATACAAGCACATAAATACAGAGATTTATAGTGGCTCCATACATTGGGTACGTCCATTGTCCCGTTTCGCCTATCTACCACAAAGGGTAAGAATCTTCTACTTCACCTTTCTCAGATTACCACAATCTTACAACTCGGAGCAACGCTCATACATCTCGGAGATAACACACTCCTACACCTCGATCTACAGTCGGATCTATGACTCGATCCATAAACCTGATCTACAACTCTTGATCCACAAATGGATCTACAAATCTCAGTCCACAAACGGATCTACAAATCTCGATCCACAAACGGATCTACAAGTCTCGGAGACAAAGCTCCAACAAAAGATAAAACAATAATAAAAATTTTACTCTTTCAGATCTGAAATCTTCGAGGATCGTCCTTCTGAAAACTGAAAAGCTCTGTGAAGAAGGTTAACGAAGAAATCTCTAAAAACCTTGATCTGAAAACTTAGGTTCCGACACGATCAAGTGGATGTTCAAGAATCTTTTAATCTTGGATTTGTCGAACTGTTTCTCCTTTTTCATTGCTGGATCGAGAGAAGAGCGGCAGAGAAGAAGATGATGAAGACGACAGCTTCTCCTAAATTTAGAAATTGTGAATACAATTCAGAATATTTTCCTCCTTGTTATTATTCTTTTAGTTAGGGTTAGCAAATCCTCTGAAAGGACTATTTAAAGATCATCATCTAACGGTCATAAGTCATTAAGGAATGATCCACGTAGATCAATCATCATTAACTTAGATTAATTTGAAATCCCGTCATACTATTTAGAATGAAAAATCTGCAGGCCCATTTATCAAGAAGAAATAGACTTCTCGAGAAATGATTAGCTTTCTCGAGAAAAAGACGGCTTCTCGAGAAAAGACTTGGCAAAAATTCTTTGAAGTAAAATACATGACTTCTTGAGAAGGATATTATTTCTTGAGAAAAGTACTTAGTGCAAATTTATAACTGAAGACAAATTTCTCGAGAAGAATATGATTTCTCAAGAAAAGAATTGCATTCTCGAGAAATGGTCTGACCTTCTTGAGAAATTTACTTAATGAAAATTCTGTGATCTTAGAGACTTATTTCTTAAGAAAGAACATGATGTCTCGAGAAATTTACTTGGCTTGTCGAGAAACACTTTTGATTTCTCGAGAACTACTTTCCTTTCTCGAGAAATGAACTTGGTTTCTGGAGAAATCTTCAGGGCATTTCTCGAGAAAAGACTTCAAAAATATTCATACAATTTCCAGAGAAGTCTTATGTTTTTTCGAGAACAACTATGCTTTCTCGAGAAATTTACTTAGACTTCTCGAGAAATATATTTCATTTCTCAAGAAATGGACTTAGGAAATTTTTCAGAAAAAATTTTCTTTTCTTCTTTATAGAAAACCCGGAACCCTTCCTTTCTTCCATTTCTTTAGTACTTGAATATGAAGTGCATCCTAATAGAGAGGTTACACATGAGTCAATACCATTGATCACACAATGATGGATTACATTGTATGTAACTGTGTTTGGTGACTCATTGTAAACTGTCATTGATCTACACTTAGCAATAATAACTTTCAAGCACTCAACTAAAGAAAAAAAATCAAATACATACTTAATTCATCTTAGTTCAAGGGTGACTTCACACGAATTTGAGTTATTGTTGATACAATACCCAACATCTAGCAACAACATATTCCTCCTTCCTTGTATTAAATTGTGTCTCGTAGGAGATTAGCTTCCCAAATAAAGTATGGGGAGGATTGTTTGTCAGATTCCACATCTCCCTAATGGCACATATCTTATTAGCCCATTCTATGGTTACGGAACTCAAGAATTTATCATTAAGCTCATAGTTAGTAATAACTCTATCATAGGACATCAACTTATTTACTATTTTGAAAAATTTCTCATAGCATTCAGTAATAAAATCCTACTTCCATTGCTTGAATGTCTTATACTCCTGGTTTAGAAATAATTTGTTGGGTATATTGACACCAATGTCCTGGATTTGAAGAAGGCCTAGTAAACAATGTATACACTTGTGGTGATCTAACTTGTGCTCAAGTTTAGTGATTGCAGGATGTACTAGCATCATGATGGGATAGATAGCCTATGTGGCTAAGTCAGGTAAACACTTACCAAATAAGTGGAAAGACATAAATTTGTCTAAGTCTACAAGAGTTGACTGAAGGTTACTAACTCAACGCCAGATGACTTATAGCATTGAATCGAGCATATACAGTGAAATCCAAAGGAGTAGGCAAACTTAGAAAGTGGCTAAGTCCACAGGGATTGAGTGAAGTCAAGTCACTCAATGCCATACAACAAAAGGCTGTGAGATAGGCTAATGCAGTAAAAGGCTAAGAGGAAATGTGTAGAAAAATGGTGAAGTCCGCAGGTGATGTGTGAGTATCACTCACTCAACGCCATACTCTATATTCCTTATGTATTGCCCTGTAAGTCAAAGCCATAGAAACGTTGTGCTGATATTTGACTAAGTCCATAAGCATTGAGTGAGGCAAGCTCACTCAATGCCATATGATAAAGCATTATTTGTATCTTATCTAGTCAGTATCTGTGTTTTAAGACACAAAAATTTGGCCAAGCCCAAATGCGTTGAGTGAAGCTCACTAACTCAACGCTAAGGAGCAGAAAACCCTGGATAAGGAAGAAAGCGTTGAGTGAGAAATGCTCACTCAGTGCTCTCAATTCCATGACTTGGAAAATCTGTCTAAAGTAAAAAAGCGTTGAGTGAGGCATGGTCACTCAACGCTTAAGATGCTGAAGAAGAAGAAAATTGGTAAATGTAGAAAGCGTTGAGTGAGGCATGCTCACTCAATGCTCTGAACTCCTAAATTCCAGAAACCATGGCTAATGCACAAGGCGTTGAGTGAGGTGTGCTCACTCAATGCTCTCAATGTCAGGCATGCAGAAAAGGCAGCATAAATGGCTAAGGCAAAAAGTGTTGAGAGAGGCTTGCTCACTCAACTCTGTCAAAGCCTAGATAGACAGAATTCTGTCTAAGTATTTTGGCATTGAGTGAAGCTCATTCACTCAACACCTATTCTACTGGTGCTTGATTTTTGACTATGTCCATAGGTGTTGACGTCAGTTAGTCAAAAAGTGAACCTTATTCAAATTGTTAGCGGAAAAGCTACAGTACATGACAAAAGGTGACACAGAGCTATTGTACGATAATTAATGTTAAAGCAAGATAGCAGTTGGCCATTAATGGTGTAGGGCCCACTGCTAAGATAGTCATTTGGTTTCAATCGATAAAAGGAAGAGACTTGTGATAGAAGAAGGTGGTTGAAAAAGCAGCTCTTCCTCATCGCCATTGTTGCTGTGAAGAGAAGAACATAGAGCAAAAAGTTTGGAGGTCTAAATGTTCAAAAAGTTAGTTGTTTGTCTTTATCTTCAACAACAACAAGATCAGAGTAGATCTCTAAAGAGGAGAAAGAAAGTTAGGTGGTGGCATTTTCCATCTGCACCAGCAGGTCTTCATAGATCCAACGGCATAACCATGATGAAAATCTACTGGAGATTGTGAAGAAGAAGTTAAGGTTGAACCTTCTTAGCATAAGAAAGAAAGAAGATGCAGGACGGTTTTCTTCTAGTTAATTCCAGCATAAGCCAGGTATCCTTGTTGCTGTGAAGAAGTTGAGCTGAGATTATTTCTACTCAGGTAGCAATAAGTTTTGTTGCAGTCACTTCATACATCTAGTAGGAAAAATCCCTGGTGCTGTGAAGAAGAAGTTAGGAGTGAGTGTATCTTAGTTCATGTAAAGGTAGACTCAGGAAATATATTCCTGGAGTCAAAGTTGGGCTGTATAACGTCCCATTTCGTGTCAGACCCCTCGCACGTGTTCTGACTGAAGAAGATTGACTCAGGTTCAGGGGCGTTGAGTGCATTGAGTGGACTCAACGCAGTTGTCGCCATCTAACTTACAAATCTTCTGGTGGTTGAGGCATGGATAGCATTGAGTGGACTCAACGCTCTCGACACCATATAACTTAGTGTTCATTTTGGCCAGGTTGAGGTGTGGAGAGCGTTGAGTGGACTCAACGCTCTCGGCGCCATATGACTTAGAATGTTTCCGGCCATAGCTGAGGTAATTTCGTCGAACCTAGAGAAGGACACGGGTAGTGACATGGGCGTGTCCCTACCCATGTGGTAATCTTGTAAATTTTGCGCCATCTTTGTGATTTTTCCAGGAAGTACACGGGTAGTGACACGGGCATGTCCCTACCCACATATGCCCAATCCAAGACTACCCGTGACATGTGTAGTGATCAGAGCTTGCCGAAAATCGTCGAGCAGAGCTCGACAAAATGACAAGAAGAGCTTGACTAAAATCGTCGAGCAGAGCTCGACGAAAATCGATGAGCAGAGCTCGACGAAATTCGAGCAGAATTCATCGAACACCATAGTTCTGCCTTGGTGAATTTTCGGCCTCGTTTTCCTGGATTTTTCGAGAATTGCACCAAATCGACTTAAATGCTCCATGTATTTTCAAAAAACTCATTTAAAGCAATGTTTGGCGGTCCAATGTTAGGCCGACATGTGGTGAGGCAGTTACCCTAATTTCTCACTATAAAACGGGGAGAAACCCCTAGCCTTCTTTTTTTATCTCATTTGCCAAGCCGTCGTTATAAGAAACCATCGAAGAAGAAGAGATTGCTGGAGCCGATCTTCTTTTCCATGAAGAATGAACACCAACCAAGGAGAAGAAGATGCCGCCAAGAAGGGTGACAAGATCCATGGCTGGATCGGTGGAAACTCCGGAAACGAGGTGAGCTTCCTACCCTCTCCATTAGTGCTAGATAACTAGTTATTCCTAGGAGAGATATCGACTCAAAAGAGTCTTGATTGGTGAGGAGAAGGTTTCTAGGAAGAGACCATACTAGGACCTGTGTCCTAGGAATTAGAGTCTTCAACCTCTCCTCACTTCAAATGAAGTTTGTGGACTAGTTTAGTGAAGATAAGTGGCCATATGAGGGTGAATAAGAGCGGAGAAACTCTGGATGTTATTTGGAAACTTTGGTTGGAGGAAGAAGACGAACCGATGACATTCAACCTGCTTTAAGATGCTCTCAGAAATCTGTTTTTTATGTGCAGCAACCTTCGAGGCGGATTCCAGACATGATGCGACCAGATCTGGACTTTTTACTAAACACGAAAGTCATAGCCCTTAGGAATACCTTTCCAACGGGTCATTACATGCCTTCACTGGATTCTTGTAGCCATGAGAATCCACGATCGAAGTTGTTGTACAGTAATCAATCCTGCATATATAGTTCTCATGCATGTTTTGTACCGGCCTTGTGTTTTGTAGAAATATTGTAGTACAGTAACGTTAATGTTTTGTTGAATTTAGTCTATAAGTAATTTCCCGGTCCCACAGCCTCCAGCATTGCCTCCACCTCCACAGCTTCAACAGTTCCAACAACTCGTAGGGCGGTATGAGCAGGTGTGCTTCCAATGCAACCAACCGGGCCACATCCTACGTTACTGCCCGAAGCTAGTTGGGAATCCTCCTCCTGCTCTCCCTCCGACAACTCCATGAGTACGGGGACATATGCGTGGTCGAGGACGAGGGCCATGAGGAGGAAACCCCACAGACAAAGTAGGATCATGTTATGTAGCAGGACTGCCAGGACAGGATGACAGGGCCTGAACGGACGGTGCCATCACTACCGTTAGTGACTGATGTGAGTTTTGAGAGACTCATTATACAGCCCCTTTGGGCAAGTTTCACTCGTACTCTGATATTATATAAGTTTGTTGATGTTTCTTTTAAATGATTTACTTTTCGATTATTTACTTATGTGTGGATTTGGCTTATGTTATATAATCTTGGTTGTGTTGGCAATATTTGATTTTGATTATAGCCGGCAGGATAAGCATCTTGTGATACAGGTTAGCCTGTGTGTTAACGCTAACAAAAGGCGGCTGTTCTGTGCATTAGACTCCCCTCGTGCCGTGTTTTGTGTTCTGGGAGGGGCGGGGGGGGGGGGGGGGGGGGGGGGTGGGGGGGGGGGTCTTACAAATGCTATCAGCTTGCTATGATCCTGGACTAAAGAAGTCATTCAAAAATGGTGTCACCCCCATTCGATTAGTAAGTTTGGGGACAAACTGACTCCACAGAAGTGTGGTGGGGTCATAACACACAGGCATTTGTTTATTTTGGATCTCTCAAACAAATCTCATTAACTTATTTTATCACAATTACTTATAGAATAAATTCAACAAAACATTAACGTTTTTGTACTACAAATTTCTACCAAACCCAAGGCCGATACAAAACAAGCATGAGAACTACATATGTAGGATTGATTACTGTACAACAACTTCGATCGGGGATTCTCGAGTCTACATGAATCCGGTGAAGGTGTGTAACACTCGTTGGAAAGGTATTTTCAAGGGCAACGACTTTCGTGGTTAGTCGAAAGCCCAGATCTGGATGCATCATGTCTGAAAACGGCCTCGAATGATCTTGCGCGTAGAAAATAGATTTCTATGCACATATTAAAGCAGATCAAACGTCATCGATTCGTCTTCTTCCTCTAACCAAAGTTTTCAAATAACATCCATAGTTTCTCCTCCCTTATTCACCTTCGTCTGACCACTTATAATCACGAAACCAGTGCACAAACATCATTTGAAGTGAAGAGAGGTTGAAGACTCTAATTTCTATTACACAAGTCCTAGCATGGCCTCTTCCCAAAAACCTTCTTCTCACCAATCAAGACTCTTTTGATTCGATATCTCTCTTAAGAATATCTAGAGATCTCGCACCAAGGGAGAGGGTCGGAAGCTCAACTCGTTTCCGACATTTCCACCATTTCCAGCCATGGATCTTGTGACCGTTCTTGGTAGCATCTTATTATCCTTGGTTGTTGTTCGTTCTTCATGGAAAAGAAGATCTGCTCCAGCAATCTCTTCCTCTCCGACTGTTTCCTAAAGTGACAGCTTGGCAAATGAGATAAAAGAAAGAAGGCTAGGGTTTTCTCCCCTTTTAATAGTGAGAAATTAGGGTAACTGCCTTGCCCCATGTCGGCCTGACATTGTATTGCCAAACATTGCTTTAAATGAGTCATTTTGAAAAGATGCGGCCCATTTACGTCGATTTGGCTCAATTCCCAAAAAATCTGGGAAAACAAGGCCGAAAATTCGCCAAGGCAGAACTATGGCGTTCGACGAATTCTGATAAACTTTCGTGGAGCTCTGCTCCACGTTTTGTCGAGCTCTGCTCGACGATTTTCTTCGAGCTCTCCTCAATGTTCGTCGAGCTCTACTCAACGATTTTGGTCGATCTCTGCTCGATGATTTTCTCTGAGCTTTGGTCACTACCCTTGTTACCGGTAGTCTTGAATTGGGCACATACGCGTAAGGACATGCCCGTGTCACTACCGTGTCCTTCTCTAGAAAAATGAAAAAGATGGCACAAAATTTACAAGAGTATCATATAGGTAGAGACACGCCTGTGTCACTACCCGTGCCCTTCTCTAGGTTCGATGAAATTACCTTAGCTATGGCCAGAATCATTGTAAGTCATATGGCATCGAGAGCGTTGAGTCCACACAACGCTCCTAATGCCTCAACCTGGCCAGAATGAACTCTAAGTTATATGGCGACAAGAGCATTGATTCCACTCAATGCTATCTACGCCTCAACCACTAGAAGCATTCTAAGTTAGATGGCGTCGACTGCGTTGAGTGCACTCAATGCACTCGATGCCACCGAACCTGAGTCATTCTTCTTGACTCATAATACGTGTGAGGGGTCTAGCATGAAATGGGACGTTATAAATCCTATAACCAAGATAAAAGATTTCGTCCCCGAAATCAGGCTAAGGTTGTGGGGAGAGAAAAAGCATGAAATGAAATAAATATGCTTTTAAAATTTACCTTGAGTAAACAACTCCGAGTAGTACTTCTGCATCAAGTCAACCGGCTCCCAAGTAAATTCTTCTGTCCCATGATTTGACCACAATACCTTTACCAAAGGAACGCTCTTCCGACCCAAACTCCTTGTCTCGGTGTCCACTATCTGCACGGGCTCTAGTCGCACAGATCTATCGGTCGCTAGTGCTCCATCAGTTGTGGGGATATATTGACCGGGCGACAACAGCGACTTTTGAAGTAACAACACAAGGAATTCATCATGAAGGTTCTCCAGCTCTGATGGTAACTCCAACTGATAGGCCAAATGGCCAATCCTTTCCAATACAGTGTAAGGCCCAATGTACCTTGGGCTGAGCTTCTTCACACCACGTACCTGGGATACTCCATGGATCAACCTGATCTTTAGGAACACTTTGTCACCCACTTAAAATTCCACCATCCGGTGTTTTGCATTATAATATTTATCCTGCCGACTTTGAGCCTCGAGCATGCGGTACCGTATTAATCTAACAACTCCATCAGTATCATCGACGTACTCAATTAATAAAATGTTTGGTTCTTCATCTTGTACCTAAGATAAGGGGGTTCTACACCTTATTCTGTAAAGGGCTTCATGTGCTGCCATCCCGATATTGGCTTCGTGATTATTGTCATATGAGAATTCTAACAGGAGTAAGAGACTTTTCCATGGCTCTCCACTATCCAGCACACACAACCTCAATAGATCTTCAAAAGTTTTTATGGTCCTCTCAAACTGCCTGTTGATCCATGAAAATGGAAAGGGAGTCGAGCACCACCCGCTAATGGTTCGAGCACGGGGGAATAGAAAGGGAAAGAGAAACTGCGAGTAACAATCCACTAAGCAAACGAGAGCAAAAAAGAACAGTGGGGCTGTGAGCCATGACAACAACAGACTTCGCCCGTCCCAGACTAAATGCCTCTCTAGCAACGGGCTTTCCTTTTTTTGAAGGACTGTTATAGAGTTGATTACAAGTGGAGTAAAGGAAAAGGGGAAGAGCTGAGCACGCTGGAGTCCGCAAAGCCTGAGATTCGAGTCCGCAGCCTTTATTAAGTAGGCTCCTGGGCACGAGTCAGCGTGCTTTGGGTGCACCACTTCCCCCTTTTTATAGGATGGGGGCCTGCCCAAACGGGCAGGGCTAAAATAACCAGCTGCCCGGGGTACAGGAGAACCGGGCAGCGGTGACGGGAAGCAAAAAGAAAGAACACACCAGTCCGCTCAAAAGGGGCGGACTATGCTCGCGGGCTGAAGCTTCTATCTGTTGCTGTAATGCACAATCCTGCTAGACGACAGTGGCCTGGGCGGACTGGACACTGAGTTCGCTGAAGTGGAATCAATCCAGAGATCCAAAGGCATGGCGAACTGGGCGGACGGAGCATTGAGTCCGCCGCTGGGGGATTAGCCTTGGGATCTCTGGATTGATTCCACTTCGGCGGACTCATTGTCCAGTCTGCCCAGGCCGCCGTCCTCCAGCAGGATCGCGCCTTGCAGCAGCAGATGGAAGCTTCAGACTGTAAGCCCAATCCGCCCCTTTTGCATGGACTGGCGTGTTCTTTCTTTTTGCTTCCCGTTACTGCTGCCCGGTTCTCCTGTACCCTGGGCAGCTGGTTATTTTAGCCCTTCCCATTTGGGCAGGCCCCATCCTATAAATAGGGGGTAGTGGTGCACCCAAAGCGCGCTGACTCGTGCCCAGGAGCCTACTTGTTAAAGGCTGCGAACTCGAATATCATGCTTTGCGGACTCCAGCTTGCTCAGCTCTTCCCCTTTTCTTTTACTCCACTTGTAATCAACTTTGTAACCGTCCTTCAATAAAAGTAAAGCCCGTCACTAGAGAGGCATTCAGGCCGCAACGAGCGAAGTCTGTTGTTGTCGTGGCTCACGGCCCCGCTGTTCTATTTGCTCTTGTCTTCTTAGTAGATTGCTACTCGCAGTTTCTCTTTCCCTTTCCATTCCCCCGTGCTCGAACCGTTAGCTGGTGGTGCTCGACTCCCTTTCCATTTTCGTGCATCAATAGTTAACACGCGACCTTCAGATTTGAGTAGTATTTCGAATACAACGGACAGACATGTCATACCGCTGAGCTTGCTACTCAGACCGCTCCAGCTCTTCATAAGATTCTCTTTGGGATGCCATCGAGCAGGCTCATTTTGAGGCTGAGCAATCCCACAGATAGACCGATCAGCGTTTTGATACAATCAGCCAGGCCTTGCTTGCGTTGACCCAGTGGCTTGCTCCCCAGTCCGTAGAAGGGCCTGCAAACTCGCCAGTCCGCTAGACCCCAGCTAGCCAAACTCCACTTCGCCAATCTCCAGTCACTCCTCACCATCCCGCTCAGTCCGCCGATCCTTTGCGGCCTTAGGAGGAGAAGTTCGCCTCCTTCATGAATTTTTTCAGTGAAGCAGCCAGTGGCACTCCTGCCTGCCAGCTCCATTTCACTGATCGCTAGTCCGTCGAGCCCGCGGTCTCCCCAGCTTCAGTCCGCCCTTTTTACCCTGTTGAGTTTGAGATTTTGTCTCCCTACGTCGATCGAATCCGATGGGATTCGGCTCCAAGTAACTTCAGGGAACCCCATCTTCCATTCTACTCAGGAGAGACTGAACCAGTCGAGCATCTCCAAGCATTTGAAGTGGCAGTTGCACTGAGATGCCTCTCCGATGCCATCAAGTTCAAACTTTTGGTTACCACTCTCGAAGGACGGGCGAGAGAGTGGTTTTATGAGCTGCCTTCGGACACGATTTCTTCCTTCGATGAGCTTCGCAATGAACTGTTGCTGAGGTTTTCTACCTCAAAATAGAGAAAAGATGGACCGGCTGCTCTCTTCGAGATCAAGCGAAGGGACAATGAATCAGTTGCACGGTTCGTTGATACCTTCCAGAAAGAGATTCAGGGGGTGAGGAACGTGAACCTTGATTACTATAAGGTTGCCTTGATTCATGGCCTCTAGGAAGGCCCCTTAAAGTTTAAAGCATCAATGAAGGCGCCAACAACATACCAGGAGTTGATAGCCATGGTTAATTGCTACATTGAAGGCGAGAAAGCAATCCCCACCTTTGTCTCATCCCTGACAGCTAAGGCTGAAGGAAGGGATGCATCTAGATCTTCTTCTCAAAGCAACCACCATCACAACAAACCTCCTCGCCCTAATTTCCAGCCTCCATCTCAAAGGGGCCGGAATTTCCGCCATAAGAAACCCTTTCTCGGCCATCAACAGTTTCAAGATCAGAGACTGCCGTTGGCCGCCACTCCCGCCATACCACTGCAAGCACTTCCCATTCTCTAGCAAGCAGCCCTGCCTGCTCCAAGCCAGTATGATACCAACTCTGTGGAGGAGATTACAGGTCTGGATCTTGATGAAGTCATCCAGATCTTACAGAAGAAATCAGATGAGAAGAAGCAAGGGCCTTAGAGAGAGTGGATGCCAAGGAACAACACACATTTCTGCCAGTTTCACAAAGAGAGGAGTCACTAACTGAAGACTGCAAAGCCCTTCGTTTGCTGATAGAAAAACCGCTTGTTGAGGGCAAGATTGATTTGAGTATGAAAGACACTTCTTCGAAGCCATCTACCTCCAAGGGCAAGGAGGTAGCTGAAGCCTATCAGGAGTGTGTGGAGGTAGAGGATGAAGGCCGTCTAGGGCCTATCAAAGTTCCAGTTGAATTCTTTAATGTGGATGATGAAGGAGTCTTGGGGCGACTCTTCTTCATTCATGGTGAGACAGGAACCGAGTCTACTCAGAAGTCCTCAATTTCCAGGGTCACTCGAGTAGAGGTTGCCTCTTCCTCTTCATCTGCTCCATCAGGGGAGGACATCACTTTTGGCCAAGCGGATCTTCGTCAAATGGCCAATCCATTTGATGATGCAGTCATGATTAAGGCGGTTATTGGAGATTTTACGGTTGACAGGATTCTCATTGATACTGGCAGCTCAGTCAACCTATTGTTCAAATCTACCATTGAGGCCCTGAAGACTGGAAAGCCTCTACTTTCCACCGAAGGGCCACTCTACGGCTTCTCTGGTGAGAGAAAAGAAGTCGAAGGAAGCGTCACCCTACTAGTAAAGCTTGGAGGAGAAACCAAGCAGGTTCAATTCATAGTGGTTGACGCTCCCAGCAATTATCACGGCATCTTCGGCAGACCCTTTTTGAACAAGTATCAAATTGTGGTCTCAACTTACCACCTCACGATCAAGTTTTTTGCTGATGAATGGATGTGCAAGGTCAGGAGTGACCCAAGGAGAGCAAGGGAATGTTATGTTTGCACTGTCAACATGGATGAAGCCAGTCCTCCCATTGCTCCAGCAACAGCTGTAGAAGCCTCTTCAAGTTCAGAAACTGCTGCAGATGGAGGAGCTCACCTGGAACCTGCCCAGGTGACGCAAGCAGTCCCCATTACTAAGGGGGAGGAGAGGAAGCTCTCCATCAACTAGGAGTTGCCTGAAGATCAGAAGACCGAGTTGATCTCTTGTTTGCTGAAGAATCTGGATTCCTTCGCTTGGTCAGCGGAGGACATGCCAGGCGTTGATCCGGATGTTGCTTGCCACCACCTTAATGTTGATCCCAACTTCAAGCCAGTACAGCAGAAGAAAGGGATGTAGCAACAAAGCTCACGGATCCAATAATAGAGGAGGTCGCGAAGCTCCTCAAGGCAAACTTTATTTGTTAAATTCAATACCCTACCTGGATATCCAATGTGGTAATGGTTAAAAAACCAGGAGGGAAGTGGCGCAGGTGTGTAGTCTTCACAAAACTTAATATAGCATGCCCCAAAGATTGTTATCTCTTGTCTCGGATAGATTCTTTAGTTGATTTTGCGGTAGGGTACTCCTTTATGAGTCTTTTATATGTATTTTTTTGTTATCACCAAATAAGAATGCATAAACCTGACGTTCCTCATATGTCATTCCTTACCAATGATGGTTTCTACTGTTACCATGTGATGCCCTTTGGTCTTAAAAAAGTTGGTGCGACCTACCAATGCATGATGGACATGTATTTAAGCAACAGACAGGAGTAAACCTAGAAGTGTATGTAGACGATCTCTTGATCAAGAGCAAGTCTTTTCCACTACACCTGCAAGATCTAGCAGAGACGTTCGCTACTCTGCGTAGATATAAAATGAAACTAAACCCGTTTAAGTGCACATTTGGGGCAAGTAACGGGAAGATCCTAGGTCACCTCCTTACTCCAGAAGGGCTTGCCCCCAATCCAGACAAGGTTAGAACCATTCTTGATATGGATCCCCCCGTTCACCTAAGGAAGTTCAACAGTTAGGGGGGTGGTTAGCAGGTCTCGGGAGGTTCCTCTCTCGGGTTGGTGACAAGAGTGCTTCTTTCTTTAAAACTCTTCGAGGTGTGTCCAAATATGAGTGGAAAGAAGAGTGTTCTCAGGCTTTTGAGCAGTTAAAGAAGCAGCTAACTTCAACACCTTTGCTCTAGAGTCCACGGTCAGGGGAGACGTTATTCTTATACTTAGGAGTTGGCCCTGAGGCGGTCAGCTCAGTTCTTCTTCAAGAAGACAGAAGGAAGCAGTTCCCAGTTTATTATGTTAGCCATATTCTGAAAAATGCAGAGACACGATATCTGATTCTAGAGAAGTTGGCCTTAGCATTAGTTATGTCTGCTCGCAGACACCGTCCGTACATCCAGGCGCACTCAATTCAAGTTATTACTGATCAACCTTTGAAAAGTGTGTTGGAGAAACCAGAGCATTCTGGCAGATTAGCTAAATGGGCGATATAATTGAGTGAGTTTGAAAATTCCTATGTGCCCAGGATAGTTATTAAGGGTCAAGTTTTAGCAGACTTCTTGATTGATATAGCATAGTCTATTTTTGATCATGCAGAAAGATCTCCTTTGGCTTGGACCATCTATGTTGATGGTGCCTCAGGCAGAAGTTCTTCTAGAGCAGGAGTGGTTCTGATCAATCCAAATGGCATAAAACTGGAGAAGGTCATCAAGTTCTACTTTCCAGTAACCAATAACCAGGCCGAGTATAAAGCCTTATTAACAAGTTTGAGGCATGCAAGAGAGCTTGGAATTGATTATGTTCATATCAAGACTAATTCTCTAGTGATGGCGTCACAAGTCCTCGGTAACTTTGAGACCAGAGAGCCAATCTTGAAGAAATATCTTGCTCTTGTGAAAATAGAAGTCGACATATTCAAAATCTTTACCATTGAGCACATCCCTAGAAAAAAAAATTAGGAGGAAGATGTTTTTGCCAAGTATGGACTGCCATCAGGAGGAACAACTTCCGAACTCTTCCGCCCGACAGTGGATGAAGAAGAGTTGATGCAGGTTGATCAGCGTCCCTCCTGGATGGATCCATTCATCCTTTACCTGTCAACAGGGAACTTTCATCATTCAATCAAAGATCAGAAAAAGTTTATAACAAAAGCAGCTCACTATTACTTGGCGGCAGGAGTCCTCTATAGAAAAACCTTCCTGTCTGCTATGGCAAGGTGTGTTTCAGAAGAAGGAGCTCCAGCTGTTTTGCAAGAAGTTCATTCTGGTGAGTGTGGAAGTCACTCGGGATCAAGAACACTAGAAAGACGGATCCTGCGGCAGGGATATTTCTGGCATACCATGAAGAGAGACTCTGAGGCTTACGCTAGAAAATGTGTTCACTGACAGAAGTTTGCTCCACTTCAACATCAAGTTGCTCAGTCACTCAGATCAATTGCAACTCCTTGTCCATTTGCAGTTTGGGGGATGGATCTCATTGGTCCTTTTCCCATGTTAAGCGGACAACGATGCTCTGTCATAGTGATGAATGATTACTTCAACAAGTGGATTGAAGCAAAGGCATTGGGAAAGAAAACAACTCAGATCGTCAAGAATTTCATTTGGGGGGAGATTGTCTGTCGGTAACAATCACCAAGCACTATTAAGTGGGGTTTTTGCAAAGATGATTGATTTTTTCATGCAGATCAGAACAGAACTGCGGTTTGCATCAGTCCATCATCCCAGAAGCAACGGCAAAGTTGAAGCAACCAACAAGCAGGTCCTCAATCTTCTTAAGAAGAAAGTGCAGAATCTCAAAGGCAGTTGGGCTGATCAACTTGCATCGGTCCTCTGGTCCTTAAGAACAACAGCTTCATCCGCAACTGGCGAAACTCTGTTCAAACTTTCTCATGGCTAAGAAGCCTTCATTCCAGTTGAGTTTGAAGTACCATCACCTAGAGTTCTGCTTGCAAGGCAAGGTTTTGACGACTGGCTTGAGTTGAACAACGAAGAAATGAAGTTCAGTTTGGAGCACATTGAGGAAATCAGAGACAAAGAAGCAATAAGGCAGGAAAAGCTCAAGAGAAGGATGTCCTGATACTTTGATAAGAACGTAGGGATCAAACATTATTAAGTGGGAGATCTGGTTCTTAAAAACGTTGACGCTGCTGGAACAGCCAGCTCAGTAGGAAAGCTTAATCTGAAATGGGCCAGCCCCTTCATTGTCAAAGAAGTGTTAAAGAGCGACACTTACCGCTTACAATCATATGAGGGAAAGGATTTGCCACATACGTGGATCGAAGATTATCTCAAGCGGTTCTATGAGTGAAAGCTGCTTGATAACAATTCTTCAAGTGTTTGTATCCCTTGAATAGTAAGAGTTAGCATATTGAGTAAGGAAGATTCCAAAATGGTTCTATCTTTGAACTCTCTTTTCTCTCTTAAGCTAACCTTACAAAAAGCTTCTTATTGATCAATGAATTCATATTAACACTTTTTCTAGTGTTTTCTCCTTTGTCTCTCGAACAACAATAATGGTTTCCTAATACCATGAGACATCGCCGAGTTCAGCAAACCTCCCCTAGAGCCGTTGTCATTAGCGTAACACCACAAAGACCACGTGTCGCGAGGAGATTTCGCACCGTGTAGTGGGAGCTTGCAGGTTCTACTACGGTAGGATACTGAACTTTGGATCTCGGCTAGTAGCTGACCCCATCTCTACATTAAGGAGGGACAGGGTGGGTGTTAAGTTCTACCATGCCACTTTAGAGATATCATTACAACTTTGATGATCGCGTGTGAAAAGCATTGCTATACGCACCTGCCCACGAGTCATCTTAGTTTGTGACCCTCGAACACTATGTGGTACCCTCAAGCAGTGCCTGCAGGAGACCCACAGCCTGGCTGATCTTGGAGAAAAGTAATTCCGCTCCGGCCGCACCTGCCAAAAAGATCAACTCAGGTTGTACTCCAGGCAAGAGGGCAATGGACCGTTCCGTTGACTATGCAAATCTTGAGGCCCGGTGTGAAAAGCAATGCCGCTCCGGCCTCACCTACCCACTTGGACACAAGTCTGTAGCTCATTCTTCACAGGGAATTAATTTAGTGCGGACTGTCTTCTGGTATCCGCTCAGTCTGCACATTTTCTTGGGTTGATCTTATAGCTTGTGGCCAAGTATGAAAAGCTATGCTGCTCCCGCCGCACCTGCCCACTTGGTCTCAAGCTATGGATCATTTCTCTATTTGGTGCGGACTGTCTTCTGGTATCCGCTCAGTCCGCAAGTTTTCTAGGGTTGATCTTATAGCTTGTGGCCCGGTGTGAAAAGCTATGTCGCTCCGGCCGCACCTGCCCACTTGCTCTCAAGCTATAGATCATTTCTCTATTTGGTGCGGACTGTCTTCTGGTATCCGCTCAGTCCGCAAGTTTTCTTGGGTTGATCTTATAGCTTGTGGCCCGGTGTGAAAAGCTATGCCGCTCCGGCCGCACCTTCCTACTTGGTCTCAAGCTATGATCATTTCTCTATTTAGTGTGGACTGGTTTTCGATATCCGCTAAGTCCGCAAGATTTCTTGGGTTGATCTTATAGCTTGTGGCCCGGTATGAAAAGCTGTGCCGCTCCGGCCGCACCTGCCCACTTGGTCTCAAGCTATGGATCATTTCTCTATTTGGTGCGGACTGCCTTCTAGTATCCGCTCAGTTTGCAAGTTTTCTTGGGTTGATCTTATAGCTTATGGCCCGGTGTGAAAAGCTATGGCACTCCGGCCGCACCTGCCCACTTGGTCTCAAGCTATGGATCATTTCGCTATTTAGTGCGGACTGGTTTTCGATATCCGCTCAGTCCGCAGGATTTCTTGGGTTGATCTTATAGCTTGTGGCCCGGTGTGAAAAGCTATGCCGCTCCGGCCGCACCTGCCCACTTGATCTCAAGCTATGGATCATTTCTATTCAAATATGTGCGAACTGTAAAAGTGTAGCCGCCCAGTCCGCGGGATTGGTCCCCTGTTTGACTTTTCATCTCGTAGTTTGACAATAAATATAAGGCCGCAATGCTTATTATCATTAAGCTGAAAAGGTTTGTTGGCAAAGAGAATCGCGGACTATTTTCAGAACTTGTCAGAGTCCGCTTAATGTTCTTTTACTTCAGCAACCAACTAAACTTTAGTCTAATTCTTTTTGCGGCGAACAGTGGTCGAATAATTTAATAAAATTTCCTAATTAGCAAGTCAGAAACTTATACAGTGCGGATGATATTTGCATTGCGCAGACTGCTACATGGAGATCGCACTTAACTTCGTCAGTGCATTTAAATAACAGAAAATAGAGCATTGCAGAAGACACACACTGATACCGAGATATCCTTTTCTATTTATCAAAAATCAAGTTACATCTTTCGTGTATTCGGCGGACTCCAAACTTAAGTACACTCTCTTTACAAAAATATTAAAAACAAAAAAATACATAATTCTGCTTCAGCAATCTTCTGTTTTTCTCTGCAGGGAGTTCAGGGCCTAGGCTTTCGACGTCAATCTCTGTAGAATAGCCATCTGAGCCACTACTACTACTGCCATTTGAACCGGTGCTGGCCGCGTACTCGCTATGCGAGCTCTTGCCAGTAGAGGTAGATGCAGAGGCGTCGGACTCGGCGGACTGTTCTCCGCTTTGTTGGCTCGAACCAGTGTCGTCAGCAATTGTCTTGGCTTCCCCGCCTTCTCCATCTTCTTCTTCTTCTTCCCCTTCTTCTTCTTCTCCTTCCTCTTCTTCTTCTCCTTCTTCCTCAACAATGACGTCTTTTCCTTTGGCAATCCGCTCCATCGCCGCAACCTGCTCCTTCAACTAAGGGAAGAGCTGCAAAAAAGGGACACCGTCCACCCCTTCCTTTGCGAAGCCGCCGCGGACAAATCTCTCGATAGCGATCTCAACGGTTTCCTTCATAAAGGGGAGCATAGCGGCCTGGAAGTTATCATTTTCCAAGTCATACGCGACCTGCAAAAGGCAAAGGCACAAATGTCATCTCGCCGCAGACTTCAAATAGAGCGCCATAAAATAGCCAAACTTACCGCCAGCTCTTCTTTCTGCACAGCAACTCTTTTCCCTAGCCGCTTGTTTCTTTCTTTTACCAACTTCACCTCTTCCTGAAGTTGGTCATTCTGCCTGAACAGATCCCTTGTCAGCGAACAGACGAAGAGGTTGGTAACGGCGCTGTTCGCGCTTGCCTGGGCGGCCAGTAGAGGGAGGTCGGCAGCAACAACCTTCTTCAAGTCGCTCATGTTGTGCTTCCCATAGAGCGCGAAGATCGCGACATGAGCATGGCGGGTTATCTTCGGACTTTTCTTTGAGGGTAGCGCTGTCGACAGACGGACATGCTTGTTCTTATTGTGTCAATGGATCATAGGGTTCCCCCTCAAATCCTTCTGGCGGTTGCCAAAGCCTTGCATCACAAAGCTTACATAATAGGAGCAGTCCGCCACGGGATCCCCCTCTTCTTTCCTTTTTCTTGCGACTTCTTGTTTTCTTTCCCTCTGTGTAGGGGTAAGTCCGCTTGGCGTTTATGGCAAGTTTGCGGGCACAGCCAAGGTCGCTGGAAGAAAAAAACGTGTTAGCGTACAGGTCTCGATGGATATAAGAGTGAATCCACAGAAGCTTACTTTCTTCGCGATTTACGTCACCCAAGCTCCCCAGTAGCGGGATGTAGTGCTCTATGTCCAGCCTGGCTCCAGCAAGGAATTCGACAATGGCGAGCTCCACCGAATCGAGCCGGACACACTTGAAGGTGGAGTCTGCGAGCTCCTGCGGATAGGTTTGAACAAACCCGAGGTCACCCTTGAAGATCAGAAACCTCAAAGTACAGTTATGGATCTTGTTGAGCAGACCCATGACGTTCATTCCTTTGCAGTAGAAATAGATCACTCCTTTATAAGGGAGGCCTCCAGACGGAGTTATTGAGCGAGCTGAGAATATCTTGCGGAAGATGTTAAGGGAGAAAATGATCTTCTCAGACCGTAGATAAGAAAGGAAGCTATAAATAGCAGCAAGGGTGCTGGGAGCGAGCTGGCCCGGCACCATCCCATAATGCTCGAATATCTGTACCATCTCCCATAGTAATGGGAATCTGAACTCACTATCAAAGTGGTCGACAGGTATAGCGATCGGAGTCGCTGTTGAGAAGTTCAATATTTCTTCATGCACAGGAAGGTGGACAAGCAGAGTCGAGTCCGACATATGTCTCTCAACGAAGGCCTCAAGGTCGGCCTCCATCAAAGTGCATTTCCTGTGATCAGCAGCGTGGAAAGCAACCGCGACATCAGTTCTGGCGGACACCATGTTTACAGGCCGCAGGATCCTCTGTTACAGCTGCTTTCCTGAACAAAAGAAACAACAAGGCAATATTTATACTAGTCGAGACCTTACAGCTTTTTGGCCAGGTCGCACAGCTCAATTATCAAGTCTGCAAAGTTCGCACCGAATACAGCTTTTCATTCAGCAAAAATAAAGACAACGTGGACACAAACTCGAGTTCGCACTCTTTGCTATTTCCAGTCTCCAGAATACCAGCCAAGCAAAGCTCAAAGCACAAAATGAAGTGGACACAATTTCAGTCCATCCAGCTCGCGATACTTCCCACCTGCAGACTAATTCACAAGTTTAATTCCTAGAAGCGGACACAATATCTGTCCACACAATTCGCCACAGCGCAGGAGAAATAAATGCAATTTAATGTCAGAATACGCGAATATAGCATTTAGTCCGCATAAAGCATAGCATTGTTCATTACAAGTCACAGCACCAAAAATTGTTCAAATTTAATACATTACATAATTTGTCTTAATAACGGACTTAGCGGTCTCTATTTTCAGCTCGCGTTGGTCGCTCCGTCCTGTCTCGGCACAAGTGTACTGCCTGGTCACTTATCTGAAGAATTTCATTATACAAGCGACAGATGTGATGGTGAACGGAGTTAATAGTCTGGTTCATGTGCGCGGCCTCCCGGTCTACCCGGCTCAGAGGTATCATCGGCTCCGTTGCCGGCCTCAGCTCCTTGTCTGCGGTACGCTGGCTACCCTCTGGTGCTGCTGCCTCTGGAGTGACGCGATCTGGCAATCACGATCTCTGCTCTGCGACCTCAGCAGCCTTTGTGCCATTCTCCTCCTGATTCATCGCCAAGTACTTTCCTTTGTAGAAGCGGACATCATCAGCAAGCCATTTCTTCTCCCTGTCAGATCTCTCCATCGCCCTTGAGATGCTGGCGACCTGGTCTTTTAAGGCCTTCTCGTGCTCCGCCGCAGCCTTCTCGCGCTCTTCCGCCCTCCTTAACTCCATTCTGATTTTTTGAATATCAGCTTGAAACTTCTTTTCTAACTCTGTGATGTTATCCAGGCTGGGCTGCTCGCCTTTTGCGGACTCATCAAACGCGGCCACATCAGCTGCGATATTCGGCGTGGTCACAATCTCCCCGCTCTCGATAGAGCCCGGTGGTGACTTTCTGCCTGCAATACAGAAGGTCAATTTCATATTAAAATACAGTCCGCAGTGGACTCAAAGTATCAAGTTAAATGATCAGTTTTGGTAAAAGCAACGGCGAGTTGCCGACTATTGAAGATAGGCCGCCTTATCCGCTCCGGATCAAAGGTTCTTAACCACTTCTTCCATTCGTGTTGGACTTTGATTCTCTCTTCAGCCGCAGATCTTGTTGAAACAACGATGTCGTCGGTCTCAGTGATGATCTTGATTGGCCTTGACTTCCGCTGCGGCGACCTGTAAAGCCACTGACGCTTAAAGTATTTAGGCGCCGGTTGGATTTTACCTGTCCGCAGCAGCACTGCAGCAGTCCACAGATCTTCAGCTTCTTTGTCCGTTGTGGCCTGCTTCTAGGCCGACTCAACCGTAGCCACATGGGTGGCGATTTGCTTCTTCTGCTCTGCGATATTCTCTTTCAGTTTTTCCTTCACTTTTTACTCAACAGAGGATAAAGAGGGGAGCTCGCCGATCTTTTCTCCCAAAATCTCTACCTCAGGATGCAACGCATCTATCAAGGATTTGTTGATAAGATCAAGTGGACTTGTCCCTCTTCCTCTTCTTTCCAGAAGGGGCCTTTTTCTCAGTACAGTCCGCGACAGCCTTCCCTAAGTCTGGCTGGCTCTCGCGGACTGTCTCAAGGTTTGTAGCAACCAATTACTTTGAAGGCACATCTTCCTCAACTTCCTCTCCCGTAGACCGCTTATCTTCATCAAAGTTAACGTTGGGCTGCTGGGCGTTCGGGGATGATACTTCAGTTTCATTATTCGCACAAACCGTGTCCACCGAGTTTGCAGTTTTCTGAGTGTGGGGAGTATCTGACGGATTCAATGTCTTATCCGCACTTTTTGACGGCTGTTCAGTGTGAGATATTGTGGCATCCTCCTCCTCGCATACAGGCACATCAACATGGCGGTTGCTTCCTCAGCAGGCTTCTTGCTATGAGAACTCTCTCCAGTAGAGCGGACAGTCTACCCTGTCATCACTCTCTTTACCACTTTCTTAGTTTTAATCAGCATTATTGGTTTTTCACTCTTTGCAGTAAGGCTTGTGAATAAAGCGCCGAGTATCGCGATGCCGGACTTCAAAGTTGAGACCGCAAGAGGTGAATAACGCCCCATGTCATTGAAACTTTTGACAAATCTAGCTCCTCCAGCAATATTTATATCCCTGACAGCATTAATGAGACATGTGGACTCGATGGTTAAGCCAAGATATCCACATAGGATTTATTTTTTATAGGAATAAACTTGGCTACCTTTGTTAGGTGGTCAACGATTACCCAAACCGAATCATTCCCCGAGCATGAGCGAGGCATCCCATGGACAAAGCCATGGAGACATCCTCGAACTTCCACTCTGGGATGGGCAATGACTGTAATAATCCATCGGGGCTCTTGCATTCCGCTTTCACCCTTTGACAGGCCCCGCAATGCATAACAAAATATCTGACATCCCTCTTCATTCCCGGCCAACACATGGTCTTCCGCAAGTCGGCGTACATCTTGGCAATCCCAGGATGCACTAATACTAAGAGCATTGTGTCTCTCTCAAGATATCTTCCCGAATTTTACTGCCTTTGGGATTGTAACGCCGGCCACGGAGATGAATGAGGCCGTCTTTTAGGCAATAGTCCCATCTTTAATTAACTTAAGCACTGGGGCCAGAGCAGCATCCTTTCCTTGCTCTGCGCGGATTCGGTCCCGGATATTACAGACTATGCTCAGTATACCATTCTGAATGGCCGTTATATACCAGAGTAATCTCCATTTCTTCGAGCATCCGAGCTATTTTCATACTCATCAATCGGGATTCAAGGCTCAATTCTGCTACCTTTCTACTCAAAGCATCACCTACGGAATTTGCTTTTCGGGGTGGTAGTTCAAAGTAAATTAATAATCACATAAAAATTCAAACCACCACCGCAGTCTCAAATTCAATTCCTTCTGAGTATGAAGGTACCTTAGATTCTTGTGGTATGATAAGATTTCGCAGTGGACGCCATATAGACAGTTTCTCCAAACATTCAAGACAAATTCCACCACTCCCAATTCTAAATCATGTACTGTATAGTTGACTACATACTTCTTCATCTTTCTTGAAGCATATGTAATCACATGTCTGTGCTACATCAATACTGCTCCCATCCCTTGACACGACGCATCAGTGTAAACTTGAAATCCTTCCTTCCCAAATAGAAGAGCTAGGATGGGTGCGGTAGTAAGTCTATCCTTCAGTTCTTGGAACGCGCTTCACACTGGGGTGTCCACTCATATGGCACACCTTTCCTTGTCAGAGTAGTAATAGGAAGGGTAATCTTTGATAAAACATAACAAACTTGTGATAACACCCGGCAAGTCCAAGAAAACTGCGCACATCGGCCGCAGACTTCAAGGGTGACCATTCCTTCACGGCATGCCCTTTGGTCGGATCCACTGCTAGTTCAGCCCAAGTGATCACATGGCCCAAGAAGGCAACTTCTTGGAGCCTGAATTCGCACTTGCTGAAGTTGGCAAACAAGGCGTGCTCTTTTAGCTTTTTCTGTGCCGAAGTCAGATGTTTGACATGCTCTTCCTTTATCTTTGAGTAGACCAAAATGTCATCGATGACGATGATGACGAATATGTCTAGATAAACTCGCACCACGCTTGTTATTATGTTTGTTCATTAGGGATCTATCCAACAAATCTCATTAACATATTTTATCACAATTACTCTTAGACTAAATTCAACAAAACATTAACATTATTGTACTACAATCTTTTTACCAAACCAAAGGCCGATAAAAAACAAGCATGAGAACTATATATGCAGGATTGATTATTGTACAATAACTTCGATCGGGGATGCCTGAGGCTACATGAATCTGGTGAAGGCATGTAACCCCTCGTTGGAATGGTATTTCCAAGGGCAACAACTTTTATTTTTAGTCGAAAGCCCAGATCTGGCCGTCATGTCTTAACACGACCTCGAAGTTTACAGTGCATAGAAAATAGATTTCTGGGCGCATCTTAAAGCAGATCGAACATCATCAATTCGTCTTCTTCCTCCAACCAATGTTTCCAAATAACATCCAGAGTTTCTCCTCCCATATTCACCCTCATATGGCCACTTCTCTTCACGAAACTAGTCCACAAACTTCATTTGAAGTGAGAAGAGGTTGAAGACTCTAATTCCTAGGACACAAGTCCTAGCATGTCCTCTTCCTATAAACCATCTTCTCACCAATCAAGACTATTTTGAGTTGATATCTCTCCTCAGAATAACTAGATATCTAGCACCAAGGGAGAGGGTAGGAAGCTTACCTCATTTCCGGTGTTTCCACCGTTTCCATCCATGGATCTTGTCAACCTTCTTGGCGACATCTTCTTCTCCTTGGTTGTCGTTCATTCTTGACGGAAAAGAAGATCGGCTCAAGCAATCTCTTCCTCTCTGACGGTTTCTTTCAGCGACGGCTTGGCAAATGAGATAAAAGAAAGAAGGCTAGCGTTTTCTCACCTTTTTATAGTGAGAAATTAGGGTAACTGCCTCGCCACGTGTCCGCCTAACATTGGACTGCCAAACATTGCTTTAAATGAGTCATTTTGAAAAGACGCAGCCCATTTAGTCGATTTGGTGCAATTCCCGAAAAATCGGGGAAAACAACGCCGAAAATTCGTCAAGGCAGAACTATGACTTTTGACGAATTCTGCTGGACTTTCATCGAGCTCTGCTCGACGTTTCGTCGAGCTCTAGTCACTACCCATGTCACGCGTATTCTTAGATTCGGCACATGCGGGTAGGGAGAAGACCATGTCACTACCTGTGTTCTTCTTTGGAAAAATCTCAAAGATGACACAAAATTTACTAGAGTACCACATGGGTAGGGACATGCCCATGTCACTACCCATGACCTTCTCTGGGTTCAACGAAATTACCGCAGCTATGATCGGAAACATTTTAAGTCATATGGCATCGAGAGAGTTGAGTCCACTCAACGTTGTCAACACCTCAACCCGGCTAGAATGAACTCTTAGTTATATGGTGTCGAGAGCATTGAGTCCACTCAATGCTCTCAATGCCTCAACCAGTAGAATCTTTCTAATTTAGATGGCATTGACTGTGTTGAGTCACTCAACACACTCGATACCCCCGAACCTGAGTCAATCTTCTTGACTCAGAACACATGTGAGGTGTCTGGCATGAAGTGGGACATTACAGGCTGAGTCTATATCAGTCAAGTTAGATTGTCATAGAGAAATTTCTCTTGTATCCAATCAAGAACCACACCAACTCACTTCAATCCTATAGGATCCTTTTGGATCTGAGTGGTAGGAATAAGTTTGCTCTAAGGTAGGATTCTGTTGAGAATCTGAGATGTAGGACTTGGTTTCAAGTTTGAGGTAGGTGGCTAATTTATCAATGGGCTGTAGGAGAGGAATACTCTCTGAATGTAGGACCTTTTGGTCTGAGGAAGGATCCATAGTGGTTCTGAGGTAGGCTTGTCCTCCCAGCCTGAGTGTAGGGCATTTGGCCTGAGGTAGGTGATCTGCTGATCACTGAGTTTTATCACATTATGGCTTAGTTGTAAGTCTTGGAGGAGACTGAGAGATCCTGATGGATCTGAGGTGTAAGCTCTTTAGAGTAGAGTTTTGGAGAAGTACCTAGTCCAAAAAGATAGTTGGATGGGTCGGAGGGAAAGTGGAAGTACCTTTGTTAGGGGAACCATTATAAATCTTGTGTGTTTTTTTATGTTGGCTTTATTGCAGGTTGCATGTCTTGAAAGAAGAAAATAATCAACTAATAAAGCATCCAACTAAAGGAAAATAATAGATAGTCACTAAGGACTAAGAAACCTATCCACCCCCCCCCCCCCCACAAGGTGATTTAACTATCCTTGAAATCAAAGTCTTTCAAATGGTATTAGAGGGAGGTTTCTCAAAAAGGACATAATAGTCTACGTAGATCTCAAAGGATATCTAAAAAGGTTTAAACTTATGTGTTCAAAAGTGAACTATAAGATATGGAGATCAATGGAACTTCAAATCTACAGAAAGGACAAGAATAGCTATGGACTGTTGGCAGCTCTTGCAAAAGACAAAGTCAATTCAGATGCAGGAGCAAAGATCAGGGCCCCTCTATCACATTCAGATAGTAACTCAGAGGTTGATGAAGCTGAGGATGGTGAATGTAGATGTAGTGAACTATCAGCTACACCAGAAGAAGAATTCTGCCAGGATCAGCCTGGACACAATCAGGTATATTCCCCTTCTAGCACATCCTCAGAGTATGGATATGAATCCTACTAAAACTATGATGCTTCCTCATCAAGTGATGATGGGTGTCCTCTATCAGAAGATCATATCAATTAATTGATTGAAAATCATGCTACACTTCAGAAAACTTTCAAGAAAAGTAAGATGCTTGTTAAGAAACAAGCAGAAGAAATTGCCTCCCTATTGGTGGCTGCCTCCCAGCAAGATGACACTTCATCTTTGCTATACCTAAAGGTGAGGGAAGTAGGCCATCTGAAGACCATGTTAGATATCCACGTTGAGTCCATCAAATATAAGTACTATATAATCAAGGTTCTTTAAGAGAAACTTGAAAGGGAGAAGAGGATAGTGGCTAATTTCTCTAAGATAGATGCAATCAAGAGAAAATCTGAATCTGAGTGGATTTCTAAAGTTATCCAATCATAGAGGAGAGGCCCGGCTCCTGTCAGGCCTCGGTTAACCTCTCACAAGTTAATTCTCTCATCCAACAGGTATGACCAGGACTGTAAGTATGGTCACTGGAAGTGTGGGAATCTTCCTTGTAAGATTATAAAAGTACCTTATAATGGAAGATAAGAGAGGTCATAGGATTAAGTGCACTGAAGGATCCCCATGTAAAAGTCCAAAGGGCCCATCCTCGACCTTTTGTATTTAGTGCCTCATCCCCCTCATTCAAGGATAAGGTTGTAGTCTATTCTAAGGCTCTTTAATCAAGAATGCATAATAATAGTGCTCCAGTTAGTAAGGCTGACTTGGCTGCCTCTGAAGCCATTAAAAACATACCAACTCCCAAGAAGGCTGTTGCTAATGGAGTTCAGAGTAAGCCAAGTTACTCTACTGACAGACCCACTACTGGTCAAGCTCTTACTTTAAGAAACATGAAGAAGGCCTCAGTTCTCCCCACTGAACAGGCAACTTGAAATGGCTTGCACACTTCAAGGTGTGTTTAGAAAAGGAGATACAATATCCATGAATGTTGGTGTTATGGCAAAGTGGGCCACTTTGCCATAGATTGTTGGCACAACCCCTGTGTGCCAAAGGCAAGACATTATCTTCCTAACAAAACTTCTATAGGTAGGCATATGCATCATCAATCTAACAGGAACCTAGGACCCAAGTCATATTGGATTCCTAAGGTAAGGTAAACTCTGTTTTATAGGATAGTCAAAGCGGCCATGTCCAGTTATGGTCCTTGGACAGAGATGTACCAGTCCTAAGTCTTTGTACAAGGAATGATTCAAGTAATCATCATACACAAGATGTAAAAGACATGTGCAACTATTGAGGGGGAGCTAGTAAAAGAAAGTCAGATGCACATCAATGGCTAAAGTCCAGGAGTAAGGATGCTGGTGTGCTCAGAGACTATGAATCCAGCATTTGCTTCTAGTCTACAGGGCAGAGATGAGTAGAATTCACCGAGCTCTTAATTCTACTAAACATTTGCTAAATTGTTAAAATTATGCATTTTAGAGATAAGATAGTTGAAATTGAAGTATGGGATGGAGTGAGACAATTGTCTAAAAAATCTTCTCAATAAATAAGTTAGTGGCTCACATGTTCACTATGCCACAAGATTTAACTAGATTCAACATCCTCAAAATTGACATGGGCATGTTAAAGCTACTTCAAATTGCGCTCCACTAGGACATATATTATAATGTGCATTGCAGGTCATCTTAATCCCTGCTGATTTGGAAAATTAAGTATTACTAAAGGAGTCAAAGGAAATTCAATTGCTAAAAAACGGTCAATCAATTAAGACCAAGAAGTCAAAGGTTGAGGAAAATAAGCTTACTCAATTAAATCTATTGATAATCGACCTGTCGATAAGATCTGGGATTCAATCCTAGCAGTAGATCAAAATTGATCAACAAAACAGGTAACTGACTTTCCTCCTTCTCTTAAGAAATAACTATAAATAATAGAGCTTGTGCATAGAGCAAAGTCACTGTTCCTTGCCCTCTCCCGCCAGTATGTAAATGAAGGCATGGCAGAGGTTGAGCTGGAGATTCCATCTAAACTTCCTGCTCATGAAGTACATGATCTAGTCTCCTATGAATCTAATAAAGAGGAATTAATTCATGAGAAAACACACTCCTCGACACATACAGAGAATGGCAAATTCTAGAGTGACTCTGCACAAAGATCATGGAACAGGCCAACACATGAAGCTTTAGATGAAGCTGTCTCTGCTCAACCAGACCAGATGCCACCATGTTCCTAGCCCAGCTAAAGGGACTGCTGGATGAAAAGAGGAGAGCATTAGAAAACTATGTGGATGATGCCCTTAAAGATATCAGGAATGATCTGACAATAGAAATCAAATCTATAAGATTTGAAGTAAACTTGTTGAAAGGAGAAACTGTCAAGTTCTTTACAAGAGCTGTTGTAGCTGTAGACTATACCATGGAGAAGTTGGATGTGTCAAGATAGAATCTAGCCATTATCACAGCAAATCAAATGATTTAGGCTAAGAACTTGTGATCATTCATGAAAATGATAAAGTTCTGAGGGGTGAAAATAATATAGCTATCTTTGCCAATGTGGAAGCCCGTACTAAGCTACTTGATGACCATATGCTGTAAGTAAAGAATCAAGTTATTGTATGAGTTAATTATCTATAAACAGAAAGAAGCAAGCCATGCACCTCCCAGACCATTAAATTAATTGAAGAAGTCAAAACGGGGGAGAGTGAGGCTATAAGAACTAATACTTAAAACATGTTTTGGGCAACCAATGTGGTGAGAGGCTCATTGGGAATAGAGCCAGTGCAATATGATAACATCCCAATGATGCCTACTTATGTGTTAAAGGCATTGAACAAAGAGCCTACTCAGCAAGATTATCAAAGTTATCAGTACATAGAAGAATATGATAGTGCTAGTGATCAGTGTGGAGGGCAGTCCACTGTTGCTGAAATTCCTGCTTCAGCCTCACTATAGACCAGACATTACTAACCAAAGAAATGACTACAATTGCTGAAACTGAGGAAGAAATCAAAATGAGGAAGAGGGAATATAGAGAAGAAATGGATAAAAGACCTGATTTCAAACAATGGAGCCTAGAGTCCATATCTATCATTCTGCTTGCTTGTGATCAGGTCAAAAATAAGAGGTCAGACAGAGGAAAATGGTACAGTAAAATAGAATGAGACAAGATGGAGAAGAGGGACACGAAAAAGAGAATTTACTGGAGGAACAGAAATGCCAACCTTCTAGCTCCTGATGCAGTTGAACCCTAAAAATACTTCCCAAATCCCTTCTTCTATTTTCAAAGACAGAAAGATAAAGATGAAACGGAAAAAAGCAACTAAGGCAAAGACAACTAATGAAGCAGACAAGAAGGGAAAGAATATAGCTGGACCAAAAGACAAACCTGCAAAGAAATTCAAGGGTAGTGGGATTGTGATAAGGGAACCAAAAACTTGAAAAGTTTTAGGCTCTGCTTATAGGGTTGAGGAATGTGACATTTTGATTCATGCACAAACATTATAATTATATGATAAATGAAATATCACTTGTTATGATTATGTTTATTATTTTTCTGATTCATGCTGTGTTAGAAGTTTTTGTATATGTTGCATAAGTGTGTTAGTGTATACATTGGCATAGATTTTGACTTCTTCAAATAGGGGGATTGTTGGGCCCATTGATCCCAATGTCCTAGATTTGAAGAAGACCTAGTAAACCATGTATACAAATGTGGTGATCTAACTTATTATCAAGTTTAGTTATTGCAGTATGTCCTAGCAATATTGATCGGACCGATAGCATAAGTGGCTAAGTCCGGGAAACACTAACCTAAGATGTGCATAGATAGAAATCTGTCTAAATCCACGGGAGTTGAGTCAAGGTTACTCACTCAACGCCAGATGACTTATAGTGCTAAGTGGATTCTATAAAGTCAAATCTGAAGGAGTAGACAAAGTGAGAAAGTGGCTAAGTCCACAGGAATTGAGTGAAGTCAAGTCACTCAATTCCATATAGCAAAAGTCTATGACCAGGTTAATGCAGTAAAATTCTAAGAGCAAATGGGCAGAAAAATGATTAAGTCCACAGGCATTGAGTGAGTATAATATGCTCAACGCCATACTCTATATTTGTTGAGTATTGCCCTATAAGTCAAAGTCATAGAAAAGCTGTGCTGATATTTTACCATGTCCATAAGCGTTGAGTGACGCAAGCTCACCCAATGCCATATGATAAAGCGTTGACTGTATCTCATCCACTCAGTATCTGTGTTTTTAAGACACGAAAATTTGGCTAAGTCCAAATGCATTGAGTGAAGCTCACTCACTCAACGCTAAGGAGCATAAAAATCAGGCTATTGTAGAAAGCGTTAAGTGAGACATGCTAACTCAATGTTCTCAAAGCCTTGACTCCGAAAATCTGGCTAAGGAAAAAAGAGTTGAGTGAGGCGTTGTCACTCAACGCTCTCAACGCTTAAGATGTTGAAGAAGTAGAAAGTTGGTTAAGGTAGAGAGCATTGATTGAGGCATGCTCACTCAATGCTCTCAATGCATAAATTATAGAAAGCATGGCTAAGGCACAAGGCGTTGAGTGAGGTGTGATCACTCAATGTTCTCAACATCAGGCAAGAAGAAAAGGCTGCAGAAATGGCTAAGGAAAAAAGTGTTGAGTGAGTCTTGCTCACGCAATGCTGTCAACACCTAGATAGACAGAATTCAATCTAAGTACTTTGGCGTTGAGTGAAGCTTATTCACTCAATGTCTTTTCAACTGATGCTTGATTTTTGACTAAGTCCACAGGTGCTGACGTCAGTAAGTCAATAAGTCAACCTTATTCAAATTATTAGCGGAAAAGCTACTGTACATCACAAAAGGTGTCATAGACCTACTGTATGACGGTTAATGTTAAAGCAAGATAGCAGCTCGCCATTAATGGTGTAACACCTCCTATCCTTAACATAGCATATAACAGTAGGTCCGGCCGGGGCTCGACGTCTTATACCACAGACAAACTGAAGGGTTACGTAATGGAACCAACCTTCCAATAACCAACGTCCCACACAGAGTACATTCTAGCAGAAGCAATTTAAAAGTTGCAAATTAAGAACCCAGCCAAAGCATGAATGTCCACTACATAAACCCAACAAGAATGAACGTACAAATACACAAGTACTTGGCCTTATGGCCTTACAAGAGTTTACTCAAATAAAAGTATCTTCCAAACTCGGCACGTAGGCCGGTCACACATGAGAATAAAAGTAAACATGCATATTTAGGCCTTTGAGGGCCGGCTCCATAATAAGGGCTTTTGCCCGCTATTTGCCACTAGGCTCCGCAACACCTACAAGAAACAATCCACCGAAGCGGTGGCAAACAAAAGCAACGATCAGCTAAAGCTGACCAAATTATAATGACCCCGCCCCTAGACTCGGGGCGGCGATGCTCCTTCCCTGCACTTTGTCAGCATAGCCAATCATTATAGTGTAAAATCACTTCATCACAGGCTCAGGGCACATTCTTGGTGAAGCCGGTCAAAGTCCGTGGTCTCACCACTGCCCCTTGGACGATAATTCTCGTGAGTATTAAGGTCTTTCTGGCCAAAGCCTAAGACCATCCATCTATGCCAATGGCGAGTACCACGTATCTTATGTCTCTCTAACCAAACGACATCAAGCGGGTACGGTTCTGCCTAACCCATTACTCATATCGCAATGTCAAGTTAAGCCGTCTACGTGGGTCAAGCTTCCCCGAGTCCCAATCCGATCACACACTTTACATAACCCAGTTATGTGCAAGTTGGCTCCCAGGCCACCATGTTGGCAGTATCACGCATCTGCCCAGTTTTTGGGGTGCACCTCGGAGTTAGTCCCCAAGGTTCCCTGTTGTAATCTACGGCGTAGAAAACCCGAAAAACAAACATTGGTGCGGAGACTTCCCCGACCATTCATGCAATGCAACATCACCGATCCAGACCAACTTATATGGGTCGGCTTCACCCACCATGCTTATGTCTGTACATCTATTGTGGACTCTACATGCAAAATATTGTGGACTATTCGTGTGTACCTGAAGGAACACCTCACACTAACCGCATACTCGTAAGAGCAGGCTTCCTATGCAAATGGAAAGAGGACTTCACTTGTCCAAGATGAGAATCATTACCCTAGAATTTCTCTTTAGCACCATGAAGATTTAGACGGATGAAAAGCGCCGTAACGTCCTTGCCTCTGTAGATCCAAACTTGGCTTACGATTTGGTGCTCCGAAGCTCCAACGGCGGCCGGAACTCTCCTCCTCATTCTTCCATGCTCTCCCCTCTCTCTAAGGCTTTAGAAAGCGAAAGATCCAAAGAAAATGAGGATTTCAACCCTTATTCCCGGCCTTAACCTAGCATGGACCAGCCTGAGCCCTTAGATCCCAAAGGATGGAAATGGACGGCCACAATTCACACTAAAAATTATATTCCTGGGTCGAACACGGCTTATGACACGCCCGTGTCCAAGGCCGTGTGCCTCCATCGATGCCAAAACTGTCACATCGAGACCAGGATACGGGCTCTCGACACGCCCGTGTCGTACCTGACACGCCCGTGTCATTCAGTACACGCCCGTGTTGCTGGGCATGTTCCTCCATCGAGAAAGGACAAAAACTAACCCAAGGAGAACACTGGTACTCGACATTCCCGTGTCACATTTGACACGCCCGTGTCAAACCCGAACACGCCTGGGCTTCAGGCCATTTTCCTCCGCCGACACAACTCGGCTAACTACCCGAGCAGGACACGGCCTGGGATATGCCCGTATATCAGGCCATGTTCGCTGTCTCGACGATCGTCGACTGCATTTTCGTCGACCACACTGCCATATCGTCGAACACGAGCACGACACGGCCCTGGGACATGCCTGTGTCCCAGGCCATGTGACCCCTACCAAGTCCCAAACTTGGCTCAAAACGCTGCTAGTCCCTCTTTTGAGTTTCAAGGCATTATAAATGGTGTGGGCCCACTGCTAAGATAGTCATTAGGTTGCAATCAATAAAAGTAAGAGACTTGTGACAGAAGAAGGTGTTTGAAAAAGGAGTTATTCCTCATCATTGTTGTTGCTGTGAAGAGAAGAACAAAAAGCAAAAAGACTAGAAGTCTAAAGGAACAACAAGTTAGCTGTTGGTCTTCATTTTCGATTACAACAAGATCAGAGTAGATCTCTGAAGAGGAGAAAAAAAGTTAGTTGCTTCCATTTTCCATCTACACCAGCAGGCTCATCATAGATCCAGCGGCATAACTCTGAAGAAAATCTACTTGAGGCTGTGAAGAAGAAGTTAGGCCTGAATCTCCTCAGCCCAGAAAAGAAAGAAGAAGCAGGTCTATTTTCTACTAGTTTCTTCCATCATAAGCCAAGTATCCTTCTTACTGTGAAGAAGTTGAGCTGAGATTCTTTTAGCTCAGGTAGCACTAAGTTTTGCTGCAGTCACTTCGCAGATCCAGCTGGAAAAATCTCTGGTGCTTTGAAGAAGAAGTTAGGAATGAGTGTATCTCAGTTCATATAAAGGTAGACTCATGAAATATATTCTTGGAGTCAAAGTTGGGTTTTGTCTATCTTAGTCAAGGTAGATTGGCACGGAGAAATTTCTCTTGTGTACAATCAAAAACCTCACCAACTCACGTTCATCCTGTAGAATACTTTTGGATATGAGTTGTAGGAGCAAGTGTGCTCTGAGGTAGGATTCTATTGAGAATCTAAGGTGTAGGACTTTGTTTCAATTCTGAGGTAGGTGGTCAATTGATCACTGGGCTGTAGGAGAGGAATACTCTCTGAGTGTATGACCTTTGGGACTTAGGTAGGATCCCTAATGGATCTGAGGTAGGGCTGTCCTCCCAGCCTGACTGTAGGTCCTTTGTCTTGAGGTAGGTGATCTGCTGATCACTGACTTGTAGGCCGTTATGGTAGAGCTATAAGTCTTGGATGAGACTAAGAGATCCTAAGGGATCTAAGGTGTAATCTCTTTAGAGCAAAGTTTTGGAGAAGTGCCTAGTACAACAAGATAGTTGGATAGGTGGGAGGAAAGTGGATGTACCCCTGTTTGGGGAACCACTATAAATCTTGTGTTTGCTTTTATGTGTTGGCTTTATTGCAGGTTGCATGTTTTGACAGAAGAATATAATCAACTAATAAAGCATCCAACTAAAGGAAAATAAAAGATAGTCACTAAGGACTAAAAAAACTATTCACACCCCACCCCCTCTAGGTGATTTAGCTATCCTTGAAATCAAAGACTTTCAGAATTTTATATCATCCCTAACCTCTATAGTACCATCCATGTACACTATCACTGTCTCCCACATTTCCTTGGTAGTTTGGCAGTAGATAAGGTTCTAGAAGGTGGAATCATTTATGACACTCACAATGATATTCTTGTCCCTCTTGTCCATAGTGGTCAGAACAACTTCATCTTAGAATATAACTTGGGTACTTGTATATTTATTTTTATAGAGGAGGACTCCTTGGGGATTAAAGGCCCCTCCTCAATAGTGATGTAAATATATGGATCTAAGTCTTCCATAAATAATTTGACACTCTTCTTCCAGATGCCAAAGTTTTCTTTTCAGTATATAGGAAGTTTCATGGAACTAAGCTCTTTGTATCCTTCTCTGGAAGTCAAGGTGCATAAGCTAACTACTACTTTTAGGAACTTAGTTAGACAGCTAAGTCTTTGTCAACCAACCTTCTTATGATACCACTTAAAAGAATATGTGATAGTCTAAACACCTAGAGGGGGTGAATAGGTGCTTTGCTATTTTTAGCCTTTTGAAAGTACTAAGTTATGTTATCACAGGAAGTAAAGAACAAGGCACAATAGAGACGACACACAAGAATTTGTAGTGATTCCCCACAGTATTGGAATATCAAATTTCCCTCACCACCTATCTAGTAGTGTGCTAAACTTAGCAAACTCCTCCAACTTCTCATATCTAAGATCTTACAACTCGAATTTCTTAGATTCTTACCTCAGGTCTTTGGGATGACCCTACATCACACTTCAACAAAGTCCTACCAATGGCTTTTCACAACCCTACCTTAGAGTGTAAGCACTCATACAACTCAGAGAACAAGTAGGTCTCCTAAATTATATTCACTCTTGAATCCTACCTCAAATTTATATAAGATCGTACCTCTGGCTTAACTCTAAGCCCTACACTCAGATCTAAATGGATCTTACACAGCGTTGATTTATAAAATGTTTACAAAAATAGACTCAAAAAGATACTTTATACTTGAGTCTTCTACTGCTTTCATTGATGAAATTTTTTCTGAAACAACAACTAAACGGAGTTATCTTGTACTTGAGATTAGGGACAGTGTTGTTCTGGTTTTTTGAAGAAATGTACAAACTTATTCTCCTTCTATAGCAGGAAAATGAGCTTCTTGTTGTGTTGCTTGAGAGCTAACTTTTATCACTTGCTATGATCACAGAGATCTTCTCAATTAGCTTGGCAGCCCCTTTGTTGCTTCTCAGAATTTGTTCGCTTCTCTCTCGTTGGCGTTGATGAACCCTTGATTTACTTTTATATTTGTGTCCTCTCCAACGGTCGAAACATCGGACACTATACGCCAAAGTACTTTTCAAATATGAGTATTGTGAGAAATACTTTTGGCACCTCAATTGATGTGCAAACCTGCCTTTCTAGACAATACGACAGTAAACTTTCTATCAAGATAATATTGCTTTTTTAATGCTTCCCACAAAACGGTATTGTACTTGGAGCATTAAATATACATTTCTGAAGCAAATGGTACAGTATCATTATGTAGTATTCTTACACAATGATATCATTGAGTCATCTTTACTCAATAAGCTGGTGAAGTCCTGAACTTCATAATGCGACACTTAGACCATATTAGAGTTATGTACATGTTCATTTATGGTCTATACTGATCTTCTAACTTGTTGGAGTTGACTGAACATATGAAAAAATAAAGCTTGCACAATTCACAACATGCAAACATCAAATACAAACTGTACTTATCATTATATGGAGGATTTCTTCAAATCCAGTACATTTAGGGCAATGTACCCAACAGTTTGTATAATTAAATACGACAAAAATAATTCAAACACATATTCACCCTCCTACCCCACCCCTCTAGGTGATTAAACAACCCTTTAAACTTTCACAGTTCATCCCCACCATTCAAAAGCAGTAGAGGAAAGGAGTAGTAGTAGATCCCTATGGGTATGTGCAGTATTTTAAGCCTTTCTTTGAGGAATAATTACTCATAAATCAAGGAAAGTCAAGCAGCCAATGACATAATTAGAGGAAGTACAAAGAAAAATTGTAAAAGGATCCCAGTGTTGACATATGGAGCTCTGACACTAGAAATATTACACTAGCTACTTGGGACCTGAGCTTTACATGAAATATTGACAGCAGTAAAATATACAGCTCTCCAGAATTGTAAAAGTATGAGAAGTAAGAGGTTAAGAGAAGAGCCTAAAAATGAGACAAGATAGCTAGAACACTCCCAATCAATGTATCTTCAGAGCCTAGCAAATATTATCTCAAGCCTTACACTAATTTTGAGATGTAGAAGATGAAAGGAGATGCAAATAAAGCAAAGATGGCAAAAGGGATTGTAATCACGAATATGCAATTAAGTTGTTAAATATATGCAAAACATTTACAGTTTGTTAATATATAAGATTTTTGGAATGTTGTCCTAAAACTGTGTTTCTTCTCTTTATCTAGTCTATATGCAATTCATTTATATATAAGTTTCTGACTTTTTCAAATAGGGGGATTGTTGGGATAGTGCTCATTATGTTCCTGATTTAAAGAAGTCTTCACAATATAAATGAACATATTAGTATTTTATGTGTGTGCTTGTGATGATTTCAAGTACATGATAGTACAAGCCCAACATAGGGTTATAATTAGTGTCCTCAGACAAAGTTTTGTCATTATAATCCCTCATTATGCAAGACATCATGTCGACCTAAGTTCTAGACTATATTAGACTTTTTACTCACCCTCAAATGACAGGTAAACAAAATCTAAATGGTTGAATAAATGAAAAGAAATCTTTATAATGAGATAGATTATAACTAAATAAAAATTTGACCAGACATCTATTCAAACTGCTCGATGATCAAACAAAAGTGTAGAACTATTAAGTCAAATCTTGCATATATTAATAAGAATAAAGAAGTTCTATTAAGGCACTCAATCAACTTGATAGTCAAACTGAATGTAATGGAGCTAGAAGGATCATATAAAAGACTACAGAGAAATGGCTAGGTACAAATTCGAGTAGAATATTTGTTAATTCGTGTAGAAGATTTTGTAATTCGTGTCGAAGAGTCTAGTGCATTCAGGTAGAAGCATTATGAAGGAAAAAAATACGTTAAGAACAAAGTCAACGAAAGATTAAGATGATCGTGCAGAACTATCAAGACATTCATGTTGATGTACTTACAATGCAAACACTATGACGATTCGAGAACAAACCAAAAGAGTTAAGGATATTGTGATATCCATGAATTAAGAAATAAGAATATAAAATGCAATATACCTGAAGGGGATTGAGTCTTCACTCAACTAAGATGATCCAAAGATCCCCCCAAGAAATCTTTGTCTTATAGTAGGAAGATGAGTCAACACAGAAATAGATTTGTGACTCTATAGTTATCCACATGAGTGAAAGAGAATCCCAAGGACTTGTCACACAAGAACTAGGTCAGAGAAGGAGTGTTCTCTGTGTCTCCACAAATTGCTAGATTTATTTCCAGGAGAGGCGGCAATAAGAAGAAGTCACGATGGTTACTAGGTTTTGGCTCAAGTGTCAGATTCAAAAGCACATGTTGAACTTGCATACAGGAAAACCCTTTTCCAAGTCTATTTATACCCAAAGATATCAAAGAGAAAATAATCCCCCTAAGAAATCTGCCAAAACTTAGCTCGCATAGATATGCGTCGACTTGCAATCGACCTGCTCTGATAAGAACTCGGAACAACGTAGAGAAGAAATCGACGACACTCGATGTAACTTGAAACAACAAGAATTCGACGCACTTGCGTCAAGTAGAACTCAACGCAATGTCGATATCTACTCGAAGTAGCATCAACTAGAAGCCGCAGATACATCGAGTTTAGCTACATCGATAAGAATTCGACATGCATCAATACGCACTCGACGTGCACCGTCACGCACTTGACGCAACCTGTCAGTTATCTTTATGTCATAGCATTGGGTATTGTATCCACAATAGCCCTGATTTGAAGTAGTCCACCTTGAACAAAGATGAATTGAGTTTTTATTTGACGTTTCATTTTAGTTATGTACTTGCATGTCTTTAATTACTAAGTACAAACAAATATCAGATTACAATGGGTCTACTACACAGTACTATGCAATGTAATTACTCATTGTGTAGGAAAAAGTGTTGACTCATGTGTAATCTCTCTATTGGGGTGTTTTTAATCTCAAAGTGCTATAGAAGATTCAAGTAAGAAATTCTAGCTGAGTTCAAGACTTCAAAATTTTTCTAAGTAAAATTCGTCGAGACCTCATTTAAAGACTCATGTAATTCGTCGAGACCTCATGTGAAGAATTGTGTAATTCATCGAGTTTTCTCAGGAAGTTTCTGAAGGTCTCAGAGTTTATTTTGATTTAGCTAAGTAAATTTCATTGAGTGATCTGTTGATCTCTCGTTAATACATGAGGAATTAGTACTCTTAAGAGGTCACGTGAACACTGAACAGGAATTTTATTTTGTTTAATTTTTTAGCCAAGTCCTTTTCGTCGAATGCAATTGAGTAATTCATTGAATGGACTTGTGTAATTCATCAAGTGGTTATGTTATTACTCGAGTCTTCTAGAGATGTCATGTGTACACTCGATGAATGTACTTGATAGTTTTTTTAAAAAAAAATTTATGACAACTTTCCTTTAGTGTACTGACCATGTATAGTACACGTGGAGCTCAGTCCTGAAGTTTCATTCTAGCCATTGGGAGAGAAATACATATCTATACTATATTAAAAAGATTTATCAACTTAGGCTATTTGACTAGCTAATTAGGACATCTTAGAAATCATAGCCATTTATCATAACCCATCAACCTTACTCCCCAAAATCTATCACCAAAAAAAGTTAAAACATGTCACCCACTCTCGTGCCCTAATATATCGCACCCTTGCTCCCGCAACGTTGCACGATATCTCATCTTCTCACCCACCTCTGTCGCGTAATGGAACAAGCCTCTGTCGGCCTGCCCCGCATTCTTCTTTCCGCCAAACAACACTCGCCCCCTCACATAACTCGCCTCTGTATAGCATACACACAACCCGCCTCTGTCGTGCACTAGTCGCGGATTGATCGTCGGTAAATATACATTACTCTTCTCTTTTTTATTTCACTTCCCCCTTCAGATCTCAATCAATTTCACAAACTGCTGTCGATTTCGTATTAGATCTACATTCACGTGTTTTGGATCTTCACATTCACAGTTTTCTGATTAGATCTGCATTCTTAACATCTTCATTTTTGAATTCCTATTCGTCTTCTACCCATTTTCGAATTCCTTATTACATTTCTGTTTCTGATTTCATTTTTCACATTTCCTTTTCGGATTTCATTTTCATTTTCAATTTCCTCTCACAAGTTTGGATCACTCGCATGATGAAAATGAATGATTTTCAATGATATGATGATGGAATGTGAGGATTCTAGAATGTTATGCTAGGATGCTAGAATGTTATGTTCTGATATGACAGGCATGTGAATGTGAGGATGCTAGAGGGAGGAAACTATTGTTTTTAAAAAATGTTTAAGCATGTTATCATCAGATCTGAGAGGAGAAAGGCTTTGTTATGTTCCGATCTGAGAAAAATGTGAATGTGAGGGTGCTAGAATGTTTTGTTACTTGCAGAACATTACGTATTGTCTCTTTTTGCAAGATTTTAATTGCAATGAGCTATTTTCCCTAACCCCTACTATTTTTTCAGTGGTCCTTTTGCATTTTCATGCACTGGACATGCCTGCTGTTTTGCCTAGCATAGTGGAATATTGAATTTATATGTATTGTAGAGTAGTTAGATAAATTCATTAAAGAATGAATATGGGCATTACAAATTCAGTAAAAATTGAAGAGGGAGGGAAACTATTGATTTTTAAAAAAAGTTTAAGAATGTTATGTTCAGATCTGAGAGGAGAAAGGCTTTGTTATGTTCAGATCTGAGAGGCATGTGAATGTGAGGATGCTAGAATGTTATGTGAGTGTGAATGTGTTACTTGCAGAACAAGTTTCACTTGCTTAAATGATTTTTTTAAGTCTTTCGTAGTACAATTATAATGATATGGAAAATTTTAATTGGAATTTCTGGGTTTTTTCAACTAACCATGGTTTTAAACAAACACGATATGATCGTAGACATGCTAATTTGTTTATATCATGATGAGAGTCTTAAGTCAAATGTTTGTAATCAGTATATAGGCATGGAATTTCAACTTCTAAGATTAACAGTGTTAGGAAAGGCAGTAACATTATAGATGTTAGTTTATAATCTAAGCATACGATAAGTGTACACATAGTACATCGACATGTCCCTTGCATAATACTTGACTTCTTTCTTAAGTATATCTCGACGTACGATGACATCCCCTCTAAACAGGCAATCTATAGAGTTACGAATATGTATCATATTTTAGTTGTTCAACAATTCTTTAACTACTTAATCACAATAATTCATCATGTATTCATGTTACAAAATTTGTCTTTATGCATACGATAACACGACTTAATTTTTCTATAATAACTTGATATAACAAATCAAGAGTTTTTCTTAACAATCTTCTCTTTTTTTGTATAATAAGGTAGATCAATAACTCACCACATTCAATCTTTGAGTCTTACTTAAAAAAGAATTTTTTTAGTATCAAATAATAGAGGCACTTTTGCTATATCATAGCTCTATTAAGATTTATTTGACCAAACTTTATCTATACCATTCATTAAGTTTAGAACTAAAAGATTCATTAGAAGTAGTAGATATAGAATGATATGCATGACTAAGCAGATCTAGAAAAGATATTCATCAACCAAATTAGAGTTATCAGATAGTTGGAGTTAGAGAATTATCAAATAATAAGATAGTTATCAAATAGTTAGAGAATAAGAGTTAGACTCTCAACTCCTCACTCCACCTGGATCCAAGGTCTGGCTTCTCAAGCAAACACTATTTTATCCCTCATTTCTTTATGAATGAAGAAGCAATGACTTCCTCCAAGAAGAATCATTGTACTGTAGGATGAGCCTTCGCTGAAATTCAATCATTCTTCAGAAGCCCCCATCATCTCTTTAAGATAATTTTTTAATGTTAGTCTTTGCTCCAGAGGAATACCAACTCCATTGAAGTAGAGATGAGGATACATTTGACTTAAGACCATGCTTATAACCCGTCCATGAAAAATAGTTGGATGGAACCACCGATATACAATCTTTTTATATATCAGCAGACCACTATTAGATCCCCTTTTCTACACGACTCTCATCATGATTAATAGCAGTTCTCTTGAAAATCAGTTGTATATTACTGGCTTTCCAAGCACTGTAAATCTTAGAAGTTGACATTTTGTGCCTATTTCATCTTTTCCTACTCTTTTTGAGTAATTCCAACAATACTCAAATCCTTGGATAGACTTCCTCCAAGTATTTTTTTTATATCATGATATAAGCTTTTAAT
Organism: Platanthera guangdongensis; assembly: GCA_039583875.1. Lineage (NCBI taxonomy): Eukaryota > Viridiplantae > Streptophyta > Magnoliopsida > Asparagales > Orchidaceae > Platanthera > Platanthera guangdongensis. The sequence goes on along the minus strand of CM077147.1, from coordinate 133,776,581 downwards.
CCTTGGATTTATACTATCTTGAATAATCTATAAGTTTGTCTTCAATCTCTTATTCACCACCATCCCACCTCTTGATTTAGTTACATATAATTTAGAATAAATTAGTGAATAGAATTTACTTCATTTCTTATAAATTAGTGTATATAATCAAGGTGTTTTTTTTATTGTGGAATGCCCGGGACGTAATTTGGATTTTTCATCTTAGAAACTCTTCTGTTAGTAAATGACTAACATCATGATGCAACTGTTATTTTTAAAACTTATGCTGGTATGAATTTTGTGTTCTATTTCTACTGTTCTCATTGTCACCTCCTTCAACTACTATTGTAGGTACTAAGCAACAAGGTTTAACTCTTACTTTTGGTTGCAACAAGTGCCAAATACACAAAAAGTTCCATCGCGATGTTCGTCCTTCCAAGACATCGAATCATAAAGGGCTTCTTTTATTTAAGAATATGCTATAATTGCTTATTCTTGATGCTCAAAAAAATAACTGCTTCATAGTTTTTGACATGCATCGTGCATGTTTTTCAGTTTTTTAGTTTGGATTCCAATCTTTGTATTATTTGGTGATAATCCATGTTGATTGTAATCACAACTGCATGTCCACCAAATCTAGATGCCAGTGATCGTCGAGCATCAAGCACGTGCTGAAAGAAGATGAGAGCTTCGCCATCTAAATGAAGCAAACACCATCGACTTGCCACCGGGAACATATCGCCCAAGAGGAAGGCCACGAATGTATGCATCATATCAAGACTGATGTGACGCAACAAATGCTCGAAGATGAGAAGAACGATAACTTCAACGACTCATGGAAACAACCGCTACAGTTGAGAATCTCTCTGAACACAACAAACTAATAACATGATGACAAGTAATCCCACAACACATTATGTTCAACATCCACCTACTCCACATACACTAACAGGTTTAACTCGATCCCAAACCAACCTCATCTATTCAATTTTATTACACAAGCAACTCTAACAACAAGAATTCTACTTAAACATACATAAAACTCTTATCATTTTGTAGGTGTTGTAATACCTCAAAGGGCGCTAACCAATACACAATGACTAGAGCGCGGAGAACCAAGTACTAGAAGACGTCAAACAAACTTACAAACACAAATTCAACGAAGAAGTGCATGTCTACAAGAACAAAGAACTACATATGAAGCCAATGTAGAGATCTCTACTGGGCTGTCTACCCTTCTTGGTATTTTCCCTAATGCATGTGCAATTTCAACATTTGGACATATTAATCAGAATTGCAGCGTAATAAATTCTCAATGCTAACATGTAGGAAACAACCAAAATCAAAGAACAACAACTCATTTCACAGCAAGAAACAGTTACCCCTTACTTAATGTGCCCACAGTCACACTATCTTCCCCTACTATTTGTTCACATTGTCATACAAAGCTTTTCCACACTGAGACATCAACTCTATGCTGCAAAGGAGATTTAGTGGATCTAGCTAGTATTGTGGCATCGCCTGAGCTACTTGAACTGTACACTGCACAAACTATATAAGCACGCAACTTTAGACAGAATATACGTGCTAACAACTACGTATACTTCTTCACGTCTATGGGAGTCACATTTGAGGAAAATGTGCAAGCATTTAATCAGGGTATCTATACTTTTAGAGCGCAGGGTGCAATATAACACAAGATTGGCTCTCTCCTCCCAAAAAAATGGAACACGCCCACGTTACTTGCAAATGTTCATTTATGACCCTGAACATGAAGTTGAGAAAAGTTTGCTCGAGAGTCCAGAACTTCATATCCCAACACTTGAAAAGATCTCCAACATACTAGATGAGGTAAACCCCTTCGTACAGACTTTCAGGCAGCTTGCAAAACAACCAAACCTTCAACAATGCAGATTATTAATTAAGGAGAGTCCTTCAGTTGAGCGTCAATATTCACTCCCAACGACATCACAGGTTGCACGATATTAGTAGGAGCTAATGACTTTACGGAATCCAATGATAGAAACATACTCATCGAAACAACTTCAGGCAATCTAATATCTATCAAGGAGTACTCTGGCTATTACGACCCTCTACGGTATCTGCTACTACTACCACACGGGACATACAGTTTGTGTGGAGACGAACTACATGATCGTACAGAACGAACTGTCTGTTATGACTACAACTCATACTTGCTTCAGGTAAAATAAATATAACAACACATATAATAGAAATCCTATTTTTTATATCTACCTGCTAATTTAGAGATTTTATATGCAGCAACGCAGAAACACACCTTCTATACTACTACATGTTGGACGTTTAGTACAACAACACATGGTTGGTATGTACATAAAAGTTGAAACACAAAAACTACGCTGGATTCAGTCCCACCAAAGTAATATTAGGGCTGAGCATTATCAAGGTTTACAAGATTGTTTATATAGTGGTGGAAATGATGTAGGTACATATAGAATCAATCAAACTTGATAGAAAGTCACCTTTAAAAGCTTATTGTTCTACGTTACTTATAAAGTAATTCTATTTAATCATTTTAAGGTAATGTGGCACGTAGAACAATCTTACCGTCATCTTTTATCAGAAGTCCCAGAGATATATACCAGTGGTATCAGGATGCTATGGCAATTATGAGCAATTTTGCAAAGACAGTTATTTTCCTTTCAATGGCGTGTAATCCTTCGTGGTCGGAGATAATCATCGAGCTATATCCTGGACTAACGCCTCAAGATCGCCCAAATTTAATCTCCAGAATTTTAAATGCAAAGCTAGAATGTTTAAAGGATGACGTTTTCCACACAGGCGTTCTTGGTAGAGTTGTTGCTCACGTTCATGTTGTCGAGTTTCAGAAGCGTGGATGACCATATCCATATATATTATTTATTTTCAACGAGCACGATAGGATCAAAAGTCCAGACGATTATGACGGGGTCATAAGAGCACAAATATCGATAGAAACAGAAAAACCCGACCTATATAATGCAGTACTTACATATAATACACGGACCGTGTGGATGATTGAGACCGAACACGCAATGCATGAAAAATAATGTTTGTAAATAGGGATTCCCAAAATCTTTCATTGAAAGCACAATACACGGAATTGATTTGTACCCCCTATATCATCATCGGGACGATGACAGGATATTGATGACAACTTGGTAATCGATGGGAATATGACAGGATAATAATGTTTGCAAATAGGGATTCCCAAAATCTTTCTTTGAAAGCACAACACACAGAATTGATTCGTACCCCCTATACCATCATCGGGATGATGACAGGACATTGATGACAACTTGGTAATCGATAATGACTGGGCAGTCCCATACAAACCTTTGCTTCTACTCAAGTATGATTGTCATATAAATATGGAAATATACAGTAGAATTAAGAGCATCAAATACCTATACAGGTACGTATACAAGGTCCCGACTATTGAAATTTGTGAAGCGGAAGTGGGTGATGGGCTGGCCGGGCGGTCTAAGCGGCCTGTGCAGACAGAGTCCGCGGCCTGGGCGGACTGCTTTTTGCGGACAGGGTGTTGGCTGTCTTGGTGGCTTGGCAGATTGAGGAGCGGCCTGACCGGATAGAGGTTGCGGGCTGTATGTTGTGCTCTGTTCAGCAGCCTTGTGTGTTGCAAGCTTGTGCTAACCAGCGGGCTGTGTTCCTTATCTGCGGGAGGTTTGCGGACTCACGAGTCCATGGTGTTCGCTGTTGCGGACTGGACATGGTGTTTGGTTGTGGCCCTTATCGAGCTCTGTTGGTACAGCAGGCGACGTTTTGCTGTGGAGGATTGCGCGGACTGGTGTTGGAGTCCGGCAGGTGACCTTTGTGGAGTGCTGTTCGGGTAGAGCTTGCGGACTTTGCCCTTTTCCATGCCTTGGCGTCCATGGTGTTTGCATCTGTGTGGACGGTGCCTTGCTTCTTGCCGAGCTATCCATGATGAAGTGGATGTTATCCATCCTGGGGCGGACTGTCCTGATGGTTGGTGATCTGGAGCTTTTGTGACCGCCTTGCACGCACCAGTGCTTGGTGGGCTGATGGACTTAGTCATTTGCTATGACAAGTTCTCTGTGTCCGCAGTGTCCGAAGAGTCCACTGTTAACCAGGCAGACTACCTGTTGGTCGTGGACTCGACAGGGTGGCGTTGTTTGCCGAGCTCTGCAGATTGTCTCCTGAGTCCTCGTGATATGGTATTGCGGGCTAATTACAGCTTATGTTGTGGGGGGTGTACGTGTGCTATATTGGGTGGCGCTCTAGCTCTATTTTCCTTGGGCGGACTGGCTTTGTGCCAGTGATAGGCAGGTCGGCAGCATGTGAGTCTGCATAGAGGCAGACTGGCCTTTTTCTGTTCTAGTTCCTGGAGGTCTGGTCAAGTCCATGCGGACTTGGCGAACTGGGTTGTGTTAGCGCGCGGACTAGGGCGGTGATTCTATTCACTAGGGTGGTGACCACACTTCTCACCTTGCCTATAAATAGAACCCCCCCCCGCCAGGTCTACAGTAACGGATTGAACAGTAAGTTGGGCTTGGGCAAGTGTTATGGTCTGCGGTTTTCTGTGCGCGCGTGTTGAGTAGTGCTGACGGTGTACTGTGTGCAGGTCGCACGACTACCTTCAAGGAGGCAGGAGTTGGGCATTGAAGTGTGCGGTCTCTGCGGTCTCAGCTGGTCGCTTCTGCGGCTTGTCAGGTTTCTACTTCATCTTGATCAAGTTCGGATAACCTGTCCGGCATTCTCAGGCAGGTAGGCGGTCTGTTCCTCTGTTCTTTAGCAGGCAGCGAATAACGGTGTTTCTGCATGACCTCGCGGTCTCGGCGGACTCCGTGTGCTATTCGGCTTGTAGTAGTTGTAGCTTGGGCGGCTTGGGTGACCTTGGCGGACGAGGCGGTCTCGGCGGTCTCTAGTGCTGTCCTCCCGGCTTGTGATTTGTGCTTTCTGTTTGTAGATGTTGTACTAGCTAAATCATGTCTCGCTATGTATACCTCACTTTTTAAGGAAGTGTGAATGAATAAAAGACCTGCTTGTTCTTCAATTTGTGGTTGGTGTTAAACTTGCTCCTTGGGCTTCCGCATGATCAAAGTGTGAATTGGGTAGATCTGAGAATATTAATTTGGCTTTAGGCTACCTTGCTGACCACTTTGAGAAACTTTTAACATGGTATCAAAGGGAGGTTCAGTTGCTTGTGTGGTGTTCGATCAGTGTTGTTGCTTTGTGCTTGAGTGGTGATCAGCCCGTGTTGGTGCTCTGTGCTTCTGGAAGTTTGCTTAACCAACGATTATTGCAATGGAAGTGAGCTACGCAAGAGGTCTTGGTATTGAACTCTTAACGCCGACTAACTTCAAGAAGTGGAAGTCGTGCATGAAGAGTTACCTTCTTGGTGAGGAGCTATGGGAGGTCGTCGGTGGTGACGACAGACAGGAAGTGACTGCTGCTTTTGGAACTGCTGAGCAGGTGAGGCTCTGGAGAAAAACAAATGCTAAGGCGGAGTTTGTTCTCAAGAGAGCTGTTTCACCGGAGTTGTTTGATCACATCATTGGATGTGAATCAGCTGTTGATATTTGGACAACCACTGATGAGTTGTTCAATAGGAAGAATGTAGCAAGGCTATAATTTTTGGAGAATGAGTTGGCCAGGACAACTCCAAGAGACCTGACTATCTCTAAATACTTATTGAAGATGAAGAGTCTGTGTGCAGAGATATCAGCACTTGATCCTGATGAGCCTATCTCTGAGGCCAAGTTGAAAAGGCATATAATCCGCTGCTTTCGGAAGGAGTATGTTGCTTTTGTGACATCAGTTCAAGGCTGGGCTACTCAACAATGTTTGCTGGAGCTTGAGAATATGCTTGTTTCACAGGAAAGCTTAGCAAGGTAGATGGCTGGAGTCACTGTCTCTGAGGAGAGCAGTGAAGCACTCTTCACGGACAAGAAGAAGAAGGGATGGGAATGGAAGAAGAAGCAAGTTGCTGCTGAGAATGAGACTTCAACTTCTTATCAGGAAGAGAGGAGCACTGCTCCTAAGAAGGACTGGAAGAAGATCCTGAAGTGCTATAGGTGTCATCAGCGAGGCACTTTAAGCGGGACTGCACGGTCAAACTACGGCCTGGGCATGTTGCTGGCAAGGAGGAAGCTTGCGCTAAGAGTGAGGAAACTGAATGGGGCGGAGCTTTCATGACGGGCACTTGCGTCTGTGCCCTGTCCGCTGTCGACTTCAGCAATGATTGGATCGTGGAATCCGGGTGTGGTCATCACCTCACCGGAGACAAGTCGAAGTTCTCTTCTCTTCAAGCCTACTCAGGTAATGAAGATATTATAACTGTTGATATCACTATTTATGCAGTAGAGAAGGAGGGAGTTATGTCTTTGGGTAGTGATAAGGGGTCACTCACATTAAGGAGTGTGTATCACATACCGGACATGAAGAAGAACCTCTTCTCTGTGACCAACGCGGTCGACGCGGGTTATCACGTTCTGTTTGGGCTAACAGAAGTGAAGTTCCTTCGCAACGTATCAGCAGTTAAGACTGATGTTGCTCATGTTGGGAGGATTTTGAAGAACTTGTTTGTTCTTGCAACTAACTTTTATGTTCATCGAATGAGATCAAACGATAGCGCTGCTATTTGGCATGAAAGGCTGGGGCATGTAGGAATGGATAAGCTGAAGGCTATGGCTAACAGAAGTCTTATAAGAGGCTTGCCTAAGCTATCTTCATTTGGTGACGGTCACATTTGCGTGGGATGACAGTATGGCAAGGCTCGTCGCCTTCCATTTGATAAATCACAAATGAGGAGCAAGAGACCATTGGAGTGCATCCATGGAGACTTGATGGGACCAACCGTCACTGCAAGCCTTGGCGGGAGCAGATACATGCTTGTGCTGATTGATGACTACTCAAGATACACTTGGGTATATTTCTTGAAGGGGAAGTCAGAAGCCTTCTGTTTGTTTGTGGAGTTCAAAGAGTTGGTGGAGGGTCGGCTTGGCTTGCGGATTAAGAAGCTTAGAACAGACAATGGTGGTGAGTTTATCTCCTCCGAGTTTTCTAACTTCTGCAGGAAGCACGGGATCCAACGAGAGCTCACTTGTGCTCACACTCCAAAACTAAATGGAGTAGCGGAGCGGAAGATCCGTCATCTGACGGATACTTGCAAATGCTGGCTTCATACGAAAGACATTCCAAGGTCCTCTTGGGCGAAGGGGATGTCTTGTGCTTCTTATGTCATCAACCGGATGCCGCTTAGCTCGATCAACATGAAGACTCCTTTTGAGTTGTTGCTGAAGGATAATCCTAGTGTGGAACACCTTCAGGTGTCCGGTTCAACTTGATATGTGTATGTCCCGGATGCTTCAAGGACTATGCTGGATGCAAAGGCAAGGAAGCTTGTCTTTGTTGGCTACAATGAGCGGAAGAAGGGATGGAAATCCATGGATCCCGCGACAAAGAAGTTTATTGTGTCGAGAGATGTTGTCTTTGACGAGCTAATGTTGTATGGAGGTGGCTCGGTTGAGCTAACCTGAAGCAAGGTTGATGAAGAACTGATGGTGGCTGCTGAAGGACTGGAAGAGGAGCTTGTTGTTTCACCAGTAGCTCCTATTGTTTCAAATTCTGGTGCTGAGGCTTCTGGCTCAGGAAGAAGGGGTATCATTGCTCAAAGCTTGCCTGAAGGTGTTGATTAGCCTGAAGGAGAAACAGAGGTAGTAAGCAAGGAGCAGACCCTTCGGAGATCGAAGAGGGTTATTAAGTCACCGGCTTGGTACTGTGATGGGAATACAGTTAGTTTTGTCTCCTGCTTCTTTGCAGGTCCTCTAGATGAGCGAGAGCCTACAAACTTCAATGAGGCCACTAGAATTAAGGAGTGGGATGATGCCATGAAGGAAGAGATTGCTGCTCTCAAGAAGAATGAAACCTGGGACCTTGTGCCCAAGGTTGATGACATTACTCCAGTGACTTGCAAGTGGGTATATAAGTTGAAGAAGAAGGCTGATGGGATAATTGATAGGTTCAAAGCTCGCCCGGTTGCTCGAGGATTCTCACAGCAGTATGGAGAAGACTATGAGGAGACTTTTAGTCCAGTTGCAAAGATGACTTCAGTTAGAGTGGTGATCATCTTGGCTGCTTGCAAGGGATGGAGGATGTGGCAGCTTGATGTGAAGAACGCCTTTCTTTACGGAGAGATTGACAAGGACATCTTCATGGATCTGCCAGTTGGATTTGTTTCTGAAGTTCATCCGGACTATGTCTGCAAGCTCAGGAAGGCTATCTACGGGTTGAAGCATGCTCCTAGAGCTTGGTATGGGAAGATAGCAGAGTATTTGCAATTCTGCGGGTATCTTGTTTCCAACTAGGATTCTAGGTTGTTCGTTAAGAAGAAGGGGGAGCTTCAAGTCTTGGTCCTGTTGTATGTGGATGATATGATCATCACAGGGAATTTGGAGGAGGAAGTAGCAAGGCTCAGGGCTGAGCTTGCTATACGCTTCGAGATGAAAGACTTGGGAGAGCTTCATCACTTTCTCGGTCTTGAAGTGGAGAGGAAGGAGTGCAAAATTCTCATTTTCCAGAAGGGTTATGCAGATCGCATTGTAAGTCGATTCGGCATGGACGAATGGAAGTGTTGCTCTACTCAACTGGAACATGGGCTGAATCTTCGACGAGATGAAGGAAGGATTCTTCTTGATCCCTTGGTGTTTATGGCTCTTGTAGGGAGTTTGATCTACCTGACGATTATAAGGACAGACATTGCTTATGATGTTGGCCGAGTAAGTTGGTTTATGGCCAAACCAAGGAAGTCTCATATGGTTGCGGCAAAGCACATCTTGAAGTATGTCAAGTCAACTTCTGATATGGGACTTCTCTATAGTAGTGATGCGGACTTTTCTTTTCTTGGATACACGGACTCTGACTATGTTGGTGACTCGGATGATCGAAAAGCAACTTCGGGTTATATTTTCACTTGTGGTTCAGCTGGTATTTCGTGGCGTAGCAAGAAACAGGATTCTGCGTCTGTGTCTACTACGGAAGCTGAGTATAATGCTTCGGCCCTGGCTGCTCGGGAAGCCATCTGGTTGCGGAGGCTTGTAGAGGATGTTCATGAAGAAGTACAAGGGCCTACTTTACTCCGTGGTGACAATGAGAGTGCTCTCAAACTGGTAAACAATCCAGTGTGTCACGTAAGAACCAAGCATATTGAGATCGCACACCACTTCATAAGGGAGAGGGTGTTGGAGGGATCTCTTCTGGCCGGGCATGTTCGGAGTGAAGATAATCTTGCTGTCATCTTCACGAAGCCGCTGTCGAAGGGGCCTTTTCAGCGGTTACGTAGCTTGCTGGGCTTGATCACCAGTTCTCACTTCAAGGGGGAGTGTTGAAATTTATGATGTGGAAGTGGGTGATGGGCTGGCCGGGTGGTCTGAGCGGCCTATACGGACTAATTCCACGGCCTGGGTGGACTGCTGTCTACGGATAGGGTGTTGGTTGTCTTGGTGGCTTGGCTGATTGAGGAGCGGCCTGAGCGGATAAAGGTTGCGGGCTGTAGGCTGTGCTCTGTTCAGCGGCGTTATGTTTTGCAAGCTTGTGCTAACCAGCAGGTTGTGTGCCTTATCCGCGGGAGGCTTGCGGATTGAAGGAGTCCGCGGTATCCGCTGTTACGAACTGGCCTTGGTGTTTGGCTGTGGCCCTTGCCGAGCTCTGTTGGTACAGCAGGAAATGTTCTGCTGTAGAGGACTGCACAGACTGGTGTTGGAGTTCGGCAGGTGTCCTTTGTGGAGAGCTGTTCGGGTAGAGCTTGCGGACTCTGCCCTTTTCCGTGCCTTGGCGTCCATGGTGTCTGCATCTGTGTGGACGGTGCCTTCCTTCTTGTCGACCTATCGATGATGAAGTGGATGTTATCCATCCTGGGGCGGACTGTCCTGATGGTTGGCGATCTTGAGCTTTTGTGTCCACCTTGCTCGCGGTAGTGCTTGGTGGGCTGATGGACTTGGTCATTTGCTATGACAAGTTCTCTGTGTCCGCAGTGTCCGAAGAGACTGTTGTTAACCAGGTGGACTACCTGTTGGTCGTGGACTCGACGGGGTGGCATTGTTTACCGAGCTATGTGGATTGTCTCCTGAGCCCGTGTGATATGGTATTGCTGGCTGATTGCGGCTTATGTTGCGGGGGTGTCCGCATGTTTTATTGGGTGGCGGTATAGCTCTGTTTTCCTTGGGTGGATTGGCTTTGTGCCAATAATAGGCAGGTCGGCAGCATGTCAGTCCGCATAGAGGCGGACAAGCCTTTTTTCTATTCTGGCTCCTTGAGGTCTGGTCAAGTCCATGCAGACTTGGCGGACTGGGTTGTGTTAACGCGCAGACTGGGCGGTGATTCTATTCACTAGGTTGGTGACCACACTCCTCACCTTGCTTATAAATAGAACCCCCGAGCAGGTCTATAGTAACGGAGTGAACAGTAAGTTGGGCTTGGGCAAGTGTTGCGGTCTGCGATTTTCTGTCCGCACGGGTTGAGTAGTGCTGGCGTTGTGCTGTGTGCAGGTCGCGTGGCTAGATTAAAGGAGTTAGGAGTTGGGCATTGAAGTGTGCGGTCTCTGCGGTCTCAGTTGGTCGCTTCTGCGGCTTGTCAGTTTTCTACTTCAGCTTGATCAAGTTCCAATAACCTGTCCGCCGGGCTCAGGCGGGTAGGCGGTCTGTTCCTCTGTTCTTCAGCAGGCAGCGAATAACAGTGTGTCCGCTTGACCTCGTGCTCTCGGTGGACTCTGTGTACTATTGGGCTTGTAGCATTTGCAGCATGGGCGACTTGGGCAACCTTGGCGGACGAGGCAGTCTCGGCGGTCTCCAGTTCTGTCTGCCCGCCTTGTGATTTGTGCTTTCTGTTTGTAGCTGTTGAACTAGCGAAATCATGTCTCGCTACATATACCTCGCTTTGTAAAGAAGTGTGAATGAATAAAATACCTGCTTGTTCTTCCATTTGTGGTTGGTGTTAAACTTTCTCCTTGGGCTTCCGCATGATCAAAGTGTGAACTGGGTAGTTCTGAGAATATTAATTTGGCTTTAGTCTACCTTGATGAACACTTTGAGAAAATTTTAACACCGACTGGGTTGAATTCGAAGTACACTCGGGACAGAACTATGACGAAGTAAGTAAATACGTCGACAAACGTTGTATTTGACCTCCTGAAGCTCCATGGAAGTTCTTCAAATATCATATGTATCAAACATATCCTACAGTTCTAAGTTTACAAATCCATTTACTGAATCAACATCAAGTTAGGTTTCAAGCTAATCAGACTGTTTCTAATATGCTCACTGACGAACGAAATTCATGAATAATGTTAACAGAGTTCTTCAAAGTATAAAATGATGAGTTAGAATCCACATAATATTTATATATGTACTTCGCAAGACACTCTGATGGCTTACTCCAACAAGAAAATGGATAAAAAGATGCAAGAATCGAATAGTCATTAGTCGCATTTACGCTATATCACCTATGGATGGTGAGCGATTCTACTTGCATCTCCTACTAAATCACATTCCAGCACAAACATCATTTGATAAACTATACACTGTCAATGGGCATCATTGTGCAACAATCAAAGAAGCTGCTGAGAAGCATGGGTTGCTTCAAGAAAACAATAGCATTAGAGAATGTCTAGCTGAAGCCAGAAATTTCAGAATGTCTTCTGCATTACGAAGATTATTTGCAACAATATAGTTATATTGTCAGCCAATCGGGGTCAGGACACTCTGGGAAGAAAATAATTTGGCAATGATCGAAGATTACGGTAGCATCAGCACTTCAAACAGTAATTTCTTAATTAATAGATTATTTTGTGAGCTAAACAACATTTTCGAACAATAAAATAAAAGCACTAAAGTTTTTGACTTGCCAAGATTATGCAAGGGCATACAATATTTTATAGACTTACCGGGTTTGATTGACAATGAACACTCAATTCCAATATCCTATGCAGATTTAGATTCGACGACACTCTTGAATAATGGACAACAAATTGCGTACACCACTATATACAACAGTATAGCAGAAGAAAACAGAGCTATTTTTTCTTTGACGGTCCTAGTGGGATTGGTAAAACATTCCTCTCCCGGTCTATATTAGCAACTTTTTGTAAAGAAGGATGCATTATTATAGATACTACAACTTCTGGTATAGCAGCAAATTTGCTTCCTGGTGGCTGCACAACACACTCTCGATTCAAAATACCAATTAAACTCGAAAACATATTGAATTGTGGTTTCAGTAAATAATTAGATATGTGCAAACTGGTCAAACTTGCATCTGCAATTATATGGGATGAGACACCCATGGCAAAAAAGAAAACTTTTGAAATATTAGATCGTACATTGTTAGATGTGCTAGGAAATTACAAACCTTTTGGGGGAAAGGTTCTTATACTAGGGTTTGATTTCAGACAGGTCACACACGTTGTTGTTAATGTTAAAGAATGGAAATAATTAGGTCAAGCATCTTTGAGTCTTTCTTATGGCCATAAGTGAAGTTGATTAAACTAACAGAAAATATCAGGACATGCGATGACGTCTGATTTGCAGAATACTTGCTCAGGATTGGAAATGACGAGGAGCCAATACTAGAAAAAGAAATGATTCAGCTTCTTAACACAATTATTTTGCCTTGGGAAGGAGAGCATTCAGTTGATGACTTAATAAATATTATTTTCCCTAATATGCAAATGTACAATATCAACAGTAATGAAGTCGAGTACATGGAGACAAGGGCCCTGATAACTCTATTGAATGAAGATGTTAACAACCTGAATGAAAAATGCATGTTTATGTTTCTGGGGATGGCACAACTCACTATTCTTTTGACTCTGTCTCTGATGATAACCATAACTAATATCTCCCAGAATTCTTAAACTCAATTAATCCTGAAAATCTACCCCCGTACAAACTAACATTAAAGCATGGCTGCCCCATTATGTTGCTCACAAATATAGATCCGAAAAATGGATTTTGCAATGGTACTAGACTAATATGTCATAGATTTGGAAGAAATATCATTGAGGCAAATATATTGGTAGGACATTTCAAGGGTCTAAGAGTTTTTATTCAACTCATGCAACTTAAGAGTGCAGAGGATTATAAGATGTTGTTTGAACTAATGAGAAAACATTTTCCTGGTAGATTGAGCTTCGCTTTAACAATTAACACGTATCAGGGACAGACAATAAGGAATGTCGGGATCTATCTTCCAAATCGTGTATTCAGTCATGTCTAATTGTACGTTGCTTTATCTCAAGGGGTTTTAGCACATACCACAAGGGTATTAGTAAAAAACTATGTTATCAATGCTCGTGAAGGTGTCTTCACTAAAACGTGGTATTTAGACAAATATTTGATCGAGTTAACTCTACAACGATGAGAAGCACGGTATGACATCGAATACATCTAAATTTTATTTCATAAATAAGAGCTACTTTAATTGATTGAAGAATAAAATAAATATTCATTTTCATTGCTCACTACAGGATCATGACGTTGATTGTTTTTAGCTATATTTCCAAGCTCCCGCTTCGTATGATCTCATGCTGCCTCTGATTGGACAATACATAAGGTACTGTAAAGTTCTGATATTTTGTGTTGTTGTAGATTTCTTTTTTGCAGAAAAACTGAGATTTAAAAATAATGTACTTATTTTTTATAAATCATAATTTTGCAGACCATATGTTTTGTTATACTATGCTTCATTAATTGTTTAAACGACTATGCTTCATTTGGGTTAAAAATGATGGATATGAGGATATCTATTGTGGTATATGTTCAGGTAAGATTCATGTTTGTTTTTGTTGATGTTATTTGTAAACAATTTATATTGTTACAACATCATCATATCTTTATTCAATTCAGAAACTCCATCGTCAATATTATTTTCTATATAACCAAGCATTTATTGATATTAATTTATAGTTGAAAGTCATTCTAAGATGGTTATTTTGGCCCACGACAAATGTCGCCTCCCACCAAAAATGTCGCCCCCCACCAAAAAAGTCGTCGCCCATAAAATTTGTCACTTCCAATGAAAAATGCCGATCTGACTACAATTACAGCTCCCATGACCAATGTTACCCCCACCACAAATATTGCACCCACGATCAATGTCACACCCACCATAATTGTGACATTCACCACAAATGTCGCACTCACGACAAATGACGCACCCACGACAAATGTCACATCCATGACAAATAACACCCCAACGATAAATGTCACGGCATATGACCATTGTTACCTCCACGACAAATGACGCACCCACGACCAATGTCGCCCCCACGACCAATGTCACCCCCACGACCAATGTCGCCACCACGAGAAATGTCGCCCCTACCAAAAATGTCGGCCCCACAACAAATGACACCCCCACGACAAATGTCGCCCCAACGACATATGTCAGCATCAATGACAAATGTCAGCATCCACGACAAATGTCGCCCCCATGACATATATCACACACACAACAAAAGTCACACCCACATCAAAAGTCGCACCAACGACAAATGTCACACCCAAAACAAAAGTCGCACCCATGACAGATGTCGCACCCACGACAGATGTCGCACCCACGATAAATGTCGCACCCACGATAAATGTAGCACCCATGACAAATGCCCCCCGGGTCGAAGGCCCGTTCCTGTCACTCGTATATATATATTTATGTAGATATATATATATATATATATATATATATATATGTATATATATATATGGTTTGGAATATATAAGCTCAAGCTTTTTTAAGGCTAAAAACGCTTGAGTTGGTTCTCCCATAATACATATTAGAATTAAACAAATAATATATCCATTTTGTAGCCAAGAACGAGATCTAAAACTTTTATGTTGAATATTTTTCCAAAATTTGCACGGTTTAGCCAGAATCTGACCCAAAATGTTGGTGGCTCGAATTTTGAAATTTATTATTATTATATTCATTTCGAGTCAGCAACCTTTCGGGCAAGATTCCGGCCCAACCGTTAAAATTTTGAAAAAATGTTCAACATAAAAGTTTAGATCTCGTTCTTGGCTATAAAATTCATATATTATTCGTCTAATTCCAACAGATATTGTAAGACAACCAGCTTAACCTTTTTTAGGCTTAAAAAAGCTTGAGTTTATATATGATATTCTGATATATGTATATGTATATATACATATATGTATATATATATGGGATAATTTCAAAAACCCTAATTGTGATCTATTCAGAAAAATCACAAGTTATTCCATCGGGCAAATACTTCGCACACGATCATTCTTGTCGCCGACTTATAGAAATCACGATTCCTTTTCAATATAGTTTCGACCAGATCTTTACTCTTTATTTCTCCAAGAAATTCTTCAGGGTCCAGTCGACTCACAAGATTCAGACCAAGCTTTCATTGTTTCAAATCCTTATTCTTCTTTATCTTTCAAGTTCAAGTTTCTCTATTCAACAAGGAAGAAAAATTACTTCCTCAGATCTGAAGTTGAATCTCATTGAGATATCTAAGAAGATTGTCCTCAATCTATTTTTATTGTAAAAACCTTTTCACAATTCTTATAGGAAGTTTTTCTTCCGAGTTTGTAGATCTAAGTCTAAAGTATCAAGTGTATGTGAATTTGTTCTCCGATTTGTAGGGCACGTTGTCTCCGAGCTTGTAGGAGTTGAAGATTCTGAGGTGTAAGATTTGATATAATCTGATATTTGTGAAGTAGCTAAGTTTAGCTCGAAGTGCTATATAGGAGAGGAGGGACATTGGACGTACCCATTCTCGAGAACTACTATAAATCCTTGTGTTTATGATATATGGTTCTCTGATTTTGTGCTCTTATATTTAAAGTGTTTCATTTCTGCTTAAAGACGCATAATTCACCTATTCACCCCCTATAGGTTATTTAGGTAGACATCTAGATACTTTCACATAGCCTCTACTCATATCCCATTTGAGTGAGGCCATCACCATCCTTCCTCTAACTTCTCCAAAAACTCTTATGCGCGACCTTATAGGCTCATATTACATTGGCAGCGAGACCAACTGTTTGACTACTTCCAAATCACCATAGAAATAATCAAATGATCAAGACATCACGTATAAATAATGAGTATACACAGAACGACTGAAAAGATTCATCTACATAATCTATATGATCATGCAAATATCTCAAGGCGAATCAATCAGAAGTTTTTTAAACAAAACAAGCTGAGTCTATAGAAAGTTTATAACGAAATATATTGAAAACTATAGGATCTCTACGATATCTGAGTTATTGGTTGATCTCTTGTGGATCTGAGGTAGGAGACTTTTTTTGTGTTATAAGGTCTTACTGACCTGAGGTAGGAGGCCAAATTGTGTCTCGGAGATAGGATCCTATGCGGATCTAGGTAGGGTCCTATTGACTTGAGATAGGAGGCCATGTCATGCATATGATGTATGAGACTTTTTCTCTAAGTTGTAGTATTTATCGATCCAAGAATTGGTTGGAGTTTGCCAAGGGTAGCACACTGTTAGATAGGTAGAGGGGAAAAGTGTACGTAGCCAACTCAGGGAACCACTATAAACCCTATTGTGCTATGTTTAGTTCTTTAATTCCACAAAATAGTTTTAAAAGGCACATTACCTATTCTACCCCCCCCCCCCCAAGGTGGAGACATCTATTGACTCAGTATTTTGTTGGATTTAACGGTGCCCTTATAGGGGGTGAATAGGGGCTTTATGGAATTGATTCTTAAATAAAAAAAGGAAGTTAATTAATGAAGTTTTCAAATATTTTATAGAAAACTATATATTAATTTGTCAAAAAAATTATATTGAAGATTACTATTAGAATTAAATAATTCTTCACTATCGCCGACATTAAGTATTACCGTAGGGCGCTAGTTCAAGAATATTTAATTCAAGCTTTTATATGTAACACAAAAGAACCTTGCAATATATTGTAAAACATTTTATAACAATTAAATAAAGTCAAGATAATGAGGCAAAAACAAATATGATTTTATTTTATTAGAAAATGAATACAAAAATGTTTGATTTCTATAATGCTAGAAATTGAGGCGAATAGAAAAATCCATTTTTGATGATTCACCTGTCCTTTTCCCAAGGACTGGCTGGATATAGCCTATCTTACACTAGATACGTCCTCTAACCTCCCCCTAGATTTAACCACGACCTATTTGCTTCACACATAGGGGTGAATTCCCCCGAAGCCGCACAAGGACCTAATCGCCACTAACAAGGCAAAATTCTTACGGAATCCTTCCTCGGAATCCTACGTTCTCCCCGAATAATATCTCCACTCCCGTTACAAAATGAAAAAATAAAGAGGATTACAAGATAATGAAAAATTCAAGAGAATACTCGTCGAGGATTTCTGAAGGTGGCGACGAAGGTGATGTAGAAGTTGGAATTCTGGATGAGTTCGGCATTTGTGTAGAATGTGTGTTGTAGTCTTTCTTCCTCAAAATCTCCTGTAGATCTTCGTATTTGCACAAAATATTTCTCTCACTATCTCCGATGACAACACTCACTCAAAATAATCAAAGTTTTGGCTTAGTGGAGGAGGAATCACTACTTCATAGGTATCTCTCATGAATGCACGAAGTTTTCAGACACTTATAGGAAAATCATTATCGCCGGGCGATATCTAGCTATCACAGGAAATATCTCATCAAGCTGCAACGTGTCCCATGCTGTGATGATATTTTCTGTTGAAAATGGATGAATTTGGGTTGCGGGGCTATCGCGGGGCGATAACCACTATTGTCGGGCAATAGTGCCGAATAGTGCGCATCATGGGGATCGTGAGGGATATGGCCGTCATCATTTTCACTATTGTCGGGATATAGTTGTTATCACCATCAATATCTCCTCTTCAATATTGTCATCCAAAATTTTTCAGATTATAGATGAGTTCGTTCTCATTCCGGAATGGGGTGGCACATTCTGAAACTCCTCCCGGATTGAAAGTTATGCTCGTTTGAAGTTAAACATAGAAAACTCATCCTTTTAATTTTTTCTAAACTGTACACTCCCTTGGATCATGCCCATGACTGAGGACTTGACTCCTCAATCAACCTATACAACTTGCACATTATAAACACACAAAAGACCAGATCAAATACATCACGGTATTTGTTATTCTCAAACCAAGAAATGTGGAACACATGCTCCAACAATCTCCGCCTTTTGATAATAACGAATACCAATATGAGAAATTAGTGAGTTTAAGAACATTTGTGTTTATAGGTACGTGTGGTAAAAGATATGCATAAATAGTAAGTGTATAGCATGATAACTTTTATAGTATGATAACTTTAAAGCAGAAATGCATACTCTTCCATTACGAAGGATCCCTCTACATAAGTCTTGCCTATATATTTTACTCCTAAATATTATATCTAGTTGACTAAATTTCTCAAATTTTTCCCCCTTTTTATTATCAAAAGCGTGTAGGGATAAATGTATACCTTTTAAGATTGATTATGGACAACTTGTTGGAAGAATAGTCATGATCGAGCAACAAATGAAGTATGCACCTCCTATATGATTACTCCCCTTACATAGATGCTTCCTATGAATTTTTAATGTACTCCCCCTAAATAATTAGATTTTTTCAATTTATGCTCCCATTTTGGTAGTATCAAAAGTGGGTATTTGGTGAGTGTATGCAATAAGAATTGATATGCTCAACGTAGAGAAGAAAAAGATATGCAATATATAGCTTGTTAAATACCACATGTTAAAAATAAGCATGATGGAGCATAAATTAGTAAACAACATAGATCAAATGATATAGTAAGCATTTTTATTTCAAGATAATACTTGTTAAAAAAAATATGAATAAGTACAAGTAGTAATCACACCAAAAAGTATAATAAGTATTCATAAAAATAAACATCTTTTTAGAAAGTAAGAACATATAAAAAATAATGAGTTTTAAAACTAAAAAGTAGATGTTTGAATTAAAGTTACAAGAGATGCTATTCCATTGAGATAAATTTTTAAGCATGATTTGAAAATGTTAAGAAAAGATACAAAGCTATAATGTAATAAAATTTACGTTTCAAGTAAATAAAACATTGAATCAGTCATGCTTTGTAATCTAGTGCATTTACTAAGGTTTATGGAGAATAGTGTAGGTATGCATTAGGCTCCAATTCTCATGAGTAGAAGGTTTGTATAAGATAATGATGTGTACAAAAGTAATTTGATAAAGTATACAAATGTATTAATTAAAACGAATGACAAATATAATGTGTTGGAACTTGAGACCGGGTGGTTAGCCTTTCTAGTAGCAGCGCACTGGTAGTTCGGTAATCTGGCAGTTTAGGCCAGCGGCTTGTCTAATTGCTACCCTAGCGGTAGGGTAAGAGTTTGTAGTAGCGGCCTGGTGGTTATCCGCAATACGGTCTGGTGTCTATCCGTAGCAGCATCCTAGTGGCTATCTGCAGCAGCATCTTAGTGGCTATCTGCAACAGCAGCCTGATGACTATCAACAGCGGTGGCATTGTGGCTACCCCAACTGCAGTCTGGTAGCTATCCGTCATAGCAGCCTGGTGGCTATCCATAGCAGCGGCATAGAGATTAGTCATGGTTGCGGACTGGTGGTTAGCCGCAGTAGTCTAGAGGCTAGCCGCAGTACCGGTCTGGTCGTTAGCCGCAGTACCGGTCTGGAGATTTGCCACAGCAGCGGTCGGTGTTGATTCCATTGCCCACAATATCCTAGATTTGAGGAAGTCAATCTTATAAATAATGCACATATAGTTGTAATTTACAGTGATGGGGCAAGTATCCTAAGTAGCTAAGTCAGGTAAGTTCATACATAAGTGGTTGAAAGACAGAAAACTGTCCAAGTCCACAGGAGTTGAGTGAAGATCATTCACTCAACGCTAGATGATGTATAGTGTTGAGTGAAGCCTTTTTAGTCAAATCCATGTATTAGCAAGCTTAGAATGTGGCAAAGTCCACAAGCATTGAGGGAAGCCAACTCACTCAATTTCATACATCAAAAGGTTTTGAGTCAGGCTAATACAGTCAAATCCTAAAGAGCAATGAGCTGAAAAGTGGCTAAGTCCACAGCCGTTGAGTGTAGCTCACTCACTCAAAGCCTTAGCTTCATAATTATTGAATAGTTGAGCTCAGCGTTCGTCAAACGGAACTGTAAATTCATCATACTGAAATATAACTTATTCGTCGAGCTAAGTTCAGACTTCGTCGAATAAAGCCCTGAATTCGTTGAACTGTGTTTTACTTATTCGTCGAGCTGAGCTCAGAGTTCGTCGAACTGTCTTCTTAGTTTATCGAACTCAAACTGAATTCTGAAATAGAAAATCTGGCTAAAGCAGAGAGCATTGAGTGAGGCGTTGTCACTAATTCACTCAACGCCTAAAAATAGTTTTATATTCGAAGTAGTTTGGCGGTGAGTCAATGTTACTCACTCAATGCCATGAGACAGTAAATCTATATAAGTGTTTTGGCATTGAGTGATGCTTACTCACTCAACGTCTTTGCTAATGGTGTTTGATTTTTGGATAAGTCGATAGCTGATGATGTCAGCAAATTAATAAATCAACAAAATTCAAATTAGTAGCAGGATTGATACAGTATGAGACAAATGTTGTCGCAGACCTACTATACGAGAGTTAGCAGTAAAGTAAAGTTGTTGCTGGACATTAATTATGTGGGGCCAGCTCCGCAAGAGCCATTGGGTCAAAATCAATAAAAGAAAAGAGGCATACAGAGGAAAAGTGACTTCAGGGAAAAAGAAATCATGTTAGTTCTTCTTCTCCTCCATTGTTGTGGAGCTGAAGAACAGGAAGCTCAAGTCTACAAGATAGAGAACAAGTTAGTTATTGGATCAAGACCTTCAAAAACAAGATTGCTGGTGTCATTCACACTTGTACCGGCAAGCTAGTTCAGAGTATTTTCTTTGAGGGAAAAGGTAGCAGCCAAGGGCTGACCCTTGTTACAGGTTCTTCATAGTTCCAGCAACACAAGCACTTGAAGATCTTCATCTGGAAGCTGTGAAGAGAAGAAAGATTGAAGAAGCTGAATGAATACTCAGGAGACTATTCCTCAGGAGTCAAAGACAGGGCTGAATCACTTCAGCTCGGGAAAGGAGCAAGAGGCAAAGCTATTCCAGTCTGCAAAGTTAGAGCTGGGATTTTTTCAGGTCATGTAGCAGTAGTTAGCTACTTTAACTTCCCTTACTAGAAGGAAAACTCATTGTGCAGTGAAGAAAAAGTTAGGGCTGAGCATCAGTCTCAGTTCAGGAAGTGGAAAAACATTGCTCTACAAGTAACTTCCAACACAAGTGATTACTTGTTGTTGTGGAAGTAGTTAGGACTAAGTATATCTTAGTTCAATGATGATAGACTCGGGAAATAAATTCATGTAGTCATTGTTGGGCTAAGTCTATCTCAGTCAAGAAGCTTGACATAGAGAAATATCTCTTGTGTCAAGAATATCCAACAACCCACCTACATCATGTAGGATTCAGTTTACTTAAATCTGAGGTGTAGGTGACTATTTAGTCACCGAGTTGTAGGTGCCCTGTTGGGTTACTGATGTAGGATCCAAGTGTGGATCTGAGCTGTAGGGCTTAATTGCCTGAGGTAGGAGAGTGCTGCTCTCCAAGGGTATGACCTTTATGTCTGAGGTAGGTGACATGTTTATCACTGAGTTGTAGCCTCCTGGAGGGTCACTAAGGTAGGTACCTTGAGAGGAGGGCCATATGCCTAAATTTGTAGGCCTGAAAAGTCTGAGCTGTAGGCCCTAGAGATAAGGATGAGGTAGGTGGAGTGCGGGTCACTGAGTGTAGGAACACTGCAGAGCTCTGAGGTTGGATCCTTTATGGATCTGAGGTAGGGCTGTCCTCCCAGCTTGAGTGTAGGGATAAACAACCTGATGTAGGTGGTCTGCTGACCACTAAGTGTAGGCCTTTTGTTGCTGAGAAGTGAGTCTTTCAGGAGACTTGGAAAACCTATGGGATCTGTGGTGTAAGCTCTTAGGAGCAGTTTGGAGGAGTTTGTGCCTAGTCCAACAAGTTAGTTGGATAGGTGTGAGGGAAAGTGGATGTTCACAATTAGGGAACCACTATAAATCTCTGCATGCTTTTCTGTGGTTGTTTTTCTTTTACTATTTATAGGTGTTAAGGACAAGGTCTAGATCACCCTAAGCTGAAAGATAAAATAAAATAACAAGATATTATAAAGAAAGCAAAACGATAGTCTCAAAGAGACCAATAGCCTATTCACCCCCCCCCCCGCTAGGTGATTTAGCTATCCTTGAAAAATATACTTTCACCTTTGTTGGAGGAAATATGGTCAGTTGGAAGAGCAAGAAACAGTCAGTAATTGTCAGGTCAAGTGCAGAAGCTGAATATAGAAGCATGGCACTAACTGCTTGCGAGTTGAAGTGGCTACGGACACTTTTGCTGGATGAAGGAAAGGTTTATAATCATCCCCTACCGATGTTCTGTGACAATAAGGCGGCTATATACATATTGAGAAATCCAATCTTTCATGAGAGAATGAATAATATTGAAATGGAATGCCATTTTATCAGAGTAGAGATATTGAAGAATCAGATCTGTACTCCATTTGTTACTTCTGATAAAAATCTAGCTGGTTTCTTCATAAATCCAGTTAAATTGTTCTCGGAAGTTTGTAGCAAGATGGGTATGGTTGAAATATTTTTTCTCTAGTTTGATGGGGAGTGTTGGAACCTGAGACTGGTCGGTTAACCTTTTTAGTAGCAGCGGTCTGGTTGTTCGGCGGTCTGGTTGTTCGGCGGCCTTATAGTTTGGGCTAGCATGTTGTCTGATTGCTATCGTAGCGGTTTGGTAAGAGTTCTGAAAGTCCACCTAGTGTCAACTACCTTCACCTATGGGGGGGGGGGGAATAGGTGACTTGCAGCGTTTTTGCGGAATAAAAATTATACCTGCACAAGATAACAAAACAGCAAAGCAAGGAAAGTACACAAGCAATTTATAGTGGTTCCCCGATTTGGGTACATCCACTTTCCCTCTTCGACCTATCTCCCAGCAAGGGACGACTCAGTCACTTCACCAAAAGGATTGAAATCCAATCCTTGCACTATCAGAAGGAACCCTTCCACACATAGGAGACAACACTCCCACAACACGGGTTGTACCCAACCCTTACAACTTGGAACCAACGTTCCTTTACAACAAGAATGAAAATAGAATGTACAAGAAATACAAAAAACTTTTGGAGACTAAGGTGTCCCTCTTCGTTCGATGACGTGTTCTTGAATTCAATGAAGAGTCCACAACCCTAGATCTCACTTGGAGAGAATCTTCCCGAAACCGGCGGCGGCAAGAAGGGCAGCAGCTTGGTTCTCGGGATCGGCGGCGACAACGGTGTGCGGCTGTTGTACTTTGGAGATTCAATCTTCGTAGCAAAGCTAGCAAGGTCTACCAACGGTCACACTAGGATCGATCGCCTCGATCGATTCGGAAGGGGAAGGTTTTCCCGATCAACGAATCAAGAGACAATGGATCTCTGGTTAGACGCGTGAGACGCTACGCTTGGCTAAGCTTCTCGCACTGGAAGATCTGGAAGAAATCACGATCATATGGCCGGCGATCGACTAGCATGAGCGGCGACAGCGGCGGAGCAGGTATCGCGATTTAGGTCAAGGTCGACGGCTTGGCTTCGTCTTTTTCTGTGTCTTTCTGTTCAAAAATACGCGTGTATTTATATAGTAGAATACACCTTTATGACCGATGTGGGTCCCACCATAAGAAACCCTAATATCGGTTCAAAACAGCGACTTAACATTTGATCCGGTCCAGCGGGATCCAGAAAATCGTCTAAGGCAAAATCGGCGAGAATCGAAAGTGATTCTCGTCGAATCGGCGAGAATCGAAGGTGATTCTCGTCGATTCGGCAAGAATCAAAGGTGATTCTCGTCAATTTTGACTTATTGACACTCTCTAATTTAGCCGGATAGAGACGGCGAGTATCAGCCAGTGATTCTCGACGATTCGGCGCGAGAATCACTAGTGATTCTCACCGAATCTGCGAGAATCACTTGGTGATTCTCGTCGATTAACACTTAGACGATTTTTCGTCTTTCCTCCCATGAGCTGCTCTTTGACCCATCCTTGCTCCTTGTCTGCTCTTGCATAATCACAGCCCTGTACTTGAAAGTAAGTACACTCCAATAGAGAGAGTACACGTAGGCCAACACACTGATCTGCTCAACGAGGGATTACGTCGTGCAGACCCGTGTATATTGACCTACTGCACCCTGACATTGGTGTGCACTTAGCGTGGAATAACTGCAAGCACAACTTGAAATATTTTATCAAATACATTATCTATTTACCTTAGCTTGTTCAGGGGCTTCGTCAAATCAGGTACGTTGTGGATACAATACCCAACAATCTCCCCCTATTTGAAGATGCCTAAACCCTACAAGCTAAGGTGAATAGAGCGTATGGGAATGAAAATCATAAACTTGAAATTGAGTTGAGAGAGATATTCATTACCAATACCAATTTCTTGAGAGAAAACTTGGAGCCACCTTAGCCAACTTGGAGCCACCTTAGCCTTAGCCTAGAGGGTAATCTCCCCCTTTTTGGCTTCTGCAAATCTGGGTCTGTTGCATTTGACCCCTTTCTCCCCCTCAGTTCTTGCACCTGTGCTCACACTTGAGTTCCTGGCAGAGGCTCCCCCTAGATGCACGAGCTTGGAGCTTCCGTAGTCTTCATTCCTCATAGTTTAGCATCCCCAATTCAGTTTTGAAAAGACTGAACTTGGCTTCATCTAAGGGCTTTGTGAAAATATCTGAAATCTGCTTGTCCGTGGGGACATAACAGAGAGAGATGTCCTTGTTCTCCACGTGCTCCCGAATGAAGTGGTAGCGCACTTCAATATGCTTCGTTCTGCTCTGCGATACCGGATTGTTGGCAATTGCAATTGCACTGGAGGAGTCGCAGTACATTTGTACTTCCTTGAACTGAAGGTCATAGTCGGCTAACTGGTTTCTGATCCATAGGAGTTGTGCGCAACAGCTGCCTGCCGAGATGTACTCAGACTCTGCTGTGGAGGTAACTACACAATTCTGCTTCTTGCTGTTCCATGAGATAAGCCTTCTTCCGAGGAATTGACACGTCCCGGAAGTGCTTTTCCTGTCATCCCTACTCCCTGCAAAATCAGCATCTGAAAAACCTATTAGCTCGACATCATTGTTTCTCGGGTACCACAAGCCAAGATTGGGAGTACCTTTAAGGTATCTTAGAATTCGCTTTGCAGCGACATAGTGAGATTACTTAGTGTTCACCTGATATCTGGCACAGACACATGTGGAGAACATGATATCCGGTCTACTGGCAGTAAGGTAGAGCAGGGATCCAATGATGCTTCTGTATTTGGTTTCATCGAAAGGTTTACCTTTCTCATCCTTATCCAGAGACATAGTGGATCCCATTGGAGTCCTCATAGAGGTTGCATTCTCCATACCGAATTTCTTGAGGAGTTCATTTGTGAACTTCGTCTGAGAGATGAAGATTCCATCCTAAGACTGTTTCACTTCAAGTCCCAAGAAATACTTTAGCTCTCCCATACTACTCATTTCAAACTTTCCTTGCATAAGTTTAGAAAACTTTTTGCAAAGATTGTTGTCCGTTGAGCCGAATATAATGTCATCGACATAGATTTGCACCAGCAAAATCTTGCATTTGACTTCCCTGAGAAACAATGTCTTATCTATTTTACCTCTAGAGAACTTGTTCTCAAGAAGAAAACTAGATAAAGTCTCATACCAAGCTCGTGGAGCTTGTTTTAAACCATATAGAGCTTTATTAAGAAAATATACATGATTGGGATAAGTAGGATTGACAAAACCTGGGGGTTGAGCGACGTATACTTCCTCTTTCAGGTCTCCGTTCAAGAATGCTGATTTCACATCCATTTGATAGACTATGAATCCTTTGTGCGAAGCATATGCCAGGAACAATCTGATTGCCTCGAGCCTTGCCACTGGTGCAAAGGTCTGGTCGAAGTTAATCCCCTCCTCCTGTCTGTAACCTTGAGCCACCAGCCTGGCCTTGTTCTTTATGATGACACCATGTTCAACCAGTTTGTTTCTGAAGATCCACTTGGTGCCAATCACATTCTGCTTGTGTGGTCTGGGAACCAGCATCCAAACGTTGCATCGTTCGAATTGATGTAGTTCATCTTGCATGGCCAAAATCCATGCCGCATCTTTGTTCGCCTCGTCGAACTTCTTTGGCTCAACCTGTGACAGGAAGCTAAGATGCAAAATCTCGTTAATAGTACCTCTTCGAGTTCTGACACCGTCACGAGGATCTCCGATGATCTGATCTCTAGGATGATCCCTCACGTGCCGGAGCTCTAGAAGTCTGGCGTCTGGAGCTTCGACTACTTCTTGGGCTTCTCCTTCTTCTAAGAGATTTGTTCCATTTTGATCTTCAACATTCTCGGTTGACGTTGAGGTGGAAACTTTGACGTACTTAGGAGTTTCATCTTTAGCGGTCTCATCGAGACACAGCTGTTCAAGTCGTGCACCTGCATCTTCAAGAATACCGCTGGAAGAATTGCTGTTAAGCAAACTTCCTCCATCAAATACAACATTAATTGATTCTTCTACCACTATGGTTTTCTTATTGAAGACCCTATATGCCCGACTGTGGGAACTATAGCCCATGAATATGCCTTCGAAGCATTTTTCACCAAATATAGTACGCGGGTACTTCCCATTATTCAGTACATAGCATCTGCAACCAAAGATCCTCAAGTAGGACAAGGTTGGTTTCCTGCCTCTCAGTAGCTCATAAGGCGTCTTACGATGATGCTTGTTGATCAATGCTCGGTTTTGTACATGACAAGTTGTATTGACCGCCTCTGCCCAGAAGTATTCTGGGAGAGAAGCGTCTTTCAACATTGTCGTGCAGGCTTCACTGAGAGTTCTATTTCTCCTCTCCGCAACTCCATTTTGCTGAGGAGTGCGCGGGGAGGAAAACTCATGAAAGATACCTTGTTCTTCACAAAACTCTGTCATAGCACCAGATTCGAATTCTGTTCCATGGTCACTTCTGATTTTGACCACTGAGCAGTTAAATTCGTTCTGAACCTGCTTGACAAAACTAGTGAAGATGTCAAACGTATCCGACTTTCATTTTAAGAAGAACACCCATGTAAACCGAGAATGATCATCAACTATCACTAGCGTATAGGACTTGCCTCCCAAGCTATGAATTTGCATTGGACCAAACAAGTCCATATGTAGAAGGTAAAGAAATCGGGAAGAGTCTTTGTCTGCAATGCTCTTAAAGGTAGCCTGAGTCTGTTTGCCCATCTGGCATGCAGGACAGGGGCTATCTTTGATGCACTTGATAACGGGAGCATCCCTTACTAAGTTTTTAGAAAACAACATACTAATTGTTTTGAAATTAACATGTGTCAATCTCTTGTGCCATTGTTCACAAAGAGATGCACTGCCTGTTGCCACTAGGCATACGGGGGTAGATGAATCTAAACTAAGAAAATTTAAGCAGAAGATATTTCGGCTCCTAATGCCTGTTAATACCGTCTCAGAAGAGGCACATGATATTATCAGGCATTTATCCTTGCAGAACTTAACGTCATAACCTTTGTCACATAACTGACTTACACTGATCAGGTTATGGTTTAACCCTTCAACATAAGCCACGTCGGTGATAGAGATTATATCGTTGGAAATCATACCGTAACCTCTGGTGACTCCTCGATCTGACCGCCCAAAGATGACTTTGGGTCCATTCGTGACTGGAGTGTAATCACGCAGCAGGCTTCTTGTCCCAGTCATATGCTGGGAGCATCCACTGTCCAAGTACCATATTGGCGTTTTGGTGGCCTTTGGACATTCCTGCAAAACAAAATTAATTTCCCTTAGGAACCCAATCGAACTTGGGTCCTAGATTCTTGGTTAGTATACTCCCCCTTTGGTGGTTAACCCTGCGAGTGGTCGGCCTCGCATTGCTAACATAGGGAGTCTCGTTATACCTCGGATTAAACCAACAATCCACGGCAAAGTGACCGACTTTGCCACAACACCAACAGTCAAATCTGTTGTACCTCTTCCTAGACTCCTGCTTTACCCTGGGAATGGTGGGTACAGCCGGGGCCTTGGATCTGGAGGTGGAGGCCTCATAGTGATTGCAGGCACATGACTTCTTCACCTTCTATTTCTTCAGTATAACAGGCTTGGCTCTTGGTGTCTGCTTTCCATTATGGCCGCAAGAGAATTGACCATAATTTCCCTTGTGGATTTCCTCATAAGGTGCCTTGAAGGCACTCTCACCGAAGTTCCGGGGAAAAGTCCAACCATCATATCGGCTCTTTGGCTTTGCAACCGAGGGCCGGAAATGATGACCAAAGGTTGATTCAAAGTCATGTTGGTTGCAAGGAAAGCTAGGCTTTCTGAACGCAACAGAACTGAGCGGAGCCTTTCGCTTTTCAGCAGCAAAGGCCTTCTTGGCGGGCTTATTATTCCTCTGGTTCTTGTTTCTCCTGGATGAGGAACCAGATACCCCTACATGCCCCAAGCCAGCTGCTTTGGCCTGAGCAGAGAAGGTATCAACCACTAGAAGAACTATTTTTGGCATAGAGAAGCTCTTGACGATCTTCGTTTCTGCCGCAAGTTGTTCTTCCAACTTGTCGATTTCCTCCTGCTTAAGATCAAGGAGCTTAAGAGACTCTGAATGCTTTGAAGTCAGGTCTAGGTGCTCCTGTCGGAGAGAGATCAAACTGGTGATCTCTTCCCTTAGGGAGACACTCTCACCCTTAAGGAATTTCACTTCCTTTTTCTCAGCCTTCAATCTCTTGCGGCACTCCTCGAAAGTGTTGAGCAGAAGCTCATACTTCTCGAGGAGCTCCGCTTCACGGGCCGAAAGGCTATCCTCAGGGTCATCATCCTGAGACTCAGGATCAGATTCAGAGTCAGAGAGGGGTGTGAGCCTTTACCTTCCCAGTAAATGGAGGGCATTCTCCTTTTGAGTCGGAGCGACCCACCAGCCCGAAGTAGGCTTCCTCATCATCACTGGAGTCTGAGGAATCAGACTCACTCAGTGTCTTTGGCCTTTTGGCGATGTAGCTCCGCTCTTTCTTCTTATCTCTAGAGGATATGTGCTCCTCTCCTTTCCTTTTTTCTCTCTTGCCTTGGTAGCAGTCAGCCACGACGGGTCCTGGCTTATTGCATCCAAAACAAATAATGTCAGAGGAGCGATGTTTGTTCGGTTTAGAAGCATACCTGTCAGAAGAATAATTTTTCTTCTGATGCCTGGAGGAGGCGCCGTCTCTCTTTCTTTGATTCCTCATCTTGAGGAACTTCTTGAATTCTCAGGTGATGAGGGAGAAATCCTCCTCAGACAGCTCTGAACTGGAGGAGCATGGCTCGGAGTCCTCCTCCTCATCCTTTTTCCTGGCACGGTAAGAAACCACACCCTTGCCCTTTCTGGAGTGAATGGCTTTTAGGGGCATAGTCTTTTCCTTGGCTGCAGCCTTCTCTACTTCTTCTTCTGCTTTTCTGATGTTCAGTTGAAGCTCATAGGACATCAGCTTCCCAAACAGAATTTGCGGGTCTGTTTCAGCAAGTCAGCCAAACTCTCGGATGGCGCAGATCCTTGTGTCCCATTCCTTAGTAAGGGACCTAAGGAATTTATCATTAAGTTCACCATCAGTGAACACTCTTCCATATCCTTTGAGGGCATTGACAATCTTGAGGAAGTTCTCGAAGGTGACTCCAATCTCTTCCTTAGGCCCTTGTCTGAAGGCCTCATATTTCTAGTTCAGAAGGGATCTCCGATCATCCCTCACTTCATCAGTGCCCTCCATTAGGATAATCAGGCAGTGCCAGATCTCCTTTGCTGTCCTGCAGTTGCAGAAGTTCTGCATCATTGAGTCATCGACCGCGCTGACCAGAATGTTCTGCGCCTTCTTGTCAAGTCCCACCAGCACCATCTCGTCCTTGTCTATTTCAGAAATTTTCTTTGGCACTTTCTTGGTAGGATCAATGGTGGAGACCTTAGTGGGGACATAAGGTCCCTCCTCCACGATCATGAAGAGTCGAGGATCAACTGCTTCCATGTAGAACCTGATCATTTCCTTCCAGATAGGAAAGTTGAGCCTGGTGCACACTGGGATCTTGCCTGTGTACTTGAGCCCGTCCATATTAGATGTTTGCCTTCTTCTTGACACTAGCGGCAGGATTCTACTCAAGGTGTGAACCTTTTTGATGAGTAACCTCGCTTTGATACCACTTGAAAGTCCACCTAGTGTCAACTACCTTCACCTATGGGGGGGAATAGGTGACTTGCAGCTTTTTTGCGGAATAAAAATTGTACCTGCACAAGATAACAAAACAGCACAACAAGGAAAGTACACAAGCAATTTATAGTGGTTCCCCGATTTTGGTACATCCACTTTTCCTCTTCGACCTATCTCCCAACAATGAACGACTCGGTCACTTCACCAACAGGATTGAAATCCAATCCTTGCACTATCGAAAGGAACCCTTCCACACGTAGGAGACAACACTCCCAC
Organism: Platanthera guangdongensis; assembly: GCA_039583875.1. NCBI lineage: Eukaryota > Viridiplantae > Streptophyta > Magnoliopsida > Asparagales > Orchidaceae > Platanthera > Platanthera guangdongensis. Next base: position 133,746,002 of record CM077147.1, on the reverse strand, counting down.
AACACGGGTTGCACCCAACCCTTACAACTAGGAACCAACGTTCCTTTACAACAAGAATGAAAATATAATGTACAAGAAATACAAACAACTTTTGGAGACTAATGTAACATCCCATGTTACATCTGGACCCCTCAACTTAGATTGGGTTAGGCATGGGTGAGATTTAAGGAAGACCAACTATGTTTGACCCTAGGTAGTGGGTGGTAGCCATGTGGGGCCTACTATAGGACCATAGTCAAACTAGGTCAATCTAACCTAAGTGCGGACCCTAGCCACACCATGACCCCACCACATTGCCCTAACCCTAAATACAATCTAAGGGGACCCTAGGGCATGTCACCAGGTCAACACTTTGACCCCAATTGACCAAAGTCAACCTTGGGCTTAATTTGGTCAAACCCACACTCATAAGCCCAATTAGCCTAAGTAGGGCACTCCCTTGACCCAACCCAAGATGGGTGGTGCCACTAGACCCATTTCCACCAAGTAGGGTCAGCCTACCCACCATGGTTGACCAAGTCAACTCCCCAAGTCAATAAGTCAACAAATTGACCTAAAGGAGTGAAATGAAGACCAAGCCATTTTCCCTTGGACCAAGCCCACCAATATTGGCCCATGGCCAGCCCAAGTGAACAAGACCAGTCCTACCCCTCTAAATCAGGAGAGAGAATACATGCAAGGGGGTAAAATTGGGATTTTAAGGGTAGGAGGAGAGAGAAAATGGAAAGAGAGGAAATGGTGGCCACATGGCCACCCCATCAGCTGGTTTTATCTGCCCAAAACCAGGTGGCCGACCTCCCCTCTCCATTTCCAGCAGAAAACTGGGGCTGTGTGCCACTTGGCGGCTGGGCGAAGCAAACAAAGCTCAATCCGAGCTCAATTAAGGTGTATCTCCATGTACAATCAAGTTCAGTCCAAACAGACCTCACCAGAAGCTTGAGGAGGTAGAAGGGAGTGGAAATGGAGTGCTAGATCATGGAGAATGGTGGAGAATCGAGCTTGCGGGGTGGAGCTCGCCGGCGCGCCACCACTACGGTAAACCGCCGCGTGACCCGCAGCCAAGCCCCAATTCAGGTGTGTTTCGCCTCGCCTCTTCCTGTACTAGATTTCTAGATCCATTTAGGGAGATATCGGGCTCAATCGAGCCCGATGCCATGAGAGGAAAATGGAGAAAGCCGGGCTTTTTCTTCTTGATCGGGTTCGCCGGAGGAGCCAACTCCGGCGGCCCCACCGCCGGGAAACGCTAGCCCGCACCTTAACGAAGGTGGTGGCGATATCCGCCGGCGGTGGTGGTGGCTCAGCTGGCCAGAAAACGCCAGCCAACATCGTCCAGGAAAATGCAATCGTAGCCGTCAATCCATTGGGGACGATGAACTAATCCCGTCGATTAGGGCTTTAAGATTCGTGCAATGATATTTAAATGATTTAATTATTACATGATGAATAGTGTAGATTCTGTCACATTATTACAGCCACTTTGCATGCTATTTTTAGGCCTCTTAGAGGCATTTCCAGAACTTAGTCTCTCAATGAAAATTGTAGCTTATGGTCTTATCTTTAATTTTGCCACCTTAAAGATGTGATTTGGTGTAGTGTACAGTCCTGTACGACATTTCTCCTAGGACTGGTCCTAGATTAGGGCAGAAATTAATTTGGATGCCCAGGTCAAACCATTAGTCACCATGGCCCCAAATTTTGGTCACATGCATGATTAGGGCATTATTAGGCCCTGCCAAAAATTAGGAATTTTTAGAGAAACGTTTCCTATAGTTTTTGCCAAAATATCAAAATACAAATGAGTGAAATATATGGAGTTTTACACCTCCCCATGGTCCCAAATCTTGGTGGTAGGTCAATGGGGACATACTTGGTGCATGATAAAAATTCCAGCACCTTGGGTTCACTGCATGTTGGAGAATCCACTTGCATGTGTTAGCTCATGTTTTGCCTTGATGTGCAAATAGCAAAAACTCAAATATGATGTATTTAGCCCAATTGTGACATGTAAAGATCTTGGAATTATTTACAGTGGTTCATTAGGGTAAATTTCATCCCCCAAATTAATCATGGAATTTTTGGAATCAAAAATTCCATTTATTGGAATTTATTTTAAATATAGCTATTTTGGAAATAAAATTGGAAAATAGGTTTTTCCTCAAGTACAAATCCTACAATTTTGCCAAGGCATAGATAGTGTTACATTTGACTTAGGAAAAATATGATCCCTCTGTTTTGAAGAGCTTTTGGATTAGATATCTTAAATTACCCATTTTACCCTTATCTTATTTAATTCTTGAAATGATGGATATGTCCTTCAGAAAAAATTGGAATTTATTCTATTGCTATAAAAGGGTATTATTAGTTTTGTATGAATTTCTCAGAATTAATGGATGCATTGTTAGTTGTTAAATTAATACAATGGCATTTTTGGTAAATATGTTATAATGGAATTTTATAGGCCATTACACAATACAAATTGATGAGACTCTGCCAATAGTCATAAATTAGTATTCTAAATGTTCTGTAATTTTCCTGGAATTGTTGATTACATATTGCCTATACGTCATTTGGAAAATGGAATTTATGTGAATTTGGTATTAAATAAGAAATGGAAATAAATAATTAAAGGAAAATTATTAAACTCTGTAGGCAGTAATATGTTATCATTATACAACTCAGAAAAAATTTTCTAGGTCAGGGGATGATAAATCATACTACTTTATGTGCAAAGTGACCTAGTGTTTAAATTAAACGATTTAATTAAAGGACTATTTGGCCAAGAAAAATTATGAGAATTCATAGGGTAGTTCCCTTAGTCCATACCACCCTAGGATAAATATTTAGAGGCAAGATGCCTTAAGGTTTGGAAGATCACATTTTTAGGGTAATCATAGGACATGATCTGCATATAACACAAATAGGTCTTGCCTTAGGGGTTACCAGGGGATTGATTATCGGCAGAAATAAGAGAGTTCAACATGAATAACCCTGGTGGGTAGAGTTGTCTTAGTGAGGGATCAAAAGTGCAAGTCTTAGTTAGCAACTGGAGTGGGGGTCGGCGGAAAACCGTCGGTTTCCCGGTAACACTTAAGTCACTAGGGTTGTACTAGAGCAATAAGGAGAGCTGGGGAGATACATGGGTAGCCATCAACTAAAATAAGTATCCTTGCGAAAGGGAACGCTGGGCGTAATCCCAACACAGTTCCTAGTGCCCCTTGAGAGCCCTTCACAGGGAATATCGGGGGCAGTCCTGGGATTAACCTTCTAAGTATAATAACCCGTAGACAAGAGTAGTCTAATAGGTTAGGACATTGTTGTACCTTCTCGCCCGTGTAGGGTTGGAGAGATTCATGATATATGCTCACCCGTTTTGGGGTTTGAGGCATTTGGTATAAAGGCACTAATGTGCATTCTCACCCGTTTTGGGGTTTGAGGGAGTTGATATAAAGGCACTAAAGTGCGTTCTCACCCGAGTTTGGGTTTGAGGGATTCAGGACAGGTTTGGTCCTGCGAGCGGGAGGCTCGGAATGAAATACTTGCATGTGCATAAATATCGTGGCGGGGCATGCGGTACTGGCCGTTCGTCACACCGATGGCAGTACGGTGCACCAGGCGGTTGTGAGAGTTAGAGGGGCCAGTGGGTTGTTTTACACTGTGGTCTGGAGGACGATCCCCGATAACACACATTCGACCCAACAAGACTGACGGGTTTGTCAGCAAAGTATGTACGCGAGACTCTAGAGTGCACCTTGGACGTGTACAGAGGCGTATGAGAGGGGTCTAAGGCTTGGTAGTGTGCATACCGGTCTAGAAGCGGAGACGCCCGCTCTGCTGCTGCCGTAGCCACAGCGGTGGTACCAGAGAGTGATGCTAGCTCTCAAAAAGTGGGAACTAAAGGTCTGTGATCACAGAGTCATTGTGTGTGAGTTGCACTTGCCTGCGCATAAAATTGCATCATATCATTCATTCATATTAGGTCATACGCTTCATAGATCCTTATCATATAAATTAGTATGGGCTCTTTTATATGATAAGTTAAATTCCCTGGAAATCCTAACTTATATATTTGTATGGGCATTTATATAAGTTAGGGTACGTTTGTGATGATAGTATAGTGGTAGTTTAGTTTATTTACTTGTTCATACTACTGTTCTTTACTTTCCTTTACTGCACTGCTCTTACTTACTACCTGTACCGTACTTAGAACTGCTAGAGTAGAAGCTACATTACTTATTACAACTCTAGTTAGATACTGTCACCTGCTTCCACTTTGCTACCCCTTTTGTTGTCCTCCGCTTCGTCCTCCCGCTCGGTGCCTAGGAGCTGCGGGGCGAGGTGCGGAGGAAACGACTTAGTCTTTTTGACTAATGGTCGGTGACCAACTATTTTTAGGATCCCGTGGAGATGGAGCACCACCACGTCGAGGAGGCAGGACATGAGGGGCAGATACCGCTTCAGCAGGCTACTACCACTACTGTGCGTCCTCAGGTGGGACGAGATCTGATGTTTTAGTATAGCTTCCGCATTTATCATTTTGTGAGAGAGTGACTTTAATGTACTGGGCATAAGCCCTTTTTACTCTTTCATTTGTACTCTTCTGTGGACTATAGTGATGTAGTTTTCATTTCATTTATATGATTGTACTATGTGGCTTGTGGACTGATGGTTCTGTATACAGTTTTACTTCTTTCTTCTCATATTGGCCTACAGGTTAAATGATCGTACTAGCCGGCAGAATCGGCGTGTTGCGGTGTCGACTAACCCGTGAGTTAGTGCCACCGTAAGACTGCGGTTCTGGGCATAAGATCTGGTAGCCCTCCTTGGTTAGGGGGAGGGGGATCTTACAAACTGGTATCACTTGAACAACGATCATATGAGAAAGAAGTCCACAACATGGGACCACCCCCGCCCGAGCATTAGTTTGCGGACAAACTATGCAGCGGAAGCAGTGGTGTGCCCATGTGTAAAGTCACATAAATGGTCCACAAAGTACAATGAGTTAGGCCAGTTTTGTTTTAACCTTACCTTTATGCAACCTCCACAGGTCGCCGCGCCGCAAAATGTGGCTCCTCCCCCTCCTGCTGCCACTCCATTCCTACATACGGAGATGGGGCAGACCTTGACGGCGATTCTGGATGACTTCAGATCCCAGCAAGTCCCGGCTCCACAGCCAAATCCGGGGTCGAGCTAGCTGAGTGCATTCAAGAGCCTGTCCCCACCGACGTACCGTGGGACAGAGGATGCGGTGAAGACGGAAGAATGGCTGGAGGCCATACACGAGATCTTAGCAGGAATCAGCTGCCCAGTCGGCGAGGCAGTACCTCTAGCCACCTCTGTGCTAGAGGCCCATGCGAAGAGATGGTGGAACTGAGTCCGAGATTCTACTTATGCGGACTTTGAGCTGTCAGAGATATCATGGGAGGAGTTTGGCGATGTGTTTCTGGAGTACTTCGTCTCTGCTACGGACAGAGATGCCTTGGAGGAGAGGTTTTTGAACCTCAAGCAAGGGACTAGATCGGTGATAGAGTATCAGAGAGAGTTCTCCCATTTGGCTAGATTCGCAGTGATTCAGGATACCGATGATAGGAGGTATGCCAAGAGGTTCTACCGGGGCCTCAGGGACGATTTGAGGCAGGCCTTGCTATTCATTTCTCATGGCACATCTAGGCAGATCATCGAGATGGCGAAGAAGCTGGAGGCTGACCAACTGATGGTGCGAGCCGGAGGGAAGAGACCATTTGATGGGTCGACATCAGGAGAGAGCAATAGGGGCTCTCAGAGAGGCAGGACCATCGGATACAGGAAGGGTGGGGGACGTCGTCGTCCCAACTTCAGGCAGGAGCTGGGGACTCCTCCAGCATTGGCTCCCCCACCTCTACAGATGCATGATCTGAGGAGACAGGATGACCGAGGCCACCGACAGGTGGTTTGTTACGGATGCGACCAGCCCGGGCACATCAGGTCGGAGTGCCCTCACAGATTCCATCCCCCCCCCCTCCTCCTCCACCTCCAGTGGCCCTAATACAGCAGGGCCGAGGACGGGGCCGAGGACGAGGTCGAGGCCGGGGATATCACGGCAGGAGACGCGAGCAGGAGCAGATATACGCCTTGGACCTCACAGAGCCGAGGAACCCCGAGGAGGTTATCACAGGTACTTAAAGTTAATTATTGATTTTCTTGAATTTTCAATTATATATATAGTACCTGGAACTATAGGATAACAATTAACTTTCACGTAAACAAACCTCAGGCATAGTTATGATCAGCGGCAAGCCCGCTCATACTCTCTTTGACACGGGTGCTTCGCACTCATTCGTATCTGAGGCCTTCATCGACGGACTCGAAGGCATGGAGAGGTTTCCTAGACTAGAGATGAGGGTGCGTCTACCCGATGGGTCGGAGCTGCGGACCACTGCACATTGTGATATGGAGGCCGAGATTGGCGGCAAGGCATTTGAGGCGCCGGCAACTATTCTGAAGCTGCAGGACTTTGACTTGATTTTGGGCATGGCCTGGTTGCATCGGAACCATGCTCAGATAGATTGTCCGTCCAGGAGGATCACGCTAAGGCATGGCAACTCTCATGTTATCGTTGAAGGTATCCAGCCTATCTGCCACCTACTGTTATCTTCTGTACAGGCTGTGAAGGCCCATGAGCAGGGTGAAGAAGTTTACCTTGTCTGCTTCGAGATGGTGGGAGCAGAGACGACTATCTCAGATATTCCGGTGGTCCAGGATTTCTCCGACGTATTCCCAGAGAAATTGCCGGGCTACCACCTGCTAGAGACTTGGATTTCAGGATTCAGCTAGTACCGGGAGCGAGGTCGGTGTCCCGGGCACCCTACAGGATGTCTCCCAGGGAGTTAGCAGAGTTCAGGACTCAACTACAGGAGCTAGTCGAGTCAGGATTTGTGCGGCCCAGTTCATCGCCATGGGGAGCGCCAGTTCTCTTTGTGAAGAAGAAGGACGGATCACTGCGACTATACATAGATTACCGGAAGTTGAACCGGTTAACGGTCCGCAACACCTATCCTCTGCCTCGGATAGATGAGTTATTTGACCAGATACAGGGAGCCTTCTGGTTCTCCAAGCTAGATTTGTGATCCGGCTACTACTAGCTCCGTATCAGGGAAGAGGACATACCGAAGACGGCATTCAGTTCACGCTATGGATTATACGAGTTCACGGTGATGCCTTTTGGGCTCACGAATGCTCCTGCCGCATTCATGAGTCTAATGAACCGTGTATTCGAGCCTTTCTTAGACCGCTTCGTGATTGTATTCATCGACGACATCCTTATATATTCTCGGACTCAGGAGGAGCATACGGAGCACCTGGCACAGGTCTTGCAGAGGCTGAGGGAGACCCAGATGTACGCAAAATTTTCAAAGTGCCAGTTCTGGTTGCAGGAGGTGGCTTTCCTGGGGCACACGATCAGTGGGGCTGGATTAGCAGTGGACCCAGCCAAGATAGAGACAGTGAGGGATTGGCCACGGCCGAAGACCGCATCTGACATCCGCAGTTTCTTGGGACTAGCAGGGTATTATCGCAAGTTCTTGGAGGGGTTCTCGAGGATAGCACTCCCCCTCACGTCCTTGACGAAGAAGGACACGGATTTTGTTTGGTCAGAGCGGTGTGAGATGGCTTTTCAGGAGCTGAAGGACCGACTCATCTCATCCCCCATTCTTGCGCTTCCATCCGGGAGCAAAGGATTTCAGATCTACACGGACGCCTCTTATCAGGGGATGGGTGCAGTCCTGATGCAGCATGGACATGTTATTGCTTATGCTTCGAGACAGTTGAAGAAGCATGAGCATAACTATCCAGTACATGACCTAGAGCTCGGGGCTGTGGTTTTCGCCCTAAAGATATGGAGGCATTACTTATACGGGATTTATTGTGACATCTTTTCAGATCACAAGAATCTCAAGTATATCGATACACAGAAGGACCTAAACCTGAGACAGGAGGTGGTTGGAGTTCCTCTGTGATTATGATTACAAGATCCACTATCATCCGGGAAAAGCGAACATGGTAGCGGATGCTTTGAGCAGGAGGGCCGACACTTCTGGACCGGAGCCCCGATTGATGTCTATAGAGCTGCTACAGATGATGGAGGACATGCACATTACCATGGTGTCCGAGACCGAGCCAGTATTATATAGAGAATTTTTGAGCTCAGTGATCAGTGGCGATGATATACAGGAGCGCATCCGAGAACATCAGAGGTTGGATGCTGCGTTACAGCCGATATTCAGTGCCCTAGAGAGGGGCAAGGTCGAGGACTACACGCTACAGGATGATCTTCTTCGGTTCCGTGGGCGCATCTACATACCAGCAGGGGGCAGTATCCGGGATGACATACTCAGAGAGGCACATTGCTCGAGATATTCAGTGCACCCCGGCATCACCAAGATGTGGGCAGATTTGCGGAGGTCTATATATTGGCCCGGGATGAAGAGGGAGATCACGGATTTTGTGACCCATTGTGAGACCTGCCAGCGTGTGAAGGCAGAATGCAAGAGCCCGGGAGGTTTACTACTGCAACTGCCAGTTCCAGAATGGAAGTTCGAGGACATTGCTATGGACTTTGTACACGGATTGCCTCGCTCCCACTCTGGCCATGACTCTATATGGGTTATAGTAGATAGATTGACCAAGGTAGCGCGGTTTCTTCCAGTTCGAAAGGATGCCCCAGTTGCAGTTCTGGTGAGATTATTTGTGGAGCAGTACGTCAGATATCATGGCATCCCCAGGACGATTGTTTCAGACCGTGATGGTCGGTTCACTTCGAGCGAGTGGAGGGCCGTGCATGCTTACTTGGGATCTCGGCTTACTTTTAGTACCGCCTTCCATCCACAGACCGACGGACGGACTGAGCGGACCATCCGGATCATGGAGGACCTGCTCAGACTATGCATATTGGATACGGGGAAGCCTAGGGAGAGGCTGCTGCCATTGATTGAGTTCTCGTATAATAACAGCCACCAGGCTAGCATCAGGATGGCTCCATACGAGGCACTTTATGGGAGGAGATGACGGACACCACTATCATGGGTTCATGATGTGGATACCAGGGCTCTTGGATCTGATTATATAGAGGATACTGAGGCTCAGATTCGATTGATCAGAGATCGGCTACTAGAGGCCCAGAGCAGGTAGGCAAGGTATTATGATGCTCGACACCGGAAGGTGGAGTTCCAGGTTGGAGACAGAGTATTCTTGAAGATATGTCCAGTACACGGTGTCTCTCGGGTGCGGAGGCACAAGAAGCTCCGTCCACGATACATGGGGCCATACCTGATCCTGGAGCGGATCGTCCCCTTGGCTTACCGACTGCAGCTGCCACCGGAGTTGGGTGCATTACATGACGTCTTCCATGTCTCTTCCTTGCGAAGAGCTCTCCTACGGCCGGAGCAGCACATTACTACTACAGCCGGACCGGTAGAGCCTGACAGATCAGTGAGATTGGAGCCGATCCGGATTGACGATACAGCCATCCGAGTGTTGCGGAAGAAGAAGGTCCCTCTTGTGAAGTTGCTGTGGTCCAACCATGGATGGGAGGAGCACACTTGGGAGCCGAGGGATCTGATGCTGGAGCAGCACCCGGAGCTATTCGCATCAGGTACTTTCAAGTTATGTTTTTAAAAATTTCTTAAAAATTCTTGCAAATAGAACCCCGTAGACTCGAACTTAAATTTCGGGGACGAAATTATTTTCTTATTTATTGGAATTTGTAACATCCCATGTTACTTCTGGACCCCTCAACTTAGATTGGGTTAGGCATGGGTGAGATTTAAGGAAGACCAACTATGTTTGACCCTAGGTAGTGGGTGGTAGCCATGTGGGGCCCACTATAGGACCATAGTCAAACTAGGTCAAACTAACCTAAGTGGGGACCCTAGCCACACCATGACCCCACCACATTGCCCTAACCCTAAAGGCAATCTAAGTGGACCCTAGGGCATGTCACCAGGTCAACACTTTGACCCCAAATGACCAAAGTCAACCTTGGGCTTAATTTGGTCAAACCCACACTCATAAGCCTAATTAGCCTAAGTAGGGCACCCCGTTGACCCAACCCAAGTTGGGTGGTGCCACTAGACCCATTTCCACCAAGTAGGGTCAGCCCACCCACCATGGTTGACCAAGTCAACTCCGCAAGTCAACAAGTCAACAAATTAATCTAAAGGAGTGAAATGAAGACCAAGCCATTTTCCCTTGGACCAAGCCCACCAATATTGGCCCATGGCCAGCCCAAGTGAACAAGACCAGTCCTACCCCTCTAAATCAGGAGAGATAATACATGTAAGGGGGTAAAATTAGGATTTTAAGGGTAGGAGGAGAGAGAAAATGGAAAGAGAGGAAATGGTGGCCACATGGCCACCCCATCAGCTGGTTTTATCTGCCCAAAACCAGGTGGTCGACCTCCCCTCTCCATTTCCAGCAGAAAACCGGGGCTGTGTGCCACTTGGCAGCTGGGCGGAGCAAACAAAGCTCAAACCGAGCTCAATTAAGGTGTATCTCCATGTATAGCCAAGTTCAGTCAAAACAGACCTCACCAGAAGCTTCAGGAGGTAGAAGGGAGTGGAAATCGAGTGCTGGATCATGGAGAATGGTGGAGAATCGAGCTTTCGGGGTGGAGCTCGCCGGCGCGCCACCACCACGGCAAACCGCCGCCTGACCCGCAGCCAAGCCCCAATTCAGGTGCGTTTCGCCTCGCCTCTTCCTGTACTAGATTTCTAGATCCATTTAGGGAGATATCGGGCTCAATCGAGCCCGATGCCATTAGAGGAAAATGGAGAAAGCCGGGCTTTTTCTTCTTGCTCGGGTTCGCCGGAGGAGCCAACTCCGGCGGCCCCACCGCCGGGAAACGCTAGCCCCCACCTTAACGAAGGTGGTGGCGATATCCGCGGCGGTGGTGGTGGCTCAGCTGGCCGGAAAACGCCAGCCAACATCGTCCAGTAAAATGCACTCGTAGCCGTCAATCCATTGGGGACGATGAACCAATCCCGTCGGTTAGGGCTTTAAGATTCGTGCAATGATATTTAAATGATTTAATTATTACATGATGAATAGTGTAGATTCTGTCACATTATTACAGCCACTTTGCATGCTATTTTTAGGCCTCTTAGAGGCATTTCCAGAACTTAGTCTCTCAATGAAAATTGTAGCTTATGGTCTTATCTTTAATTTTGCCACCTTAAAGATGTGATTTGGTGTAGTGTACAATCTTGTAGGACATTTCTCCTAGGACTGGTCCTAGAGTAGGGCAGAAATTAATTTGGATGCCCAGGTCAAACCATTAGTCACCATGGCCCCAAAGTTTGGGCACATGCATGATTAGGGCATACTTAGGCCCTGCTAAAAATTAGGAATTTTTAGAGAAACTGTTCCTATAGTTTTTGCCAAAATATCAAAATACAAATGAGTGAAATATATGGAGTTTTACACCTCCCCATGGTCCCAAATCTTGGTGGTAGGTCAATGGGGACATACTTGGTGCATGATAAAAATTCCAGCACCTTGGGTTCACTGCATGTTGGAGAATCCACTTGCATGTGTTAGCTCATGTTTTGCCTTGGTGTGCAAATAGCAAAAACTCAAATATGGTGTATTTAGCCCAATGGTGACATGTAAAGATCTTGGAATTTTTTACAGTGGTTCATTAGGGTAAATTTCATCCCTCAAATTAATCATGGAATTTTTGGAATCAAAAATTCCATTTATTGGAATTTATTTTAAATATAGCTATTTTGGAAATAAAATTGGAAAATAGGTTTTTCCTCAAGTACAAATCCTAACATTTTTCCAAGGCATATATAGTGTTACATTTGACTTAGGAAAAATATGATCCCTCTGTTTTAAAGAGCTTTTGGATTAGATATCTTAAATTGTACATTTTACCCTTATCTTATTTAATTCTTGAAATGATGGATATGTACTTCAGAAAAATTTGGAATTTATTCTACTGCTATAAAATGTTTTATTAGTTTTGTATGAATTTCTCAGAATTAATGAATGCATTGTTAGTTGTTAAATTAATACAATGGCATTTTTGGTAAATATGTTATAATGGAATTTTATAGGCCATTACACAATAACAATTGATGAGACTCTTCCAATAGTCATAAATTAGTGTTCTAAAGGGTCTGTAAGTTTCCTGGAATTTTTGATTACATATTGCCTATACTTTATTTGGAAAATAGAATTTATGTGAATTTGGTATTAAATAAGGAATGGGAATAAATAATTAAAGGAAAATTATTAAACTCTGTAGGCAGTAATATTTTGTCATTATACAACTCAGGAAAAATTGTCTAGGTCAGGGGATGATAAATAATACTACTTTATGTGTAAAGTGACCTAGTGTTTAAATTAAAAGATTTAATTAAAGGACTATTTGGCCAAGAAAAATTATGAGCATTCATAGGGTAGTTCCCTTAGTCCATATCACCCTAGGATAAATATTTGGAGGCAAGATGCCTTAAGGTTTGGAAGATCACATTTTTAGGGTAATCATAGGACATGGTCTGCATATAACACAAATAGGTCTTGCCTTAGGGGTTACCAGGGGATTGATTATCGGCAGAAATAAGAGAGTTCAACATGAATAACCTTGGTGGGTAGAGTTGTCTTAGTGAGGGATCAAAAGTGCAAGTCTTAGTTAGCAACTGGAGTGGGGGTCGGCGGAAGACCGTCGGTTTCCCGGTAACACTTAAGTCACTAGGGTTGTACTAGAGCAATAAGGAGAGCTGGGGAGATACATGGGTAGCCATCAACTAAAATACGTATCCTTGCGAAAGGGAACGCTGGGCGTAATCCCAACACAGTTCCTAGTGCCCCTTGAGAGCCCTTCATAGGGAATACCGGGGGCAGTCCTGAGATTAACCTTAAATCTCTAAGTATAATAACCCGTAGACAAGAGTAGTCTAATAGGTTAGGATATTATTGTACCTTCTCGCCCGTGTAGGGTTGGAGAGATTCATGATATATGCTCACCCGTTTTGGGGTTTGAGGGAGTTGATATAAAGGCACTAAAGTGCGTTCTCACCCGGGTTTGGGTTTGAGGGATTCAGGACGGGTTTGGTCCTGCGAGCGGGAGGCTCGGAATGAAATACTTGCATGTGCATAAATATCATGGCGGGGCATGCGGTACTGGCCGTTCGTCACACTGATGGCAGTACGGTGCACCAGGCGGTTGTGAGAGTTAGAGGGGCCAGTGGGTTGTTTTACACTGCGGTCTGGAGGACGATCCCCGATAACACACATCCGACCCAACAAGTCTGACGGGTTTGTCAGCAAAGTACGTACGCGAGACTCTAGAGTGCACCTTGGACGTGTACAGAGGCGTATGAGAGGGGTCTAATGCTTGGTAGTGTGCATACCGGTCTAGAAGCGGAGACGCCCGCTCCGTTGCTGCCATAGCCACAACGGTGGTTCCCGAGAGTGATGCTAGCTCTCAAAAAGTGGGAACTAAAGGTCTGTGATCACAGAGTCGTTGTGTGTGAGTTGCACTTGCCTGCGCATAAAATTGCATCATATCATTCATTCATATTAGGTCATACGCTTCATAGATCCTTATCATATAAATTAGTATGGGCTCTTTTATATGATATGTTAAATTTCCTGGAAATCCTAACTTATATATTTGTATGGGCTTTTATATAAGTTAGGGTACGTTTGTGATGATAGTATAGTGGTAGTTTAGTTTATTTACTTGTTCATACTACTGTTCTTACTTTCCTTTACTGCACTGCTCTTACTTACTACCTGTACCGTACTTAGAACTGCTAGAGTAGAAGCTACATTACTTATTAGAACTCTAGTTAGATACTGTCACCTGCTTCCACTTTGCTACCCCTTTTGTTGTCCTCCGCTTCGTCCTCCCGCTCGGTGCCTAGGAGCTGCGGGGCGAGGTGCGGAGGAAACGACTTAGTCTTTTTGACTAATGGTCGGTGACCAACTATTTTTAGGATCCCGTGGAGATGGAGCACCACCACGTCGAGGAGGCAGGACATGAGGGGCAGATATCGCTTCAGCAGGCTACTACCACTACTGTGCGTCCTCAGGTGGGACGAGATCTGATGCTTTAGTATAGCTTCCGCATTTATCATTTTGTGAGAGAGTGACTTTAATGTACTGGGCATAAGCCCTTTTTACTCTTTCATTTGTACTCTTCTGTGGACTATAGTGATGTACTTTTCATTTCATTTATATGATTGTACTATATGGCTTGTGGACTGATGGTTCTATATACAGTTTTACTTCTTTCTTCTCATATTGGCCTACAGGTTAAATGATCGTACTAGCCGGCAGAATCGGCGTGTTGCGGTGTCGACTAACCCGTGAGTTAGTGCCACCGTAAGACGATGGTTCTGGGCATAAGATCTGGTAGCCCTCCTTGGTAAGGGGGAGGGGGATCTTACAAACTGCTATCACTTGAACAACGATCATATGAGAAAGAAGTCCACAACATGGGACCACCCCCGCCCGAGCATTAGTTTGTGGACAAACTATGCAGCGGAAGTAGTGGTGTGCCCATGCGTAAAGTCACATAAATGGTCCACAAAGTACAATGAGTTAGGCTAGTTTTGTTTTAACCTTACCTTTATGCAACCTCCACAGGTCGCCGCGCCGTAAAATTTGGCTCCTCCCCCTCCTGCTGCCACTCCATTCCTACATACGGAGATGGGGCAGACCTTGACGGCGATTCTGGATGACTTCAGATCCCAGCAAGTCCCGGCTCCACAGCCAAATCCGGGGTCGAGCTGGCTGAGTGCATTCAAGAGCCTGTCCCCACCGACGTACCGTGGGACAGAGGATGCGGTGAAGACGGAAGAATGGCTGGAGGCCATACACGAGATCTTAGCAGGCATCAGCTGCCCAGTCGGCGAGGCAGTACCTCTAGCCACCTCTGTGCTAGAGGCCCATGCGAAGAGATGGTGGAACTTAGTCCGGGATTCTACTTATGTGGACTTTGAGCTGTCAGAGATATCATGGGAGGAGTTTGGCGATGTGTTTCTGGAGCACTTCGTCTCTGCTACGGACAGAGATGCCTTGGAGGAGAGGTTTTTGAACCTCAAGCAGGGGACTAGATCGGTGATAGAGTATCAGAGAGAGTTCTCCCATTTGGCTAGGTTCGTAGGGATTCAGGATACCGATGATAGGAGGTATGCCAAGAGGTTCTACCGGGGCCTCAGGGATGATTTGAGGCAGGCCTTGCTATTCATTTCTCATGGCACATCTAGGCAGATCATCGAGATGGCGAAGAAGCTGGAGGCTGACCAACTGATGGTGCGAGCCGGAGGGAAGAGACCATTTGATGGGTCGACATCAGGAGAGAGCAGTAGGGGCTCTCAGAGAGGCAGGACCATCGGATACAGGAAGGGTGGGGGACGTCGTTGTCCCAACTTCAGGCAGGAGCAGGGGACTCCTCCAGCATTGGCTCCCCCACCTCTACAGATGCATGATATGAGGAGACAGGATGACCGAGGCCACCAACAGGTGGTTTGTTACGGATGCGACCAGCCCGGGCACATCAGGTCGGAGTGCCCTCACCGATTCCATCCCCCCCCCCCCCCCGCCTCCTCCTCCACCTCCAGTGGCCCCAATACAGCAGGGCCGAGGACGGGGCCGAGGACGAGGCCGAGGCCGGGGATATCACGGCAGGAGACGCGAGCAGGAGCAGATATACGCCTTGGACCTCACAGAGCCGAGGAACCCCGAGGAGGTTATCACAGGTACTTAAAGTTAATTATTGATTTTCTTGAATTTTCAATTATATATGTAGTACCTGGAACTATAGGATAACAATTAACTTTCACATAAACAAACCTCAGGCATAGTTATGATCAGCGGCAAGCCCGCTCATACTCTCTTCGACACGGGTGCTTCGCACTCATTCGTATCTGAGGCCTTCATCGACGGACTCGAAGGCGTGGAGAGGTTTCCTGGACTAGAGATGAGGGTGCGTCTACCCGATGGGTCGGAGCTGCGGACCACTACACATTGTGATATGGAGGGCGAGATTGGCGGCAAGGCATTTGAGGCGCCGACAACTATTCTGAAGCTGCAGGACTTTGACTTGATTTTGGGCATGGCCTGGTTGCATCGGAACCATGCTCAGATAGATTGTCCGTCCAGTAGGATCACGCTAAGGCATGGCAACTCTCATGTTATCGTTGAAGGTATCCAGCCTATCTGCCACCTACTGTTATCTTCTGTACAGTCTGTGAAGGCCCATGAGCAGGGTGAAGAAGTTTACCTTGTCTGCTTCGAGATGGTGGGAGCAGAGACGACTATCTCAGATATTCCGGTGGTCCGGGATTTCTCCGACGTATTCCCGGAGAAATTGCCCGGGCTACCACCTGCTAGAGACTTGGATTTCAGGATTCAGCTAGTACCGGAAGCGAGGTCGGTGTCCCGGGCACGCTACAGGATGTCTCCCAGGGAGTTAGCAGAGTTCAGGACTCAACTATAGGAGCTAGTCGAGTCAGGATTTGTGCGGCCCAGTTCATCGCCATGGGGAGCGCCAGTTCTCTTTGTGAAGAAGAAGGACGGATCACTGCGACTATACATAGATTACCGGAAGCTGAACCGGTTAACGGTCCGCAACACCTATCCTCTGCCTCGGATAGATGAGTTATTTGACCAGCTACAGGGAGCCTTCTGGTTCTCCAAGCTAGATTTGCGATCCGGCTACTACCAGCTCCGTATCAGGGAAGAGGACATACCGAAGACGACATTCAGTTCACGCTATGGATTATACGAGTTCACGGTGATGCCTTTTGGGCTCACGAATGCTCCTGCCGCATTCATGAGTCTAATGAACCGTGTATTCGAGCCTTTCTTAGACCGCTTCGTGATTGTATTCATCGAGGACATCCTTATATATTCTCGGACTCAGGAGGAGCATACGGAGCACCTGGCACAGGTCTTGCAGAGGCTGAGGGAGACCCAGATGTACGCAAAATTTTCAAAGTGCCATTTCTGGTTGCAGGAGGTGGTTTTCCTGGGGCACACGATCAGTGGGGCTGGATTAGCAGTGGACCCAGCCAAGATAGAGACAGTGAGGGATTGGCCACGACCGAAGACCGCATCTGACATCCGCAGTTTCTTGGGACTAGCAGGGTATTATCGCAAGTTCTTGGAGGGGTTCTCGAGGATAGCACTCCCCCTCACGTCCTTGACGAAGAAGGACACGGATTTTGTTTGGTCAGAGCGGTGTGAGACGGCTTTTCAGGAGCTGAAGGACCGACTCATCTCATCCCCCATTCTTGCGCTTCCATCCGGGAGCGAAGGATTTCAGATCTACACGGACGCCTCTTATCAGGGGATGGGTGCAGTCCTGATGCAGCATGGACATGTTATTGCTTATGCTTCGAGACAGTTGAAGAAGCATGAGCATAACTATCCAGTACATGACCTAGAGCTCGGGGCTGTGGTTTTCGCCCTAAAGATATGGAGGCATTACTTATACGGGATTTATTGTGACATCTTTTCAGACCACAAGAATCTCAAGTATATCGATACACAGAAGAACCTAAACCTGAGACAGGAGGTGGTTGGAGTTCCTCTGTGATTATGATTACAAGATCCACTATCATCCGGGAAAAGCGAACACGGTAGCGGATGCTTTGAGCAGGAGGGCCGGCACTTCTGGACCGGAGCCCCGATTGATGTCTATAGAGCTGCTACAGATGATGGAGGACATGCACATTACCATGGTGTCCGAGACTAAGTTAGTATTATATAGAGAGTATTTGAGCTCAGTGATCAGTGGCGATGATATACAGGAGCGCATCCGAGCACATCAGAGGCTGGATGCTGCGTTACAGCCGATATTCAGTGCCCTAGAGAGGGGCAAGGTTGAGGACTACACGCTACAGGATGATCTTCTTCGGTTCCGTCGGCGCATCTACATACCAGCAGGGGGCAGTATCCGGGATGACATACTCAGAGAGGCACATTGCTCGAGATATTCAGTGCACCCCGGCATCACCAAGATGTGGGCAGATTTACGGAGGTCTATGTATTGGCCCGGGATGACGAGGGAGATCACGGATTTTGTGACCCATTGTGAGACCTGCCAGCGTGTGAAGGCAGAATGCAAGAGCCCGGGAGGTTTACTACAGTAACTGCCAGTTCCAGAATGGAAGTTCGAGGACATTGCTATGGACTTTGTACACGGATTGCCTCGCTCCCACTCTGGCCATGACTCTATATGGGTTATAGTAGATAGATTGACCAAGGTAGCGCGGTTTATTCCAGTTCGAAAGGATACCCGAGTTGCAGTTCTGGTGAGATTATTTGTGGAGCAGTACGTCAGATATCATGACATCCCCAGAACGATTGTTTCGGACCGTGATGGTCGGTTCACTTCGAGCGAGTGGAGGTGTTGGGTATTGTATCCACAATGTACCTGATTTGAAGAAGCCCCTGGACAAGCTAAGGTCAATAGACTATGTATTTGATAAACTTTTTCTAGTTGTGCTTGTAGTTTTTCCACGCTAAGTGCACACCAATGTCAGGGTGCAGTAGGTCAATATACACGGGTCTGCACGACGTAATCCCTCGTTGAGCAGATCAGTGTGTTGGCCTACGTGTACTCTCTCTATTGGAGTGCACTTATTTTCAAGCACAGGGCCGCTCATATGCAAGAGAAGACAAGGAGCATGGAGGATCAAGGAGCAGCTCCTAGGTTGAAGACGAAAAATCGTCCAAGGCAAATTCGACGAGAATCACCAAGTGATTCTCGCCGAATCGGCGAGAATCACTAGTGATTCTCGCCGAATCGACGAGAATCATCAGTTATTCTCGCCGACTCCTTTTGGCCATCTCAAAATGGTGCCAAGTAAGATTCGGCGAGAATCACTTGTGATTCCCGCCGAACCAGTGGTCAAGCAGCCCATGTATAAAGTAAAATTCGTTGAGAATCGACAAGTGATTCGACGAGAATCACAAACGATTCTCGACGAATCGTCGAGATTCACTTGGTGATTCTCGCCGATTCGTCGAGAATCGTCTGCGATTCTCGCCGATTTTGACTTGGCGTTTTCTCAGAATGCTGCTGGACCGGATTCTGCTTCTGGACTTGTTTGAACCGGATTTTGGGGATTTCTTTTGTGGGTCCCACAACGGTCAAATTTGCTGTAGCTACAGTATTTATACTCGGGTATTTTGAACGGAATAGACACCGAGAAAGAAGCCGAGCACGAAACCCTAATATCGCGATTTCTCCTCTCCGCCGTCGTCGCGCTCGGGAACGTCCGTCGCCGCCACTGATCGATCTTCTTCCCGATCTCCGGCGACAGTAGCTTAGCAAGGCTTGAGTCTCACGCGTCCATCCAGAGATCCTTTGTCTCTCGATTTGTTGATCGGAAACACTTCCCATCCGAATCGATCGAGACGACCGATCCTCGTGTGACCGTTGGTAGACCGAGCTTGCTTCGCAACGAAGTTTGGATCTCCAAGTTCAGCAGCTGCTCTTCACCGTAGCCGCCGATCCCGAAGCTAGCCGCCGCTTGTGTGCCGCCGCCGGTTCCGGGGAAATCCTCTCCAAGAGAGACCAAGGTCGTAGACTCTTCATCGACTTCAAGAACACGTCGTCGAACAAAGAGGAACACCGTAGTCTCCAAGAGAAGTTTGTATCACGTGTACATTCTACATTTATTTTATTGTAAAGGAACTTTTGTTCCGTGTTGTAAGGGTTGGGTGCAACCCGTTTTGTGGGAGTGTTGACTCTCACGTGTGGAAGGGCTCCTTCCGTTAGTGCAGGGATTGGATTTCAATCCCGTTGGTGAAGTGACCGTGTCGTCCCTTGTTGGGGAGATAAGTCGAAGGGGGAAAGTGGATGTACCCAAGTCGGGGAACCACTATAAATTTGCTGTGTATTCTGTGTGCTGTGTTTGTTGTTTTTATTGTGCAGGTACATCTGTAAATTCCGCAAAAGAATCACAAGTCACCTATTCCCCCCCCCCCCCATAGGTGCACATAGCCGACACTCAGTGGACTTTCAAGTGGTATCAGAGCCAGGTTACTCAACAAAAAGGTTAACACCTTGAGGTGAATCCTGCCACTAGTGTCAACAAGGAGACATACATCTACTATGGACGGGCTCAAGTACTCCGGCAAGATCACAGTGAGCAACAGACTCAACTTTCCTATCTGGAAGGAAAGAATCAGGTTCTACATGGAAGCAGTGGACCCTCGACTGTTCATGATCGTGCTGGAGGGACCTTATGTCCCCACTAAGGCCTCCACCATTGATCCCACCAAGAAAGTGCCGAAGACACTCTCTGAAATGGACAAGGATGAGATGGTCCTAGTGGGCCTTGACATGAAGGCAAGAAACATCCTGGTCAGTGCAGTTGATGACTCGATGATGCAAAACTTCAGCAACTGCAGGACAGCTCAGGAGATATGGCAGTGTCTGATCATTCTAATGGAGGGCACAGATGAAGTAAGGGATGATCGGAGATCCCTCCTGAACCAGAAGTATGAGGCCTTCCGGCAAGGGCCTAAGGAAGAGATCGGAGTCACATACGAGAACTTCCTGAAGATTGTCAACGCCCTCAAGGGCTATGGAAGAGTGTTCACCAATGGTGAACTCAATGACAAATTCCTTAGGTCCCTTACTAAGGAATGGGACACAAAGATCTGCGCCATCAGAGAATTTGGCAGACTAGCAGAAACTGATCCACAAATCCTGTTCGGGAAGCTGATGTCCTATGAACTTCAGCTGAACACCAGGAAGGCAGAGGAAGAAGCAGAGAAGGCTGCTGCAAAAGAAAAGACTGTGGCCCTAAAAGCCAGTCACTCCAGAAAAGGGAAGGGTGCGGTGTCATACCGTGCCAGAAATAAGGAAGAAGAGGAGGCACTCCGATCCATGCTCCTCCAGCTCAGAACTGTCGGAAGAGGATTTCTCCCTCATCACTCGAGAGTTCAAGAAATTCCTCAAGATGAGGAATCAAAGAAAGAGAGACGGCTCCTCTTCCAGACATCAGAAGAAAAACTACTCTTCTGACAGGTATGCATCTAAACCTAACAAACATCGTTCTTCTGATATTATTTGCTTTGGATGCAATAAGCCAGGTCACGTCGTGGCCGACTGCCATCAAAGCAAAAGAGATAAAGGGAAAGGAGAGGAGCTCAAATCCTCCAGAGATAAGAAGAAGGAGCGGAGCTACATCGCTAGAAGACCAAAGTCACTAAGTGAGTCTGATTCCTCAGACTCCAGTGATGATGAGGAAGCCTACTTCGGGCTGGTGGGTCGCTCGGACTCAGAAGGAGAATGCCCCCCATTTACTGGGAAGGTAAAAGCTCACACCCCTCTCTCCGACTCCGACTCTGATCCTGAGTCTCAGGATGATGAACCTGAGGATGGCCCTTCGGCCCGCGAAGCTGAACTCCTCGAAAAGTATGAGCTTCTGCTCAACACTTTCGACGAGTGCCGCAAGAGACTGAAGGCTGAGAAGAAGGAAGTAAAATTCCTTAAGGGTGAGTGTGTATCCCTAAGGGAAGAGGTCACTAGCTTGATCTCTCTCAGACAGGAGCACCTTGACCTAACTTCAAAGCACTCAGAGTCCTTGAAGCTCCTTGATCTCAAGCAGGAGGAAGTCAACAAATTGGAAGAACTACTTGCGGCAGAAAGGAAGATCGTACAGAGCTTCTCTATGCCAAAAACAGTGCTTCCAGTCGTTGACACCTTCTCTGCTCAGGCCAAAGGAGCTGGCTTGGGGCATATTGGGGCATCTGGTTCTTCATCTAGGAGAAACAAGAACCAGAGGAAGAATAAGGCCGCCAAGAAGGCCTCTGCTGATGAAAAGGGGAAGGCTCCTCTTAGTCCTGTTGCGTTCAGGAAGCCTGGCTTTCCTTGCAACCAACATGACTTTGAGTCAACATTTGGGCATCATTTCCGGCCCTCGGTTGCAAAGCCTAAGAGCCGGTATGACGGTTGGAACTTCCCCCGGAACTTTGGTGAGAGTGCCTTCAAGGCACCTTATGAGGAAATCCACATAGGAAATTATGGTCCGTTCTCTAGCGGCCATAATGGAAAGCAGGCACCAAAGGCCAAACCAGTTATACAGAAGGTGACAAAGTCATGTGACTGTTGTCACCATGAGGTCTCCACCTCCAGATCCAAGGCCCCAGCCGCACCCACCGTTCCAAGGGTAAGGCAGGAGCCTAGGAAGAGATACAACAGGTTCGACTGTTGGTGCTGTGGCAAAGTCGGTCACTTTGCCGTGGATTGTTGGTTTAATCCAAGGAACTACGAGACTCCCCATGTTAACAATGCGAGACCGACCACTCGTAGGGTTAACCAACCGAGGGGGAGTGTGCTAACCAGGAATCTAGGACCCAAGTTCGATTGGGTTCCTAAGGCAAATTAATTTTGTTTTGCAGGAATGTCCAAAGGCCACCAAAACGCCAATCTGGTATTTGGACAGTGGATGCTCCCGGCATATGACCGGGACAAGAAGCCTGCTGCGTGATTACACTCCAGTCGAGAATGGACCCAAAGTCATCTTTGGAGGGTCAGATCGAGGAGTCACCAGAGGTTATGGTATGATTTCCAACGGTATAATCTCTATCACTGACGTGGCTTATGTTGAAGGGTTAAACCATAACCTGATCAGTGTAAGTCAGTTATGTGATAAAGGTTATGACGTTAAGTTCTGCAAGGATAAATGTCTGATAATTTCACGTATCTCTTCTGAGACGGTATTATCAGGCATTAGGAGCAGAAATATCTTTTGCTTAGATTTTCTCAGTTTGGATTCATCTACCCCCGTATGCCTTGTGGCAACAGGCAGTGCATCTCTTTGTGAACAATGGCACAAGAGATTGGCACATATTAATTTCAAGATAATTAGTATGCTATTTTCTAAGAACTTAGTAAGAGATGCTCCCAGTATCAAGTGCATCAAAGATAGCCCCTGTCCTGCATGCCAGATGGGCAAACAGACTCGGGCTACCTTCAAGAGCATTGCAGACAAAGACTCCTCCCGATGTCTTTACCTGTTACATATGGACTTGTTTGGCCCAATGCAAGTTCATAGCTTGGGAGGCAAGTCATATACGCTAGTGATAGTTGATGATCACTCACGGTTTACATGGGTGTTCTTTTTGAAACAAAAGTCAGATACTTTTGACATCTTCACTAATTTTGTCAAGCAGGTTCAGAACGAATTTAACTGCTCCGTGGTCAAAATCCGAAGTGACCATGGAACAGAATTCGATTCTGGTGCTATGACAGAATTTTGTGAAGAACAAGGTATCTTTCATGAGTTTTCCTCCCCGCGCACTCCTCAGCAAAATGGAGTTGCGGAGAGGAGAAATAGAACTCTCATTGAAGCCTGCACGACTATGTTGAAAGATGCTTCTCTCCCGGAATACTTCTGGGCAGAGGGTGTCAATACGGCATGTCATGTACAAAACCGAGCTTTGATTAACAAGCATCATCGTAAGACGCCCTACGAGCTACTGAAAGGCAGGAAACCAACCATGTCCTACTTGAGGATTTTTGGTTGCAGATGCTATGTACTGAATAATGGGAAGTACCCGCGTACTAAATTCGGTGAAAAATGCTTCGAAGGCATATTCATGGGCTATAGTTCCCATAGTCGGGCATATAGGGTCTTCAATAAGAAAACCCTAGTGGTAGAAGAATCAATAAATGTTGTATTTGATGAAGGAAGTTTGCTTAACAGCAATTCTTCCAGTAGTATTCTTGAAGATGCAGGTGCTAGACTTGACCAGCTGAATCTGGATGAGACCCCTAAAGATGACGCACCCAAGTACGTCAAAGTTTCCACCTCCACGTCATCTGAAAATGTTGAAGATCAAGATGGAACGAATCTTTTAGAAGAAAGAGAAGCACAAGAAGTAGCTGAAGCTCCAGACGCCAGACTTCTAGAGCTCCGTCACGTGAGGGATCATCCTAGAGAATAGATCATCGGAGATCCTCGTGTAGGCGTCAGAACTCGAAGAGGTACAACTAACGAAGTATTGCATCTCAGCTTCCTGTCACAGGTAGAGCCAAAGAAGTTCGACGAGGCGAACAAGGATGCGGCATGGATTCTGGCCATGCAAGAGGAACTACATCAATTCGAACGGTGCAAAGTTTGGACGCTGGTTCCCAGACCATACAAGCAGAATGTGATCGGCACAAAGTGGATCTTCAGAAACAAGCTGGATGAACATGGTGTCATCGTAAAGAACAAAGCCAGGCTGGTGGCTCAAGGTTACCGACAGGAGGAAGGGATTGATTTCGACCAGACCTTTGCACCAGTAGCAAGGCTCGAGGCAATCCGGTTGTTCCTGGCGTATGCTTCACACAAAGGATTCACAGTCTACCAAATGGATGTGAAATCGGCATTCCTGAACGGAGACCTGAAAGAGGAAGTATACGTCGCTCAACCCCCAGGTTTTGTCGATCCTACTTATCCCAATCACGTTTATTTTCTCAATAAGGCCTTATATGGGTTGAAACAAGCTCCACGAGCTTGGTATGAGACTTTATCTAGTTTTCTTCTTGAGAACAAGTTCTCCAGAGGTAAAATAGATAAAACATTGTTTCTCAGGGAAGTCAAAGGCAAGATTTTGCTGGTGCAAATCTATGTCGATGACATAATATTCGGCTCAACGGACAACAATCTTTGCAAAAAGTTTTCTAAACTTATGCAAGGAAAGTTTGAAATGAGCAGTATGGGAGAGCTCAAGTATTTCTTAGGCCTTCAAGTGAAACAGTCTGAGGATGGAATCTTCATCTCTCAGACGAAGTTCACAAATGAACTCCTTAAGAAATTCGGTATGGAGAGTGCAACCTCTATGAGGACTCCAATGGGATCCACCATGTCTCTGGATAAGGATGAGAAAGGTAAACCTTTCGATGAAACCAAATACAGAAGCATCATTGGATCCATGCTCTACCTTACTGCCAGTAGACCGGATATTATGTTCTCCACATGTGTATGTGCCCGATATCAGGTGAACACTAAGGAATCTCACTATGTCGCTGCAAAGCGAATTCTAAGATACCTTAAAGGTACTCCTAATCTTGGCTTGTGGTACCCGAGGAACAATGATGTCGAGCTAATAGGCTTTTCAGATGCTGATTTTGCAGGGAGCAGGGATGACAGGAAAAGCACCTCCGGGACGTGTCAATTCCTCGGCAGGAGGCTTATCTCATGGAACAGTAAGAAACAGAATTGTGTTGCAACCTCCACAGAAGAGTCAGAGTATATCTCGGCAGGAAGCTGTTGCGCACAACTCTTTTGGATCAGAAATCAGTTGGCCGACTACAACCTTCAGTTCAAGGAAGTTCCAATGTACTGCGACTCCTCCAGTGCAATTGCCATTGCCAACAATCCGGTGTCGCACAGCCGAACGAAGCATATTGAAGTACGCTACCACTTCATTCGGGAGCACGTGGAGAACAAGGATATCTCTCTCTGTTATGTCCCCACGGACAAGCAGATTGCTGATATATTCACAAAGCCCCTAGACGAGGCCAAGTTCAATCTTTTCAAGACTGAATTGGGAATGCTCAACTATGAGGAGTGAAGACTACAGAAGCTCCAGGCTAGTGCAAGAACCGAGGGGGAGCAAGGAACTCCAGCATGCGTACAGCTGCAAGAACTGAGGGGGAGCAAAGAGTCAATCGCTACAGACCCCGATTTGTAGAAGCCGAAAAGGGGGAGATTACCCTCTCGGGGTCAAGGCTAAGGTGTGGCTCTAGCTTGCTCCCAAGAAATCGGTATTGGTAAGGGATAACTCCACCCAATGTTAAGTTTATGAATTTCATTTGCTTTCATTTTCATTCGCTCCATTCACCTTAGCTTGTAGGGTTTAGGCTTCTTCAAATAGGGGGAGATTGTTGGGTATTGTATCCACAATGTACCTGATTTGAAGAAGCCCCTGGACAAGCTAAGGTCAATAGACTATGTATTTGATAAACTTTTTCTAGTTGTGCTTGTAGTTTTTCCACGCTAAGTGCACACCAATGTCAGGGTGCAGTAGGTCAATATACACGGGTCTGCACGACGTAATCCCTCGTTGAGCAGATCAGTGTGTTGGCCTACGTGTACTCTCTCTATTGGAGTGCACTTATTTTCAAGCACATGGCCGCTCATATGCAAGAGAAGACAAGGAGCATGGAGGATCAAGGAGCAGCTCCTAGGTGGAAGACGAAAAATCGTCCAAGGCAAATTCGACGAGAATCACCAAGTGATTCTCGCCGAATCGACGAGAATCATCAGTGATTCTCGCCGACTCCTTTTGGCCATCTCAAAATGGTGCCAAGTAAGATTCGGCGAGAATCACTTGTGATTCCCGCCGAACCAGTGGTCAAGCAGCCCATGTATAAAGTAAAATTCGTTGAGAATCAACAAGTGATTCGACGAGAATCACAAACGATTCTCGACGAATCGTCGAGAATCACTTGGTGATTCTCGCCGATTCGTCGAGAATCGTCTGCGATTCTCGCCGATTTTGACTTGGCGTTTTCTCAGAATGCTGCTGGACCGGATTCTGCTTCTGGACTTGTTTGAACCGGATTTTGGGGATTTCTTTTGTGGGTCCCACAACGGTCAAATTTGCTGTAGCTACAGTATTTATACTCGGGTATTTTGAACGGAATAGACACCGAGAAAGAAGCCGAGCACGAAACCCTAATATCGCGATTTCTCCTCTCCGCCGTCGTCGCGCTCGGGAACGTCCGTCGCCGCCACTGATCGATCTTCTTTCCGATCTCCGGCGACAGTAGCTTAGCAAGGCTTGAGTCTCACGTGTCCATCCAGAGATCCTTTGTCTCTCGATTTGTTGATCGGAAACACTTCCCATCCGAATCGATCGAGACGACCGATCCTCGTGTGACCGTTGGTAGACCGAGCTTGCTTCGCAACGAAGTTTGGATCTCCAAGTTCAGCAGCTGCTCTTCACCGTAGCCGCCGATCCCAAAGCTAGCCGCCGCTTGTGTGCCGCCGCCGGTTCCGGGGAAATCCTCTCCAAGAGAGACCAAGGTCGTAGACTCTTCATCGACTTCAAGAACACGTCGTAGAACAAAGAGGAACACCGTATTCTCCAAGAGTAGTTTGTATCACGTGTACATTCTACATTTATTTTATTGTAAAGGAACTTTTGTTCCGTGTTGTAAGGGTTGGGTGCAACCCGTTTTGTGGGAGTGTTGACTCTCACGTGTGGAAGGGCTCCTTCCGTTAGTGCAGGGATTGGATTTCAATCCCGTTGGTGAAGTGACCGAGTCGTCCCTTGTTGGGGAGATAGGTCGAAGGGGGAAAGTGGATGTACCCAAGTCGGGGAACCACTATAAATTTGCTGTGTATTCTATGTGCTGTGTTTGTTGTTTTTATTGTGCAGGTACATCTGTAAATTCCGCAAAAGAATCACACGTCACCTATTCCCCCCCCCCCCCATAGGTGCACATAGCCGACACTCAGTGGACTTTCAGGAGGGTTGTAACACCCCCATCCGTCACATGGCATATAACAGAAGGTCCAGCTGGAACCCGACGCCATATACCACAGACAGTCGGAAGGGTTACTAAATGAATAATCAAACCAACCAATTAAGACTACTCGTCCTAATCACAGAGCATTCTAGCGGAAGATTTTTAAAGTTGAAAGAACCCAAAAAATAAATCCATCAAAATGAATGTCCACAGCTACAACAACAGGAATGAAACCCCAAATACACAGAAACAGGTACATGGCCTTACAAATGTTCACTTCATAAATAGTGTTTTACATACATCGGCTCGCAGGCCGGCCACACATGAAATATATAAATAAAACTATTCTACGGCCTTCTAGGGCCAGCACAGCAACATGGGCTCCAGCCCGCTATTTGGCGCTCGGCTCCGCAGCACCTGCAAGCACATACCACCGCACGGTGGCAAATAAAGCAACAGCCAGCTAAAAGCCGACCAAATTATAACGACCCCGCCCCTTACTCGGGACGGCGGTGCTCTTTCCCTGCATAACATTAGCCCAACAATATATATATATAGCGCAATTATAATTCGCCACAGGTGTAGGCTCGCACGGCCAAACACCCCGTGCACTCAGGGCACATTCATGGTGAACCCTGACCCATCAGTGCATTCACCACCACCCCCAGGATGGCAACAACATGTGAGCATTTAGCCTTTCTGACCACCGTCTAAGGCTCCGACTATGCCAACGGCCAGTCCCCGTCTTCGGGTCTCTCGCACCGAACCACATAGCCTAGGTCCAATTCCACTTGCCCGTTGCTCACGCCGCATGTCCAATTTAAGGAACTTTGCGCGGGCCAAGCTTCTCTCGGATCCCAAGATTTCCAAAACAATCTCATAACCCAGTTATGATCAAGGCCGGTTCCCAGACCGCCAAGTTAGCAGAACACATTTCCGCTCAATTTTTCGGGTGCGCCTTGAAGCTAACCTTCAAGGATCCCTGCTACAATCTACCGCGTAGAAACCCGAAAAATCCAAAGCACGGAGTCTTCTCCGGCAAAACCACATCAAATGCAACATCACCGATCCAGACAAAACACGTCCGGGTAGGCTTCACACACAATGCCTATGCCCGTACTTGCGATTCCGGGCTCTATATGCAACACAAGGGGGACTATTCCCGTCAACCCCAAGGAATACCACGCACTCACCGCATACTCGCGGGAGCGGGATTTCCTATGCAGAAAGAAATTGCTTCAAGCGCTCGAGTTGAGAATCGTTACCCTTGTAGTCCGTTTTGGCGCCATGGAAAAACTACGCGGTTAGAACTCTTCGCAATGACCTTCCCTCCACGGATCCGCTCTCCGATTTCGAAACGGTACTCCGATGCTCCGCCGGCGGCCGGAAACCTCCTTCTTCTTCCTCTCCTCTCTCACTTTGGAAGGGGAGAACTTTGGAGAGAAAAATGAGGGAATAACTCTCTATTCCCGGCCTTAATAGAGCAGAGTTAAATCTGGGCCATCGGATCCTAATTAAAGAAAATGAATGGCTCGGATCTGCACAAAATTCCCCAGACCTGGGCCGCACACGGCTTGGCACACGGCCGTGTCCATGGCCGTGTGCCTCGATCCAGGCACGATCGTCGAACTGAGAAACGCACACGGGCCAAGACACGCCCGTGTCTGACCTGACACGCCCGTGTCGGGTTCCTCGACACGCCCGTGTTTGTGGGCGTGTCACGCATAACCGCCACGGCAACGGACACGACCCATCAGGACACGGGTAGGGACACGGGTTGACACACGCCCGTGTCGGATGACACGCCCGTGTCATCTGGCCGTGTTCCTGGCCGTGTCCTTCTCGGGTTGAAAACGACCAAAAAAATCACCAGCCAGACACGGCCTTGGACACGCCCGTGTCCTAGGCCGTGTACCCCTACAGGCACCAAAAACTCTTTTTTCCGCGACCAACTCGCACACAAAATTCGGGGCGTTACAAATCTCCCCCACTTAAGGAATTTCGTCCCGAAATTAAGCAAAGGTACACAAAAGCTAAATGATACCTGAGTGGAATAACTCGGGGTATTCCTCCAACATAGCTTGCTCTCGCTCCCAAGAAAGCTCCTCACGTCCGCAATTATCCCAACGTACTTTAACCATTCAGACCTCCTTGTTGCGGAGTCGTTTGACTACAACATCTTCAATTCGCACTGGCTTGACCCTTGTTGTTAACTCATAGTCAACTGGTACCTGATTGTCCGCAACGATCTGCGAAGGCTCTTGCACTGCCTTACGCAACACCGATACGTGGAATACATCATGCAGCCCACTCAACTCCGTCGACAGCTTTAATCTATACGCCGCCTCGCCAACACGCTCCAGGATTTCAAATGGTCCAAGGTATCTCGGACTCAGCTTCTTCAAGCATCGAACCCGCGATACACCCTTGAACGGCTTGATCTTCAAATATACCATGTCGCCAACGTTGAATTCCACATTTCTATGTTTGGCATTGTAATACTTTGACTGTCTATCCTGAGCAATCTTCAGCCTTTCCTGAATTGTCCGTATCATTGAAGTGGCATCTTCCACCGCTTGACGTTTATACAACTTTGATTCGCCTGCCTCCAACCAAGACAACGGCGTACGACACTTCCTTCCGTACAAGGCTTCGAAAGGCGCCATTCCAATGCTTGCCTGAAAGCTGTTGTTGTAAGCAAACTCCACCATGTACCGGTGATCCTCCCAATGCTTCCCGAAATCTAGGACGCACATGCGAAGCATGTACTCCATAGTCCTGTTGACTCTCTCGGTTTGGCCATCTGTCTGCGGGTGAAATGCTGTGCTGAACTTTAGCTTAGTACCCAACAGACCATGCACCAACCTCCAGTCATTTGACGTGAAGCATCCATCTCGATCACTAACAATACTTCTAGGCACACCATGCAATCGTACAATATTATCCACGTAGAGTTTGGCTAACTTTTCCATTGGATCCTCCTTTCTCACTGGGATAAAGTGCGACACCTTTGTCAATCTATCTACGACCACCCAAATGGCGTCATTTCCTTTCTGCGACTTCAACAAACCGTGCACAAAATCCATAGATATATCGTCGAACTTCCATTCTGGGATAGGAAGGGATTTCAAGAAACCTCCGGGCTTCTGGCATTCCGCCTTCACCAATGCACAAGTACGGCACTTGGCCACATAAAGTGCCACATCCTTCTTCAAACCCGGCCACCAGAATAATTTCTTCATGTCTCTATACATCTTAGTGCTTCCCGGGTGGATTGAGTACTTGGTATGATGAGCCTCATACATCAACTCCTCCCGAATATTATCAGCACTAGGAACGCATAGACGACTGTCCTTCCTTAGCAACCCATCTTCAACCACAAACTGGGAATTTGACCCATCCAAAGCTTCATCCAAGATTTGCTTCATGCTGCTATCCTGAACCAAAGCCCTCCGAACTCTATCCGCTAGGTCACATTGCACCTCTGTCCAAAACAGTTTTGCCTCGTCACTTGACTGCTTATCGACGCAAGATATTTCCAATGCCTCCAACTCTTGGACCAATCTCTCATCATGTACTGATAACCAATTGGCTTGTGCGGGAATCTTACGACTCAACGCATCCGCCACTGCATTTCCCTTCCCAGGCACATAGTGTATCTTGAAGGTGTAGTCCCCTAAGAACTCCATCCACCTCATCTGCCTCATGTTCAAATCCTTTTGGTCCAATAGGTACTTCAAACTCTTATGATCGGTGTAAATATCGACCTTCACACCGTACAGATAGTGCCTCCAAAGCTTAAGAGCAAATATCACGGCCGCTAACTCTAAGTCGTGGACCGGATAATTCCTCTCATGAACCTTCAGTTGTCGTGAACCATAAGCTATCACTCTCCCATGATGTAGCAGAACACAGCCCAAACCACTGCCCGAAGCATCACTATAGATCTCGAACCCTTCGGTTCCACTTGGCGAACATAAAATGGGCGCCGTAGTCAACCGCCTTTTCAATTCTTCAAAAGCCTGTTCGCACTCCGGAGACCACACAAACTTCTGATCCTTTCTTGTCAACGTCGTGAGTGGTAGTGCTATCCGCGAGAAGTTCTCTACGAAGCGCCTGTAATAGCCAGCAAGCCCCAGAAAACTCCGGACCTCTGCCACCGTAGTCAAAGTAGGCCACTCCCGTATCGCCACTATCTTCGCCGGATCCACAGCTATTCCTTCTCCACTGACAACATGACCAAGGAACGCTATCGAGGATAACCAGAACTCACACTTGGAGAACTTTGCATACAACTGACTTTTCCTCAATGTCTCCAACACCATGTGTAAATGCTTGTAATGATCCTCCTCGCACCGCGAATACACCAAGATATCATCGATAAATACTATCACAAACTGATCCAGGTATTCTCTGAACGTCCTATTCATCAGATCCATAAATACGGATGGCGCATTCGTCAACCCAAACGGCATAACCGTGAACTCGTAATGCCCAAACCGCGTACTAAATGCTGTCTTTGGGATGTCGCTCTCCCTTATCCTCAACTGATAGTAACCGGACTTCAAATCTAACTTCGAATATACAGTTGATCCAACCAGCTGATCAAATAGATCGTCAATCCTCGGGATTGGATATTTGTTCTTCTCCGTAAGTTTGTTCAATTCCCGATAATCGATACAAAGCCGCAAGCTCCCATCTTTCTTCTTAACAAAGAGAACTGGTGCGCTCCAAGGCGACGAACTTGGACGCACATAACCTTGCTCTAGCAACTCTTGTAGTTGCACCTTCAACTCTGCCATTTCTCTTGGGGCTATCCTATAGGGGAGCGTGACACCGGTTTGCACCCGGTACCAGCTCTATAGTAAAGTCTATCTCCCGCTGAGGAGGGGCTCCTGGGAGATCATCTGGAAACACATCAGGATACTCGGACACAACTGGGATGTTGCCCAAACTAGGTTTAGGCGTCGCAGTCTGCACTAGAGTGACATACAGTTCTGCCCCAGACCGAACTGCCTTGAACACCTGAAGGGCCGATATCAGAACTTTCCCTGACCCCTTCATGCCCGCAAAAGTAGTCTCTCGTTCAGTGTCCAGACCCAACTTGACTTCTTTACGGTTGCAATCAATACATGCACTTTGCTCCGAGAGCCAATCCATACCGAAAATTACGTCGAACTCCACTAATGGTAGAACCAACGCCCGCAAATCAAACTCCCGGTCTCCAATCCGAATCTTCACAACACAAATCCTATCCGCACACATTGAGCACCCATTAGGAAACAACACATCCAACTTGTTTTCTGCCATCGAGAACGGAACTTCGATGCGCGATATAAACTTTTCAGACAAGAAGGAATGTGATGCCCCCGTATCAAAAAGGGCTCTCGCCAGAAACCCAAAGATCAACACAAAGCCTAGCACTAACAAACGTAAGCTAACAAATACGAAGGTAACAACTATAAAAGTTAAACCACTATAATTTAACTCATACCTGTCACCACGTCTGCTTGCTTAATGGCCTCCTGTAGACCAAGGTTGTAGACTCTAGGCTGGGCTGGAGCATGATGGGATGCGGTTGACTCCACCGCCTTCCCTTTCTCCTCATAAGTCGCTCCAGGTCTCCTCTCGGACTTTGAACGTCCGCTCCAACACTCCCGAGCAAAATGCCCCGTCTTCCCGCAGTTGTAGCAAGCTCCGGGGACTCGACTTGTAGTTGCCCCCGATGCATCAGCCGAAGGGGCTGAGTTCGAAGTCCTTCGCTTCTTGTTCCATCTACGGAAACCTGTCTTGTTACTTGGCACCTTAAACTCGGTCTTCCTTTCTCCTGGGTCCCTCTTCTCTTGAACTTTCTTCGCAACCTTTTCCAACGATCGGGCTGAATTGACCAAGGCTAGGAAGCCCTGCGCCTTAGGCCCAACAAGGAGTAACTGTAAATCGCCGCGAAGACCCTCATAGAATCGGTTGGTCTTCCTCTCTTCTTCTGAAAACATAGCACCAGCATAACGACCCAACCGTGTGAACTCATGCAGATATTCGTCCATGCTTCTGGATCCCTGAGTCAACCCAAGAAATTGATTCTCCATATCCAACCTCTGAGCAGAAGGTACAAATCTGGCTAGGAACAATCTTGAAAATTCCTCCATCGGCACATCCGCAAGCTGCCTTTCCACTAGAAGATGAAACTCCAACTCGTCCCACCACATCCTCGCTTCTCCTTCCAAAAGAAAAGTCGCTATGGTGGTCTTCTGCCACTCCTCAGTCATTGTGGCCGTCAACACCCTCTTTATGGAAGAGAGCCAGTCCTCAGCTTGAGATGGCGTTCCAACCCCATTAAACCTCGGAGGATTAAAGCCCATCACGTGCTTTAGCTGCCTCTTCGTAGTTCTCCTCGGCTCTACTAACTCAACTGCCGCGCGTTCCACCACTCTCGGCTCTGCCGCCCTAACCGGTTCTTGCTCATTTGCAGGAGGTGCGCGATGCTGATAATACGTTTGCAGTCAATTTTATTAGGATATTTTTGGGGTTTTAAAGCCAATCATGTCTTGTAAAGTACTTGTTTTGATTCCCCTTTGTATATATTTTTGTCGCTAATGCATTTTTTCTGCTTTTTGCAGGTTTTCACGGCTTTCAGCCGAATTTTGCTGTGACACGCCCCAAGGTCACGCCCTACCAGGGCGTGTACCTAGGGCGTGTAGCCCAGAGGAATGAAGCAATTGGTCCGAAACTGCATTCCGTGGAAACTTAGTGTACACGCCCTCGGTCACACCCGTGACACACCCGACACGGGCGTGTACTATAGGCGTGTCCCCAGGTTCCGAGGAATCGCCGCAGCGCGCTCGTCTTTCCCGCTCCACCGCCGCACCGAAAGTGTCACGCCCCAGGGTCACGCCTGACCCGGGCGTGACAAATGGGCGTGTACTTCAGCAATTCCGCCCGTCACCTCCAGCATTCAATTTCAGCTCCCAAAGTCACGCCGCAAAGAACACGCCCCAGGGTCACGCCCTACCAGGGCGTGACCGGTGGGCGTGTACCGCAACAACTCCGTCAGAATTCAATTCCTGCCCGAAAAAGTCGCGCCGAATGTGTCATGCCCCAGGGTCACGCCCGACCAGGGCGTGACAGGGGGGCGTGACCCGACCCGAAAAATTCTATAAATAGAGCCCAACTCCAGGGGTTTTAGGACAACTTTTCGCTTTGAGAGGGGAGGTTCTGTCCTTTGTATTTCTGAACTTTTAAGCATGTCTTTCCATTTTTAGTTCGTAGCTCTAGCTTTATGCTTTCCCTGTATTAGCTCCTAGCTTATTTCTGTAGTATGATGCTAATGATAGTGTAGTTTCCTTCTCATGTTCTTGTAATCTCTGTTTTTCAAGCTGTAAGATCACTGTTTCTATTAATAAAAATTGCTGTTTTCTTTTACGTTTCTGCTCCATTTTCAGTATTTTTCTTCTACTCATCCCCCCCTCTTCCACCTCACCATGATTAACTAATCCTCCATGTACTCGATCTTAATGATCCGAGGTTCGAGTGATTAGGTTATGATGCTTTGAATCTTACCTTTTCTTTTTAGGGTTTAGCTTTGAATTACTCTTGATTTATCACGGGTTGGAGGTATATTATCGATATATACTCTCCACCTTTGCTTTCATTCTGGGCTAGTCGAGAGGCCGAAAGTTTGAAATGAGCACTCAAGAGTAAAGGGAGTTGTTCGCACCCCTCGAGAGAGGCAGACGTTCAAATCTCCCGGATTGGAGTAAAATCCATTAGAGGGGTTCACCGCGTAAAGCGAGTTTTAGGCCTCCGATTTAGGAGAAAGTGAGTCGGACCTTCCTAAACTCAGTTAGGCACGGCCTTCGAGAGAAGCGTGTCAATATTCATGGAACCTCCACGGTCAAGGACCTTTACCCTAATTAGCTTAGGTTTATTTATCGTATTTTTCTAACCACTCTTGCCGAGGTGATTTCTGATCGAGTGCATTTTCCCTTCATCGTTAGTAAGTTTAAGTTAATCGCTCTTTTAGCTCTCTTTATCTTTTCATTCAAGTAGTTCTCTTCTTTTAGTACATTTAGCCAAACCTTATTTTGCCGTCGATAAAATAATAGATTTCGTGTGAGTAAGCTTACTCAACTGTTCCCGGATTTCAATACGACACTTGTGTCCCCTAGCTTCATTTCGATAGGTATACTTGCCTTGATGAATTGTTAGTTTGGTATTTTCTCTTTGCAGATATCTCAGAGACAATCAGATGCATTTGCCCTGCAGGTTGGGCATTTATCATTGCGAACACGGCTTCAGCCACCATCCTGATGGTTTCCGCTGAAGGAGGTGTAGCAGGCACGTCCCTTGGTGCACTACTTTCCGCTGATTGCGGACGCTCTGACTGACCAGCACCGCTCCCAGCTGCCTAAATTAGCAAAGACACACGATTAGACAACAAACAAATTGCTAAAAGCAATCATTGGAACACTCAGGTTCCACCAAACAAGTGTATTTTTCATTCCTAAGTGGACATTCATGGGTTCTTTTTGATGTTATAACGATGACGCACACATGTGCTCACCACCCCTTAAAAGAATTCGCCCACGAATTCATTTAAGCTTGACCGTAACCTGAAGTCTGATACCAAATTGTAACACCCCCATCCGTCGCATGACATATAACAGAAGGTCCAGCTGGAACCCGACGCCATATACCACAGACAGTCAGAAGGGTTACTAAATGAATAATCAAACCAACCAATTAAGACTACTCGTCCTAATCACAGAGCATTCTAGCGGAAGATTTTTAAAGTTGAAAGAACCCAAAAAAATAAATCCATCAAAATGAATGTCCACAGCTACAACAACAGGAATGAAACCCCAAATACACAGAAACAGGTACATGGCCTTATGGCCTTACAAATGTTCACTTCATAAATAGTGTTTTACATACATCGGCTCGCAGGCCGGCCACACATGAAATATATAAATAAAACTATTCTACGGCCTTCTAGGGCCAGCACAGCAACATGGGCTCCAGCCCGCTATTTGGCGCTCGGCTCCGCAGCACCTGCAAGCACATACCACCGCACGGTGGCAAATAAAGCAACGGTCAGCTAAAAGCCGACCAAATTATAACGACCCCGCCCCTTACTCGGGACGGCGGTGCTCTTTCCCTGCATAACATTAGCCCAACAATATATATATATATATAGCGCAATTATAATTCGCCACAGGTGTAGGCTCGCACGGCCAAACACCCCGTGCACTCAGGGCACATTCATGGTGAACCCTGACCCATCAGTGCATTCACCACCACCCCCAGGATGGCAACAACATGTGAGCATTTAGCCTTTCTGACCACCGTCTAAGGCTCCGACTATGCCAACGGCCAGTCCCCGTCTTTGGGTCTCTCGCACCGAACCACATAGCCTAGGTCCAATTCCACTTGCCCGTTGCTCACGCCGCATGTCCAATTTAAGGAACTTTGCGCGGGCCAAGCTTCTCTCGGATCCCAAGTTTTCCAAAACAATCTCATAACCCAGTTACGATCAAGGCCGGTTCCCAGACCGCCAAGTTAGCAGAACACGTTTCCGCTCAATTTTCCGGGTGCGCCTTGAAGCTAACCTTCAAGGATCCCTGCTGCAATCTACCGCTTAGAAACCCGAAAAATCCAAAGCACGGAGTCTTCTCCGGCAAAACCACATCAAATGCAACATCACCGATCCAGACAAAACACGTCCGGGTAGGCTTCACACACAATGCCTATGCCCGTACTTGCGATTCCGGGCTCTATATGCAACACAAGGGGGACTATTCCCATCAACCCCAAGGAACACCACGCACTCACCGCATACTCGCGGGAGCGGGATTCCCTATGCAGAAAGAAAGAGCTTCAAGCGCTCGAGTTGAGAATCGTTACCCTTGTAGTCCGTTTTGGCGCCATGGAAAAACTACGCGGTTAGAACTCTTCGCAATGACCTTCCCTCCACTGATCCGCTCTCCGATTTCGAAACGGTACTCCGATGCTCCGCCGGCAGCCGGAAACCTCCTTCTTCTTCCTCTCCTCTCTCACTTTGGAAGGGGAGAACTTTGGAGAGAAAAATGAGGGAATAACTCTCTATTCCCGGCCTTAACAGAGCAGGGTTAAATCTGGGCCATCGGATCCTAATTAAAGAAAATGAATGGCTCGGATCTGCACAAAATTCCCCAGACCTGGGCCGCACACGGCTTGGCACATGGCCGTGTCCATGGCCGTGTGCCTCGATCCAGGCACGATCGTCGAACTGAGAAACGCACACGGGCCAAGACACGCCCGTGTCTGACCTGACACGCCCGTGTCGGGTTCCTCAACACGCCCGTGTTCGTGGGTGTGTCACGCATAACTGCCACAGCAACGGACACGACCCATCAGGACACGGGTAGGGACACGGGTTGACACACGCCCGTGTCGGATGACACGCCCGTGTCATCTGGCCGTGTTCCTGGCCGTGTCCTTCTCGGGTTGAAAACGACCAAAAAAATCACCAGCCAGACACGGCCTTGGACACGCCCGTATCCTAGGCCGTGTACCCCTACAGGCACCAAAAACTCTTTTTTCCGCGACCAACTCGCACACAAAATTCGGGGCGTTACAAGGGTCGTGCATGCTTACTTGGGATCTCGGCTTACTTTTAGTACCGCCTTCCATCCGCAGACCGACGGACGGACCGAGCGGACCATCCGAACCATGGAGGACCTGCTCAGACTATGCATATTGGATACGGGGAAGCCTTGGGAGAGGCTGCTGCCATTGATTGAGTTCTCGTATAATAACAGCCACTAGGCTAGCATCAGGATGGCTCCATACGAGGCACTTTATGGGAGGAGATGCCAGACACCACTATCATGGGTTCATGATGTGGATACCAGGGCTCTTGGATCTGATTATATATAGGATACTGAGGCTCAGATTCGATTGATCAGAGATCGGCTACTAGAGGCCCAGAGCAGGCAGGCAAGGTATTATGATGCTCGACACCGGAAGGTGGAGTTCCAGGTTGGAGACAGAGTATTCTTGAAGATACGTCCAGTACACGGTGTCTCTCTGGTGCGGAGGCACAAGAAGCTCCGTCCACGATACATGGGGCCATACCTGATCCTGGAGCGGATCGGCCCCTTGGCTTACCGACTGCAGCTGCCACCGGAGTTGGGTGCATTACATGACGTCTTCCATGTCTCTTCCTTGCGAAGAGCTCTCCTACGGCCGGAGCAGCACATTACTACTACAGCCGGACCGGTAGAGCCTGACAGATCAGTGAGATTGGAGACGATCCGGATTGACGATACAGCCATCCGAGTGTTGCGGAAGAAGAAGGTCCCTCTTGTGAAGGTGCTGTGGTCCAACCATGGATGGGAGGAGCACACTTGGGAGACGAGGGATCTGATGCTGGAGCAGCACCCGGAGCTATTCGCATCAGGTACTTTCAAGTTATGTTTTTAAAAATTTCTTAAAAATTCTTGCAAATAGAACCCCGTAGACCCGAACTTAAATTTCGGGGACGAAATTATTTTCTTATTTATTGGAATTTGTAACATCCCATGTTACTTCTGGACCCCTCAACTTAGATTGGGTTAGGCATGGGTGAGATTTAAGGAAGACCAACTATGTTTGACCCTAGGTAGTGGGTGGTAGCCATGTGGGGCCCACTATAGGACCATAGTCAAACTATGTCAAACTAACCTAAGTGGGGACCCTAGCCACACCATGACCCCACCACATTGCCCTAACCCTAAAGACAATCTAAGTGGACCCTAGGGCATGTCACCAGGTCAACACTTTGACCCCAATTGACTAAAGTCAACCTTGGGCTTAATTTGGTCAAACCCACACTCATAAGCCTAATTAGCCTAAGTAGGGAACCCCCTTGACCCAACCCAAGTTGGGTGGTGCCACTAGACCCATTTCCACCAAGTAGGGTCAGCCCACCCACCATGGTTGACCAAGTCAACTCCCCAAGTCAACAAGTCAACAAATTGATTTAAAGGAGTGAAATGAAGAACAAGCCATTTTCCCTTGCAC
Organism: Platanthera guangdongensis; assembly: GCA_039583875.1. NCBI lineage: Eukaryota > Viridiplantae > Streptophyta > Magnoliopsida > Asparagales > Orchidaceae > Platanthera > Platanthera guangdongensis. Next base: position 133,706,491 of record CM077147.1, on the reverse strand, counting down.
CAAGCCCACCAATATTGGCCCATGGCCAGCCCAAGTGAACAAGACCAGTCCTACCCCTCTAAATCAGGAGAGATAATACATGTAAGGGGGTAAAATTGGGATTTTAAGGGTAGGAGGAGAGAGAAAATGGAAAGAGAGGAAATGGTGGCCACATGGCCACCCCATCAGCTGGTTTTATCTGCCCAAAACCAGGTTGTCGACCTCCCCTCTCCATTTCCAGCAGAAAACCGGGGCTGTGTGCCACTTGGCAGCTGGGCGGAGCAAACAAAGCTCAAACCGAGCTCAATTAAGGTGTATCTCCATGTATAGCCAAGTTCAGTCCAAACAGACCTCACCAGAAGCTTCAGGAGGTAGAAGCGAGTGGAAATTGAGTGCTGGATCATGGAGAATGGTGGAGAATCGAGCTTTCGGGGTGGAGCTCGCCGGCGCGCCACCACCACGGCAAACCGCCGCTTGACCCGCAGCCAAGCCCCAATTCAGGTGCGTTTCGCCTCGCCTCTTCCTGTACTAGATTTCTAGATCCATTTAGGAAGATATCGGGCTCAATCGAGCCCGATGCCATGAGAGGAAAATGGAGAAAGCCGGGCTTTTTCTTCTTGCTCGGGTTCGCCGGAGGAGCCAACTCCGGCGGCCCCACCGCCGGGAAATGCTAGCCCCCACCTTAACGAAGGTGGTGGCGATATCCGCGGCGGTGGTGGTGGCTCAGCTGGCCGGAAAACGCCAGCCAACATCGTCCAGTAAAATGCAATCGTAGCCGTCAATCCATTGGGGACGATGAACCGATCCCGTCGGTTAGGGCTTTAAGATTCGTGCAATGATATTTAAATGATTTAATTATTACATGATGAATAGTGTAGATTCTGTCACATTATTATGGCCACTTTGCATGCTATTTTTAGGCCTCTTAGAGGCATTTCCAGAACTTAGTCTCTCAATGAAAATTGTAGCTTATGGTCTTATCTTTAATTTTGCCACCTTAAAGATGTGATTTGGTGTAGTGTACAGTCCTGTAGGACATTTCTCCTAGGACTGGTCCTAGAGTAGGGCAGAAATTAATTTGGATGGCCAGGTCAAACCATTAGTCACCATGGCCCCAAAGTTTTGGCACATGCATGATTAGGGCATACTTAGGCCCTGCTAAAAATTAGGAATTTTTAGAGAAACTGTTCCTATAGTTTTTGCCAAAATATCAAAATACAAATGAGTGAAATATATGGAGTTTTACACCTCCCCATGGTCCCAAATCTTGGTGGTAGGTCAATGGGGACATACTTGGTGCATGATAAAAATTCCAGCACCTTGGGTTCACTGCATGTTGGAGAATCCACTTGCATGTGTTAGCTCATGTTTTGCCTTGGTGTGCAAATAGCAAAAACTCAAATATGGTGTATTTAGCCCAATGGTGACATGTAAAGATCTTGGAATTTTTTACAGTGGTTCATTAGGGTAAATTTAATCCCTCAAATTAATCATGGAATTTTTGGAATCAAAAATTCCATTTATTGGAATTTATTTTAAATATAGCTATTTTGGAAATAAAATTGGAAAATAGGTTTTTCCTCAAGTACAAATCCTAACATTTTTCCAAGGCATAGATAGTGTTACATTTGACTTAGGAAAAATATGATCCCTCTGTTTTGAAGAGCTTTTGGATTAGATATCTTAAATTGCCCATTTTACCCTTATCTTATTTAATTCTTGAAATGATGGATATGTACTTCAGAAAAATTTGGAATTTATTCTACTGCTATAAAATGGTTGTATTAGTTTTTTATGAATTTCTCAGAATTAATGGATGCATTGTTAGTTGTTAAATTAATACAATGGCATTTTTGGTAAATATGTTATAATGGAATTTTATAGGCCATTACACAATAACAATTGATGAGACTCTTCCAATAGTCATAAATTAGTGTTCTAAAGGGTCTGTAATTTTCCTGGAATTGTTGATTACATATTGCCTATACTTTATTTGGAAAATGGAATTTATGTGAATTTGGTATTAAATAAGAAATGGGAATAAATATTTAATGGAAAATTATTAAACTCTGTAGGCAGTAATATTTTATCATTATACAACTCAGGAAAAATTGTCTAGGTCAGGGGATGATAAATCATACTACTTTATGTGTAAAGTGACCTAGTGTTTAAATTAAAAGATTTAATTAAAGGACTATTTGGCCAAAAAAAATTATGAGAATTCATAGGGTAGTTCCCTTAGTCCATATCACCCTAGGATAAATATTTGGAGTCAAGATGCCTTAAGGTTTGGAAGATCACATTTTTAGGGTAATCATAGGACATGGTCTGCATATAACACAAATAGGTCTTGCCTTAGGGGTTACCAGGGGATTGATTATCGGCAGAAATAAGAGAGTTCAACATGAATAACCCTGGTGGGTAGAGTTGTCTTAGTGAGGGATCAAAAGTGCAAGTCTTAGTTAGCAACTGGAGTGGGGGTCGGCGGAAGACCGTCGGTTTCCTGGTAACACTTAAGTCACTAGGGTTGTACTAGAGCAATAAGGAGAGCTGGGGAGATACATGGGTAGCCATCAACTAAAATAAGTATCCTTGCGAAAGGGAACGCTGGGCGTAATCCCAACACAGTTCCTAGTGCCCCTTGAGAGCCCTTCACAGGGAATACCGGGGGCAGTCTTGGGATTAACCTTAAATCTCTAAGTATAATAACCCATAGACAAGAGTAGTCTAATAGGTTAGGACATTGTTGTACCTTCTCGTCCGTGTAGGGTTGGAGATATTCATGATATATGCTCACCCGTTTTGGGGTTTGAGTGAGTTGGTATAAAGGCACTAATGTGCATTCTCACCCGTTTTGGGGTTTGAGGGAGTTGATATAAAGGCACTAAAGTGCATTCTCACCTGGGTTTGGGTTTGAGGGATTCAGGACGGGTTTGGTCCTGCGAGCGGGAGGCTCGGAATGAAATACTTGCATGTGCATAAATATCATGGCGGGGCATGCGGTACTGGTCGTTCGTCACATCGATGGCAGTACGGTGCACCAGGCGGTTGTGAGAGTTAGAGGGGCCAGTGGGTTGTTTTACACTGCGGTCTGGAGGACGATCCCCGATAACACACATCCGACCCAACAAGTCTGACGGGTTTGTCAGCAAAGTACGTACGCGAGACTCTAGAGTGCACCTTGGACGTGTACAGAGGCGTATGAGAGGGGTCTAAGGCTTGGTAGTGTGCATACCGGTCTAGAAGCGGAGACGCCCGCTCCGCTGCTGCCGTAGCCACAACGGTGGTACCTGAGAGTGATGCTAGCTCTCAAAAAGTGGGAACTAAAGGTCTGTGATCACAGAGTCGTTGTGTGTGAGTTGCACTTGCCTGCGCATAAAATTGCATCATATCATTCATTCATATTAGGTCATACGCTTCATAGATCCTTATCATATAAATTAGTATGGTCTCTTTTATATGATAAGTTAAATTTTCTGGAAATCCTAACTTATATATTTGTATGGGCATTTATATAAGTTAGGGTACATTTGTGATGATAGTATAGTGGTAGTTTAGTTTATTTACTTGTTCATACTATTGTTCTTTACTTTCCTTTACTGCACTGCTCTTACTTACTACCTGTACCGTACTTAGAACTGCTAAAGTAGAAGCTACATTACTTATTACAACTCTAGTTAGATACTGTCACCTGCTTCCACTTTGCTACCCCTTTTGTTGTCCTCTGCTTCATCCTCCCGCTCGGTTCCTAAGAGCTGCGGGGCGAGGTGCGGAGGAAACGACTTAGTCTTTTTGACTAATGGTCGGTGACCAACTATTTTTAGGAGCCCGTGGAGATGGAGCCCCAGCACGTCGAGGAGGCAGGACATGAGGGACAGATACCGCTTCAGCAGGCTACTACCACTACTGTGCGTCCTCAGGTGGGACGAGATCCGATGTTTTAGTATAGCTTCCGCATTTATCATTTTGTGAGAGAGTGACTTTGATGTACTGGGCATAAGCCCTTTTTACTCTTTCATTTGTACTCTTCTGTGGACTATAGTGATATACTTTTCATTTCATTTATATGATTGTACTATGTGGCTTGTGGACTGATGGTTCTATATACAGTTTTACTTCTTTCTTCTCATATTGGCCTATAGGTTAAATGATCGTACTAGCCGGCAGAATCGGCGTGTTGCGGTGTCGACTAACCCATGAGTTAGTGCCACCGTAAGACGGTGGTTCTGGGCATAAGATCCGGTAGCCCTCCTTGGTAAGGGGGAGGGGGATCTTACAACTAAGGTGTCCCTCTTCATTCGATGATGTGTTCTTGAAGTCAACGAAGAGTCCACAACCCTAGATCTCACTTGGAGAGAATCTCCCCGAAACTGGCGGCGGCAAGAAGGGCAGCGACTTGGTTCTCGGGATCGGCGACGACAACGGTGTGCGGCTGCTGTACTTTGGAGATTCAATCTTCGTAGCAAAGCTAGCAAGGTCTACCAACGTTCACACTAGGATCGATCGCCTCGATCGATTCGGAAGGGGAAGGTTTTCCCGATCAACGAATCAAGAGACAAAGGATCTCTGGTTAGACGCGTGAGACACTACGCTTGGCTAAGCTTCTGTCGCCGGAAGATCTGGAAGAAACCACGATCATATGGCTGGCAATCGACTAGCATGAGCGGCGACGGCGGCGGAGCAGGTATCGCGATTTAGGTCAAGGTCGGCGGCTCGGCTTTGTCTTTTTCTGTGTCTTTCTGTTCAAAAATACGCGTGTATTTATACAGTAGAATACACCTTTATGACCGATGTGGGTCCCAACAGAAGAAACCCTAATATCGGTTCAAAACAGCGCCTTAACATTTGATCCGGTCCAGCGGGATCTAGAAAATTGTCTAAGGCAAAATCGGCGAGAATCGAAAGTGATTCTCGTCGAATCGGCGAGAATCGAAGATGATTCTCGTCGATTCGGCGAGAATCAAAGGTGATTCTCGTCGATTTTGACTTATTGGCACGCTCTGATTTAGCCGGATAGAGACGGCGAGAATCAACCAGTGATTCTCGACGATTCGGCGAGAATCACTAGTGATTCTCCCCGAATCGGCGAGAATCACTTGGTGATTCTCGTCGATTAACACTTAGACGATTTTTCGTCGTTCCGCCCATGAGCTGCTCTTTGACCCATCCTTGCTCCTTGTCTGCTCTTGCATAATCACAGCCCTGTACTTGAAAGTAAGTACACTCCAATAGAGAGAGTACACATAGGACAACACACTGATCTGCTCAACGAGGGATTACGTCGTGCAGACCCGTGTATATTGACCTACTGCACCCTGACATTGGTGTGCACTTAGCGTGGAATAACTGCAAGCACAACTTGAAATATTTTATCAAATACATTGTCTATTTACCTTAGCTTGTTCAGGGGCTTCGTCAAATCAGGTACGTTGTGGATACAATACCCAACAAGTTCTCAGTAGCATCCCGGTGGCTATCCATACTGTGGTCAGGTGGCTAGCCATAGTAACATCCTAGTGGCTATCAGCAGCAGCAGCCTGATGGTTATCCGTAGTAGTGGCCTGGTGGCTACCCGTACTACAGTCTGGTGACTATCCACAGTAGCAGCCTGGTGGCTATCCATACCAGCGGCAAGGAGCTTAGTCATAGCTGCACTCTTGTGGTTAGCCACAGTAGTAGTCTGGAGGTTAGCTACAGTAGCGGTCTGGTCGTTAGCCACAATAGCGGTTTGGAGATTAGCCGCAGCGGCGGTCTGCTCATTAGCCCTAACAGCGGTCTGGTCGTTAGCTATTGCAGCGATCTATTAGTTAGTCGTATTAGTGGTCTGGGGTTAGCCTCTACAGTGTTCTGGAGGATAGTCGTAGGAGCGGTCTGATAGTTAGCCGCAGCAGCGATCAAGTGGTTAGTCGCAGCAGGTGTTTAGAGGTTTCCTAAGAGATTGTATATGTTGTATAGTTTGGCGGTTTGACAAAGTCAAACCACTCGGCTCACGCAGCTTGTTTTAGTCCGACATCGCTTGTTGTATTCTCTCATATCCCCCTTTTTCTATAAATATGGGGGGCATACCTATGTATTGTTTATCTTTTTGGAGAAATAAAATTTTCCTTTATTTATCACTTTTTACAAAATGAAATAACACAATATTAAAATACACAAATAAAATTACTTCATTAATATTTCGATTCACGTACATAAAAAGTACAACTATGAAGGTTCTTCGCATACACAATGCTCATTAAGACTTATCAGGGAGCGAAGTAGTGCTTGAGGCTCAATTTTATTCTTTTTAACTTCGTTTTTATTTTTGTGATCCAGTGTTCTAAGAGAAGTGGTGAATACTTTTATTTGCTACAAGACACATTACAATCATTTCCAAGGTGCTCAACATCACAATGCTCATTAAGACTTATCAGGAGGGTTAATAGTGCTTGGTGGAATTTTCATTATCATTTATTATATGCTTTTTAGGATAATGACCAAGGACTCTGATTCACTTGTTTTATAAACAATATTATTTAATGTTTTTTTAAACCACATTTCTCGAATGAATAAGTGCATGAAAAAACAAATAATTGAAATACACAATTCAATGTAGTGTAGGTAATCTATTGATTCATCTTAATTATAATGCTATTGCACTACACAATCATGCAAGTGTAAGATTAAAAACACATGTAGGTTATCAAAATAAGTGAGTGAATGAATCATTATCAAACATAAAACATTACTCATACTTAGTGGTGATGAACAATCATACATATGTTTTCTACTTTCAATTTCATTACACATAACAAGATAATATTCAAGACATGACATAATCAAAACAATACTTTAAGAAACTTGGAAATTAAATTAAACATTTTATTTAATCTTTAATTGATAGAATTAGTCATCCTTGACAATGACAATGAATAGCAAACAGTTTTTTTTTTTTTTTGAGTTTTATAAAAAAATTGAAAAACATCAAATACACAAAGAGATAATAAGAAAAACATATATTTTTTGTTGTTTGAAATGAATTAATAATTTTATATTTGATTTTCAAATACCTTAAAAATATTAAGTTATCTGGAAAACATAGAATTCTTTAAAGTGTTTGTCAGTAGTATGATTTTTTATGCCAAAAAGAATAAATAACAATTTATGCTACCCTAACATTAGTACTAACATGTGCGCTAGCCACAGCATTATGTTATATTGCATAAAAAAATATGATTTTTTGATAATATTTCATTCTGATTTTTCTTGATGCATGTTTTCTAACATAAGTGGCACCAAGTATCGCAGAGAGTTTTGAATTTAAAATTGCGGATAAAAGAATTTTGGCATAAAGTGTCAAAAAGGTTATTTTCAAAATATTATAGTTGTCAAATTCATGAATGCCAATTTGGATATATGATGGAAAAATACAAGCTGACATGTTTGAACAAAAGATAAAATGTACATGACATAAATAATAATTGAATTTATAATAATGTTCATGTAGTGATAGTGACGTAGTATATCCTAGATTAAAAATACCCAAGCTATAGGTCTACACCCTAGACACGTACTAAGTTATGGATGGGCATGAGGAGTTGCATGCATGATATTGGTTGGGGTTTTAATCTCATATGCATACAAAAGACTACTCTCAACCAGGCACTATTTCCACTAGTGCCTCGCAAGGCCCCACTGGAACCCTCCCTGGTTAAGGACAAGACATGACTTAGAGGTTAGGTCTTTAATGCACACAATCTTACACCCTCGCTAATGTGAGACACAAAATATGGGTAAATAATCATGGATATACTAGAGTTTAATACGAAGAACTATTTCATAAACTTTGGGTTTATTTGATATTTAAAATTATAGTATATTTTAAAAATCACATGGTTATTATTAATTTAACTTTTAATCTTTCAACTTTTAATTTATTTTATCATGACACTATGAAATAACTGGCATAAATAATAATATTCAATATATGATAATGCTAGAATTTTAAGTTTAATGTTAGGACATAATATTAATTAATGATAATGTTACATGTATTCAAAAATAGAGTTTCATTCATAATAAACCTAGAATTAAGTAATTATATTTTTTTATTTTGTTTTATGGTCTACAAAGCAATGTGATACAATCAAACATAAAAATATAATACATTCACAACTTGATTTTTTAAATCAATAATATTTATTTCAATTAAATTTCTAGATCATTGATTTTTCAATATAATATTTTATGATATTTTTGAAAATGTTACTATAATTAAAATAAATAATCTTTTGCATCATCACAAACATATATAAATATGAACTTATTTAAGAATAGGATATTAATTTAATTGAAAAAGATCATTGTGGTGTACGTGATATTCAAATTTATTATTTTTAATTTATTATAATGAATTCTTTAAATATGAATATTATTTGGTGATATTTGAATTATTTTGCAATTTCTTTTTTTGTTTTATTTTTAGAAATTACCAAAAACATATATGAAATTTTTTATAGTAGAAGATAATGACAATTAATCAAAGTAAAATAAATTTTCAGAAATTATCACTTATAATTGTTAACTTTTTCAATGAATAAAATGTTTAATATATAATTTTTTACTCAATTAATTCTTTTTTTAAATGATTTAATTAATCTTGATAATATCACTTAAAAGATTCAATGTTAAATTTATAATGATATTATAAGACAATAATAGGCAATTAATTTAATAAGTATGGTGCAAGAAAATAAGATAGACAAGCCACTTGAAATTTGAAAATAATATGACTTATTATTTAATTTCATTCAATTTAATTTATTAGAGAATATAGGCTTAATATGCGAAAGTCAAATATCAAAATATATAAAGTGACAAAAATAAGTGTTGGTTCAAAAACAAAATTTTTAAAGCAAAAAAAAATTGCATTTTAGCATATTGTGAAGTTGATTTTTTTTGTATTTCATATTAGATTGATTTCTACTTCACACAAGTGATTGTATACTAATGAATAGGAGATATAGGTATCCAAAGGGGACTGAGTGTGATGGCACCTTTGGGTACCCAAATGTAGCATGTTGGCTTATTGGGAGAAACAAATGAATGGACCCTTTCAAGATAAGTTAATGTATCATTTTTAATTTTGGGTCTCCCTTCATACTTTTGTTGAACATCTTTCAAATTTCCATAGCCATGAAATTGATGCTTATAATTGTAGTGATTTTTAAAAGTATTATTAATAGGAAATTTGTGAACATTTAATTTATAGTTAAGAGAAAATTGATTTTGTGAAAGATGGTGATAGTTGTTAGAAAAATAATGAACAGAAAATTTATGAGTTTTGAATTATTTTTCAAAGTATCATACAAATGTTTTAATTTTCACTTTTATTTTTATACATATTTTATTTAAAATGCTAGTAGAAGTCTTACATAATTCTGAAGATAAACTAGAAATAAATGATTTTTTATTACTTAAAACTTTTTCCACAAACAATTTTAGTGATTCTAGTTTATTCATTATAACATTATTTTCTTTTATTTATTTTTCATTTTGCTCTTTTGAAATTTAAAGATCTTCTTCAAATTCTTTGAATCATTCTTTAAGAGCATTGCAATCATAACAAGGCTTAGAAATTTCAACTACATAGCTTGAAAAAGAATTTGAACATCAATTTGAGATTCTACTTTAGCATTTGCATTTAAAATTGTATTTTCTAAGCGTAATTTAAAATTAGCATTTTTTAATTTGTTAATTCTACATTTAGCAATTTCAAGCATACAAAATGTAGAAAGAGAATTTGTTATGAAAAGAGAAGATTTTGATTTACTTACAGTGCTATTGGACAAGGCAAGATTTGAACATAAAGTTTCTTTGACATCTATTTGGCATTCCTCTTCTAAAAGTCTTTGTTTCAAGAGTAGTTATACACCTAGAGGGGCTGAATAGGCTTTCAAGTCTTTATAACTACGTTTAGCTTTGGTGTGTTGAGAGTTAGATTACTGTGTTAGCTTTCAAGAACAAGGATCAGCACATTAATATTTATAGTGGTTCCCCAAGGTATGAGTCCATCCACTTTCCCTCCCACTTTTTTAACAATGTGTTAGACAAGGTAAACTTCTCCAAAACTCATCTCAAAGAGCTTACAACACAAATCTATCAGGATCTCTCAGGCTTCCTCCAAGCCCTACCTCAGGCCATAACCCTACCCACTCAGAGTAAACTTTACTCCTACAACTCAGTGATCCTCTATATTACCTAGCTCAGGGTTAACAAGAAGCACTACAACTCAGGCTAGAAGGATAGCCCTACACCCAGAGATAATAAATCTCCTACATCAGTTCTGACTCAGATCCTACCTCAAGCACACAGGCCCTACCTTAGATTCTTAACAGAATCCTACCATTTAGCCTTTATATTTTAGGCTTACAACTTAGATAGATAATGATCATACAGAAATAGTAGATTTTTGTTGATTATTGACTCTAGAGAATTTATTCTCCGTGTCTTCTTTCTGAATTGAGTAGTCTCGGCCTTAACTTCTTCATAGCACCAAGAAAGTAGATCTTCAAAAAGTTTCTTCTAGTGCTTAGAAGATAACTGCAAAGCACTGCTTCTTCATGCCTTTGATATATTAGTGTTGAGTGTAGTGTCCTTAATGATGAACAACAACTTATGTTGCTCTGTTTCTGCTTCTTACTCAGAAAATGAGATTTATGATCTTGTTGTTGAAGACAGAATGATTCTTCAGTTCTTTTTTTTCTTCAACCAACCAACTTCTGTCTTTGGTTCACAGACTTGCTGTAAGAAAGAGTTACATGAAAAATTCTGCTTGATCCAAAGGAAGAAGATGGCCAAAACCATCTTTTTATTTCACGAAAAGTTCCTTCTATTACTCATCGTCTAACGGCTTTATGTGCAGTATGGACCAACCGGAATTGGTAACTGCAACTTATATTTAGAATTTATTGTTATACTAAAGGCATATGGAACCTTTTGTCATCTTGTGCGCAATTCCTGCAATATTTGAATTATTGATGATGTCAGCATGACTTAACACTTGTGGACTTGGCAATTTCTAGACAATCTACACCGTCTTTGAGTGACGCCTTATCACTCAACGTAGAAATACATATCAGAAATTCTGTATCTTGAGGCATTGAGTGAACCTTCAATACTAAAAATATTTGATATTTGCAATCAAACTGATAAGGCGTTAAGAGACCCTTCATCACTCAATGCATTTGGACTTGGTAGAGTTTTTCTACATGATGGAGTTGAGCGATGCTTCTACACTCAACCCTCTTGGAATTTGCCTAACTTTTGATGAGGTGTTGAGTGGCCCGTCTTCACTCAATGCTTCTATACTTAATCAGAAATACTGTAAAGTAGGCGTTGAGTGAACTACCTTCACTCAACGCTTCTGTCCTTAGACAGATTTCTAGTCATCAATAATAAGTCTTTGACTGCATGATGTTTTGTCAACGCTTCTAGGCTCCTGGCATTGAGTGTAGATAGTTCACTCAATATTTCTATACTTAGCCTATTTTTTGCTTGTCAAGCAACATGTTTTGAGTGAACTTGTCACCCTGACAACTTGTCTAATCAATTAAATAATATACAACTCCATATAATGAAACCGTAGCATTCTGGCAGATTAGCCAAATGTGCGATAGAATTGAGTGAGTTTGAAAGTTCCTATGTGCCCCGGACAGCTATCAAGGCTCAAGTTTTAGCAGACATCTTGATTGATATAGCAGAGTCCAGTTCTGATCAGGTAGAAAGATATCCTTTGGCTTGGACCATCTATTTTGATGGTTCCTCAGGCAAAAATTGTTCTGGAGCGGGAGTGATTCTGATATATCCAAATGGCATAAAACTGGAGCAGGCCATCAAGTTCTACTTTCCAGTAACCAATAACCAGGCCGAGTATGAAGCTTTGCTAGCAAGCTTAAGACCTGCAAGAGAACTTGGAATTGATCATGTTCATATAAAGATTGATTCTCTGGTGATGGCGTCACAAGTCCTTGGTAAATTTGAGACCAGAGAGAAAATCATGAAGAAATATCTTACTCTTGTGAAAACAGAAGTCGGCAAATTCAAAAGCTTTACCATTGAGCACATCCCTAGAACAAAAAATGAGGAGGCAGATGTTCTTGCCAATTATGGACTGCCATCAGGAGGAACAACTTTCGAACTCTTTCGTCAGGCAGTGGATGAAGAAGTGTTGATGCAGGTTGATCAGCGTCCCTCCTGGATGGATCCATTCATTCTTTACCTGTCAACAGGGAACATTCATCGTTCAATCAAAGATCAGAAAAAGTTCAGAATAAAAGCAGCTCACTATTACTTGGTGGCAGGAGTCCTCTACAGAAAAACCTTCCTGTCTACTAAGGCTAGGTGTGTCTCAGAAGAAGAAGCTCCAACTATTTTACAAGAAGTTCATTCTGGCGAGTGTGGAAGTCACTCGGGAGCACGAACGCTAGAAAAACAGATCCTGGGGCAGGGTTATTTCTGGCCCACCATGAAGAGAGACTCTGAGGCATACGCCAGAAAATGTGTTCGGTGCCAAAAGTTTGCTCCACTTCAACATCAAACTGCTCAGTCACTCAAATCAATTGCAACTCCTTGGCCCTTTGTAGTTTGGGGGATGGATCTCATTGGTCCTTTTCCCATGGCAAGCGGACAACGGCATTTTATCATAATGATGATTGATTACTTCAACAAGTTGATTGAAGCAAAGGCATTGGCAAAGACAACAACTCAGGTCGTCAATAATTTCATTTGGGGAGAGATTGTCTGCCGGCATGGAATACCAACGACAATAATCACCGACAACGAGCCAAAGTTCACCAATTCAGAGATGATTGATTTTTGCAAGCAGATCGAAACAGAACTGCGGTTTGCATCAGTCCATCATCCCAGAACCAACGTCCAAGTTAAAGCAGCCAACAAGCAGGTCATCAATCTACTTAAGAAGAAAGTGCAAAATCTCAATGGCAGTTGGGCTGATCAACTTCCATCGGTCCTCTAGTCCTTAAGAACAACACCTTCATCCGCAACTAGCGAAACTCCGTTCAAAATTTCTCGTGGCTCAGAATCAACCATTCCAGTTGAGTTTGAAGTTCAGTCACCTAGAGTTATGCTTGTAAGGCAAGGTTTTGAGGACTGGCTTGAGCTGAACAATGAAGAGATGAAGATCAGTTTCGAGCACATTGAGGAAATTAGAGACAAAGCAGCAATAAGGCAGGAAGAGGTCAAGAGAAGGATGACCCGATATTTTGATAAGAACGTAAGGATCAAACACTTTCAAGTGGGAGATCTGGATCTTAAAAAAGTTAACGCTGCTGCAAGAGCCAGCTCAGTAGGAAAGCTTAATCCGAATTGGGTCGGCCCCTTCATTGTCAAAGAAGTGTTAAAGAGCGGTGCTTACAGCTTGCAAACATATGAGGGAGAGGATATACCACATACGTGGAGCGGAGATGATCTCAAGCCATTCTATTCCTGAACCTCCTCGTTTTATTTCCTTTCTATGTAATCTTTTCAAGAATCATTATGAGTAAAAGCTTCTTGCTAACATTTCTTCAAGTGTTTGTATTTCTTGAATAGTAATAGTTAACATATTAAGCAAGGAAGATTTCAAAAACAGTTCTATCTTTGAACTCTCCATTCTCTCTTAAGTGAACCTTGCAAAAAGCTTCTTATTGATCAAATAATTCATACTAACACTTTTCTAGTGTTTTCTCCTTTGTCTCCCGAACAACGATAACGGTTGCCTGATACCAGGAGACATCGCCGAGTTCAGCAAACCTCCCCCAGAGCCATTGTCATTAGCGTAACACCACAAATACCACGTGTTGCGAGGAGATTTCACACAGTGTAGTGGGAGCTTGTAGGTTCTAGTATGGTAGGATACTGAACTTCCGATCCCGGCTAGTACCTAACCCCACCTCTGCATTATGGAGGGACAGGGTGGGTGTTATGCTCTATCATGCCACTTTAGGGATATCATTACAACTTTGATGATCGCATGTGAAAGGTAATGTTTTACACACCTGCCCACGGGTAATCTTAGTTTGTGACCCTTGAACACTCTGTGGTACCCTAAAGCAGTGCGTGCAGGAGACCCACAGCCTGGTTGATCTTGGAGAAAAGTAATGTCGCTCCGGCCGAACCTGCTAAAAAGAACAACTCAGACTGTACTCCAGGCAGGAGGGCAGAGGACCGTTCCGTTGAGTATGCAAATCTTGAGTCCCCGTGTGAAAAGCAATGCTGCTCCGGCCACACCTGCCCACTTGGTCACAAGTCTGCAGCTCATTCTTCACAGGGAATTAATTTAGTGCGGACTGGTTTTCAATATTTGCTCAGTCCGCAAGTTTTCTTGTGTTGATCTTATAGCTTATGGCACGGTGTGGAAAGCTATGCCGCTCCGGCCTCACCTGCCCACTTGGTCTCAAGCTATGGATCATTCCTCTATTTAGTGCGGACAGGTTTTTGATATCTGCTCAGTCTGCAAGTTTTCTTGGGTGGATCTTATAGCTTGTAGCCCGGTGCGAAAAGCTATGCCGCTCCGGTCGCACCTGCCCACTTGCTCTTAAGCTATGGATCATTTCTCTATTCAGTGCGGACTGCATTATGGTATCCGCTCAGTCCGCAGTCTTTCTTGGGTTGATCTTGTAGCTTGTGGCCTGGTGTGAAAAGTTATGCCGCTCCGGCCGCACCTACCCGCTTGGTCGCAAGCTATAGATCATTTCACTATTCAGTGCGGACTGCATTATGGTAACCGCTCAGTCCGCCGGTTTTCTTGGGTTGATTATAGCTTGGGGCCCGGTGTGAAAAGCTATGCCGCTTCGGCCTCACCTGCCCACTTGGTCACAAGCTATAGATCATTTCTTTTCAAATGTGTGTGAACTGTAAAATTGTAGCCGCCCAGTCCACAGGATTGGTCCCCGGTAAGTCTTTTCAGCTCGCAGTTTGACAATAAACATAAGGCCGCAATGCTTATTATCATTAAGCTTAAAAGGCTTGTTGGCAAAGAGAATCGCGGACTATTATTGGAACTCATCAGAGTGCGCTTAATCTTCTTTTACTTCGGCAACCAACTAAAATTTAGTCTCATTCTTTTTGCGGCGAACAGTGGTCGAATTATTTAATAAAATTTTCTAATTAACAAGTCAGAAACTTATACAGTGCGGATGATATTTGCATTGTGCAGTCTGCTACATGGAGATCGCACTTAACTATGTCAGTCCAGTTAAATAACAGAAAATAGAGAACATTGCAGAAGACACACACTGGTACCGGATATCCTATTTTATTTAATCAAAAATCAAGTTACATCTTTCATGTATTCGGCGGACTCCAAACTTAAGTCCGCTCTCTTTACAAAAATATTAAAAACAAAAAAATACATTATTCTGCCTCAGCAAACTTCTGTTTCTTCTTCGCGGGGAGTTCAGGGCTTAGGTTTTCGACATCATTCTCCGGAGAATAGCCCTCCGAGCCACTTCCACTACTAAAATCTGAACTGGTGCAGGCCGCAAACTCGCTATGCGAGCTCTTGCCAGCAGAGGTAGATGAAGAGGCATCGGACTCGGCGGACTGTTCTCCTCCTTGTTGGCTCGAACCAGTGTCGTCAGCAATTGTCCTAGCTTCCCCGCCCTCTCCATCTTCTTCTTCTTCTTCTCCTTCTTCTTCTCCTCCTTCCTCAACAATGACGTCTTTTCCTTTGTCAGTCTGCTCCATAGCCGCAACCTGCTCCTTCAACTCGGGGAAGAGCTGCAGAAAAGGGACACCATCCACCCCTTCCTTTGTGAAGCTGCCGCGGACAAATCGCTCGATAGCAATCTCAACAGTTTCCTTCACAAAGGGGAGCATAGCGGCCTGGAAGTTATCATTTTCCAAGTCGTACGCGACCGGCAAAAGGCAAAGGCACAAATGTTAGCTCGTCACGGACTTCAAACAGAGCGCCATAAAATAGCCAAACTTTCCGCCAGCTCTTCTTTCTGCGCAGCAACTCCTTTTCCTAGCCGCTTGTTTCTTTATTTTGCCAACTTCACATCTTCCTGAAGTTGGACATTCTGCCTGAACAGATCCCTTGTCAGCGAATAGATGAAGTGGTTGGTAACAGTACTATTCACGCTTGCCTGGGCGGCCAGTAGAGGGAGGTCGGCAAGGGAAACCCTCTTCAGGTCGCTTAGGTTGTGCTTCCCGTAGAGCGCGGAGATCGCAACATGCGCATGACGGGTAATTTTAGGAATCCTCCATGAAGGTAGCGCAGTTGATAGGCTGACATGCTTATTCTTGGCGTGCTAGTGGATCATCGGGTTACCCCTTAGATCCTTCTGGCGGTTACCATAGCCCTGCATCACGAAGCTTTCTGAAGAGGAGCAGTGCACCGCGGGATCCACCTCTTCTTTCCTTTTTCTTGTGACTTCTTGTTTTCTTTCCCTCTATGTAGGGGTAAGTCCGCTTGGCATTTGTCGCAGGTTTGCGGGCACAGCTAAGGTCGCTGGAAGAAAAAGAACGTATTAACGTACAGGTCGCGACAGATACAAGAGTGAGTCCGCAGAAGCTTACTTTCTTCGCGATTCACATCACCCAAGCTCGCCAGTAGCTGGATGTAGTTCTCTATATCCAGCCTGGCTCCAACAAGGAACTCGATAATGGGGAGCTCCACAGCATCGAGCCAGACACTCTTGAAGGCAGAATCTGCGCGCTCCTGCGGATAGGTATGAACAAACCCGAGGTCATCCTCGAAGATCAGAAACCTCGAGGCCCAGTTATGGATCTTGTTGGGCAGACCCATGACGTTCATTCCTCTGCAGTAGAAATAGATCACTCCTTTATAAGGGCGGACTCCAGACGGAGTTATTGAGCGAGCTGAGAATATCTTGCGAAAGATGTTAAAGGAGAAAGTGATCTTCTCAGAGCAGCGAGGGTGTTGGGCGCGAGCTGGCCTGGCACTATCCCGTAGTGTTCGTATATCTCTACCATCTTCCATAGTAGTGGGAATCTGAACCTGCTATCGAAGTGGTCGACAGGTATAGCGATCTGAGTCGCTGTTGAGAAGTTCAATCTTTCTTCACGCACCGGAAGGCGGACAAGCAGAGTCGAGTCCGCCATATGTTTCTCAACGAAGGCCTCAAGGTCGGCCTCCGTCAAAGTGCATTTCTTGTGATCGGCCGCATGGAAAGCAACCGCGGCATCAGTTCTGCGGGACATCATGTATATAGGCCGCAGGATCCTCTGTTACAGCTTCTTTCCTGAATAGAAGAAACAATGGGGCAATATTTATAGTAAGGAAGACCTGACAGCTTTTTGGCCAGGCCGCGCAGCTCGATTATCGATTCCGCAAAGTTTGCACCGCATACTGCTTTTCATGCAGCAAAAATAAAGACAATGCGGTCACAAACTCGAGTCCTCTCTCTTTGCTTTTTTCAGTCTCCAGAATACCTGCCAAGCAAAGTTCAAAGCACAAAATGAAGCGGACATAATTTTAGTCCGCCCAGCTCACGATACTTCCCACCTGCAGAATAATTCACAAGCCAAATTCCTAGAAGCGGACACATCATCTATCTACACAGTTCGCCACAACGCAGGAGGAATAAACGCAACTTAACGTCAAAAAATGCGGATATCGCATTTAGTCCGCATAAAGCATAACATTGTTCATTACAAGTCACAACACCAAGAATTGTTCAAATTTAATACATTACATAATTCGTCTTAATAACAGACACAACGGTTTCTATTTTCAGATCGCGCTGGCTGCTCCATCCTGTATCGGCACAAGTGTGTTGCCTGGTCGCTTATCTAAAGAATTTCACTATACAAGCGACAGATGTGATGGTGAACGGAGTTAATAGTCTGGTGCATGTGCGCAGCCTCCCGGCTCAAAGGGGTCATCACCTCCGTCTCCGGCCTCAGCTCCTCGTCCGCGGCGCGCTACTACCCTCTGGTGGTGCGACTCGATCTGGCAATCGCGATTTCTTCTTTACGACCTCAGCAGCCCGCTTACCTTTCTCTTCCCGATTCATCGCCAAGTACTTTCCTTTGTAGAAGCGGACATCATCAGCAAACCGTTTCTTCTCCCTGTCAGATCTCTCCATCACCCTTGAGATACTGGCGACCTGGTCTTTTAAGGCCTTCTGGCGCTCCGCCGCAGCCTTCTTGCGCTCCTCCGCCTACCTTAACTCCGTTCTAATTTTTTGAATTTCAGCTTGAAACTTCTTGTCTAACTCTGCAATGTGATCTAGGCTAGGCGGCTCGCCTTTTGCAGACTCATCATGCGCGACAACATCAGCTGCGGTATTCGGCGTGGTCACAATCTCCACAATCTCGATAGAACCTGGTGGCGACTTTCTTCCTATAGCAAAGAAGGTCAATTTCATATTCAAATATAGTCCGCAGCGGACTCAAAGTATCAAGATAAATGATCACTTTTGGTAAAAGCAACAGCTAGTTGCCGAATATTGAAGATAGGTAGCCTTATCCACTCCGGATCAATGACACTTAACCGCTTCTTCCATTTGCGGTGGACTTTGATTCTCTTTTTAGCCGCAGATCTTGTTGAAACAACTATGTTGTCGGTCTCAGTGATGATCTTGATTGGCCTTGACATCCGTTGCAGCGACCTGTAAAACCACTGAAGCTTAAAGTATTTAGACGCCAGTTGGAGTTTACCTATCCGCAGCAACGCTATAGCAGTCCGCAGATCTTCAGCTTCTTTGTCTGCGGTGGCCTTCTTCGAGGCTGCCTCAACCGTTGCCACATGGGCGGCGATTTGCTTCTTCTGCTCTGTAATCTTCTCGTTCAGTGTTTCCTTCTCTCTTTCCTCAGCAGCCGATAAAGAGGGGAGATTGCCGATCTTTTCTCTCGAAATCTGTACCTCAGGATGCAATGCATCCAGCAAGGATTTGTTGATTAGATCAAGTTGATCGACGTCTATGGAATCCAGTATTTCGTCAGTTGATAAACTGACCATTGAGAGGGAATTATTCCCTGGGATTTGGGCTTCCGGGGTCACGAGGTCGGTCTCAGGAACCTCTTTTTCCCGCGGCCTGTGGTGTAAGCTTGTAACCCCAGTCCGCACGGAGATATTCTTCTCCTTCCTAGCCCGCAGTTTCTTCTCTACCCGCTCGGCCACAGTGGACTTGTCCCTCTTCCTCTTCTTCCCAGAAGGGGCCTTTTTCTCAGTGCAGTCCGCGGCAGCCTTCCCTAAGTCTGGCTGGCTCTCGTGGACTGTCTCAAGGTTTGCAGCAACCAATGCCTCTGAAGGC
This sequence comes from Platanthera guangdongensis, assembly GCA_039583875.1. Lineage (NCBI taxonomy): Eukaryota > Viridiplantae > Streptophyta > Magnoliopsida > Asparagales > Orchidaceae > Platanthera > Platanthera guangdongensis. The sequence goes on along the minus strand of CM077147.1, from coordinate 133,687,250 downwards.
ACGTCTTTCTCAACTTCCTCTTCAGCAGACTGCCTCTCTTCATCAAGGTTAACGATGGGTTATTGGGCATTCAGGGATGATACTACAGTTTCATTATTTGCGCAAACCGCGTCCGCCGAGTTCACAGTTTTCTGAGTGTGGGCAGAGTCTGACGGATTCAATGTCTTGTCAGCACTTGTTGATGACTGTTCAGTGTGAGATGCGGTGGCATCTCCCTTCTCATGCACAGGCATATTAGCATGGCGGGCTGCTTCCTCAACAGGCTTCTTACTATGAGAGCTCTCTCCAGTAGAGCGGACAGGTTCCCCTCTCGTCACTCTCTTTATCACTTTCTTAGTTTTCATTGGCGTTATTGGCTTTTCATTTTTTGTAGTAAGGCTAGTGAAGAAAGCGCCGAGTCTCGCCATGCCGGACTGCAAAGTTGAGACTACAAGAGGTGAATAATGCCCCGTATCGTTGAAACATTTGACAATTCCAGCCCCTCCAGTGATATTTATAGTGCTGACAACATTAATGAGACTTGCGGACTCGGCAGTTAAGCAAACATTTTCGAAGTTTTATTGAAACTTAAAAATGTGCGGGGATTATGTTAACCCCTCAGCCCGCAACGCGTACAAGATTCCAAGGTCACCAACTTCATTTGCCACGGACTCAATTTGGCAGTCCGCCAGGCCCGGCGAAGCCCCGGCATTGTTCCGAGGTCCCTGGCAGCGGCAGACTCAATGCTCTGTCTGCCTAGTTTGCCATGCCTTTGGATCTTTGGATTGATTCCACTTCTGTGGACTCAGTGTCCAGTCCACCTAGGCCGTCGTCCTCCAGTAGGATCGCGCCTTGCAGCAGCAGATGGAAGCTTCAGCCCGCGATCCCAATCCGCCCCTTTTGCGCGGACTGGCATGTTCTTTCCTTTTTGATTCCCGTAACCGCTGCCTGGTTCTCCTGTACCCCGGGTAGCTAGTTATTTTATCCCGGCATGTTTGGGCAGGCCCCCATCCTATAAATAGGGGGGAAGTGGTGCACCCAAAAGACGCTGACTCGTGCCCAGGAGCCTAGTTGTTAAAGGCTGCAGATTCGAATAACAGGCTTTGCAGACTCTAGCTTGCTCAGCTCTTCCCTTTTCCTTTACTCCACTTGTAATCAACCGTGTAACCACCCTTCTTCAATCAAAGGAAATGTCATCGCAAGAGAAGCATTCAGGCCGCAACGGGCGAAGTCTGTTGTTGATGTGGCTCACGGCCCTGCTGTTCTTTTTGCTCTCATCTGCTCAGTAGATTGCTACTCGCAATTTCTCTTTCCCTTTCTTTTCCCCCGTGCTCGAACCGTTAGCTAGTGGTGACCGACTTCCTTCTCATTTTTGTGCATCAACATTCATGTTTTTTTCTGTGTCATATGGTTAATAAGGATGGAATTTTTGTAGACCCAGAGAAGATGGCTGTTATTATGGATTGGAACATTCCTGCCACACCTAAAGAGGTAAGGAGTTTCCTAGGGGTAGCAGGATATTAAAGGAGTTTTGTGGAAGGTTTTTTTTCATTGTCTGTACTGCTGACAAAGCTTACGTAGAAGTATGCAGCTTTTGTTTAAAGCGATAAGTACGAAGAAGCTTTTCAGGATTTGAAGAGGAGATTTTGCCCAACTCTAATTTTGGCCTTACCTACTGAAGGAATAAAGTATGTTGTGTATGTGGATGCATCACATGTTGGACTTGGTTGCATGTTGATACAAGAAGGCAGCAAAGTGATAGTGCATGGGTCGCGATAGTTAAAGACTCATAAAAGGAATTACCCTACACGTGATCTAGAATTCGCAGTTGTGATCTCCGCCTTAAAGTTATGGAGACATCTGTTATATGGCACACTTTGCAAGATTTATAATGATCATAAGAGTTTGAAGTACATATTCACTCAAAATGAATTGAATTTCAGCCAGCGGAGGTGGTTAGAGTATGTGGCAGATTATGATGTAGAGATCCAATACCATCCGGGCAAAGCTAATGTGGTAGTCGGCGTCCTGAGTAGGAAGTCAGCATAAATTTTTAATCTTTCTGTGGATTCACTACTGGAGGAATTTCTTTTGATGGAAATATCGGTGGGGAGTAGCGACTCGCCCTGCAGTTTGGATGTATTAGAGCTTTCATGGATTTCACTGTAAGGCTACATCAAAGGGATGACCCCGATTTGCTGCAACTTTATAATAGAACTGCGGAAGGGGAATTGCCGGACTTTTCAATGGATGACACAGATACTTTGAAATACCGTGGCATATTTTGCATTCCCGCAGTTGAGAATGTCCGAGTTAAGTTATGCAAAGAGGCGCATGGTTCTACTTTTTCCTACCACCCTGGTTCAACTAAAATGTATAAGGATCTGAAGCAAATCATTTGGTGGTATGGTTGAAGGGTGATATAGCTAAGTTCGTATCAGAATGTTTTACTTGAAAGTGAGTCAAGGACTATCATGGTAGGCCTGGAGGTAAGTTAGCGCCCTTAGAAATTCCAAGTTAGAAGTGGGAGAGCATTTCGATGGATTTTATTACTGGATTGCCGAGATCTCCCTGAGGACATGATTTTGTTTGGGTTATAGTGGACAGATTGATGAAGTGTGCTCATTTCATGCATTTCAAGATCAACTACTCCATAAAGATAATAGCTGAATTATATTTGGAAGAGTTCATCAGGTTACATGGAGTTCATGTTAGTATTTTATCAGATCGAGACTCCAGGTCTACGTCTCGCTTTTGGAAGAATTTACAGGAAGGGTTGGGTACCGATCTGAGGTATTCCACCGCCTATTATCCGCAGAGTAATTATCAAATGAAGAGAATAAATTAGATCATGGAAGATATTATCAGATATTACATTTTGGACCATGGAGGAGCGTGGGATGAAAGCTTGAGATTAATGGAGTTTGCAAACAATAATAGTTTCTAGGAAAGTTTACAAATGACCCCATTTGAGGTTGTCCGGGAGGCATTGTAGAACTCTGTTGTTTTGTTCCGAGCTTGGTGAGAGACTGTTGTTGTGTCCTGAAGTGTTAGAAGAAATGGATGTTTCTATAAAGTATATTCCAGAGAAGCTTCAGATTGTTCAAGATCGATATGAGAAGAATGAGAATCGGCGTGGGCCTGATTTGGAGTTTGTTGTTGGGGACATGGTATTTCTTAAAGTTTCTCCGATGTATGGTGTTAAAAGGTTTGGTAAGAACCACAAGTTGGACCTGAGATATGTGGGATTGTTTGGAGTTGATGAGAGGATTGGTGAGTCAACTTACAGGCTGGATTTGCATGTGAGTTTTCCTGGTGTGCCCGATGTTTTTAACGTAAGCTAATTGCAGAAGTGTGTGCTTAGCGATAGGCAAGATCTTGATTTTGTTCCCCAGTTGGAGCACAACCTTTCATATATGGAAGTTCTTGTTCGTGTTTTGGATACTCAAGATCAGATATTGCGAAGGAAGATAATACCGATGGTTAAAGTTTTGATGCGGAACTAAGATGTGGAGAGCGCGACTTGGGAATTGGAGTCAGTTATGAGGGAGGCTCATCCTCATCTGTTCTCCTAAATTGTTTGGTATGTAACTTTTTCGATAGACCTTGGTTATTTCCTTCTTCGATAATAGAAGTTTTTGTGCATAGAGGTTCGGGATGAAACTTTCTTTTAGGGGGAGTGGCTGTAATGCTTCCGATTTTTTGATGTTTATTTTAATTATTTTTGGCATATTTATAATGTAAGGTCATTACATTGATGCGTGTTTGGCATGTGCCATGGTTAGATCATGGTTTTTGCTCTTTAGGTTTTGAGTGTGGCAGGGTTTAGCCTGTTTGGAAGATTACCTTGCGAACCGGGTCTATTTTGGTGACTCGGTGGAGCTTTTTTGGGAATGCTTATATTTTGGCTTCGGGAGGTGTTTGCCTGAGTTTGGTCTGTCAGATATCAATTCTGACTTCGCCATTGGATTCGTGGCGTCAGTATTTAGCTATGGTGCGAATTTCGTTAAACTTCGAGGTCGTTTGGATTACGGGTAGTTTTGGTATTATTCAATTATTTATTATTATATTATTTATATATAAACGCGTAAATCGAAACACTACCCGCTACTATTCATCTTCTTCCTAAAACCGAGCGGTGAAAGATTTTCATGAAAGAGGATGAGCGGCGAACGGGCGTTCGTTTGGCCAGCAATTTTGTTAGAAGTAGCGAACATGTAGAAACAAACAGATAGAGTTTTGAATAATTGAAACTTTATTATCCAAAAAAGATATCTATTACAAAGGTATGCCCTCCCTTATATAGAATGGAGGAGAGAAGAGAGAATACAAATAAGAGATGTGGGACTACAAATTTACAGGACTAAGCGGACTGTACAGAACAAACCGCACAAGCCGCGCGGTTAGACAGACGGGCTAACCGCACGGCTACCTCCAGAGAGAAAGAGAGATGGCTAGTGAGACAGCTAGACCGCCCGGTCTCCAAGCCGGCTGAGACAAACCGCCATACCGTGCGGTCTTCAACCCGCCAAGACAGACCGCCAGACTGCCCGGTCACCAACATCAACACTCCCCCTCAAGCTGGAGCATATATATCGATCATGCCCAGCTTGTCACAAACATGAAGAAATGAGGCGGAAACTGGCTTGGTGAAGATGTCAGCTAGCTCTTTATCTGAAGTGACAAATGGAGTGCAAATTTGTTTCTTTAAGATCTCTTCACGAATGAAATGACAGTCGACCTCAATGTGCTTTGTTCTTTCATGGAACACCGGATTTTTAGAGATATATATGGCGGCCTTGTTATCACAGAAAATAGGTAGAGGATGGTTGTAGACCTCTCCTAAATCTAGCATGAGAGCCTGCAGCCATTTTAACTCACAAGTGGTCGATGCCATACTGCGATACTCAGCTTCTGCACTGGACCTGGAGACAACAGACTGCTTCTTGCTCTTCCAGCTCACCAGATTTCCCCCAACAAAGGTGCAAAAACCTGAGGTTGACTTGCGATCCCCTTTGTCATCAGCATAACTTACATCTGAGTATGCTTCAATCCTCAGATGACCATTCCTCTGAAAAAGTAATCCTTTCCCAGGCACTGCTTTGATATACTCCAAGATCCGTAAGGCAGACTGTAGATGGCACTCCCTAGGTGCTTGCATGAATTGACTCACCTTGCCCACAGCATAGGAAATATCAAGCCTGGTCACTGTGAGATATATGAGCTTACCAACCAGATGCCTGTACTGCGAACTATCTGAAAGAGGAGGCGAATCATCTGTCCAGGTTTTGTCTTCTCCAGTTGCCATGGGGCATCGGGCAGGTTTTGCTCCAGTCAATCCTGCCTCTTTTAAAAGATCAAGGGCATACTTACGGTGAGAGAGAACTAAAGAGTCGGGCTTCCGAGAGATTTCGATCCCCAGAAAGTACTTTGGAGAGCCCATATCTTTTGTGATCAGATGTTGGCGAAGATGACGCTTTGTCAGGGCTACCCCTTCCTGGTCATCGCCAGTGAGAAGAATATCATCGACGTACACAGCAAGAACAACCAGCCCAGAAGGAGTTTTGCGAATAAAGAGAGAGTGATCGGCAGAGCTTTGCACAAAACCAACGGCCGCCACGATCCCGCTGAACTTGTCAAACCAAGCTCGAGGGCTCTGCTTGAGGCCATATATTGCCTTCTTCAGCCTACATACGCGTGTCTCCCCCTGAGCAACATACCCAGGAGGTTGCTCCATGTAAACGGCCTCATGAAGATCACCATAAAGGAAGGCATTCTTGACATCCAGCTGGGAAATCGGCCAATCCTTATTTACCACCACAGAGAGAAGGACCCGGATAGTGCTGAGACGAGCCACGGGAGAGAAGGTGTCAAAGTAATCAACCACATAGGTCTGAGTGAAGCCCTTAGCAACCAGGCGAGCCTTATAACGATCCACAGTGCCGTCAGGGCCAAATTTGACCACAAAGACCCAGCGACAGCCAACAACATCAGTGCCAAAGGGAGGAGGAACAAGAGTCCAGGTACCCCGCTCAGTTAGGGTCGCCATTTCCTCATCCATGGCCATCTTCCAGTGAGGAATAGCAAGGGCCTCCTGGTAGGAGCGGGGTGTGGCAGTGGCAGAGATAGCCAGTGCAAATGCCCTGCGAGAAGGGGTAAGACGATCATAGGAAACAACAGCAGCAAGGGGGTGTAGGGTACATGTCCGCACCCCTTTGCGAAGAGCTATATGAAGATCCAGGTCAGCCGGGCCCGCGGCATCCGGAGCATCCGTGGTAGAGAAAGCTGGCCCGGGAGTAGAGAGAGACGGCAGCGGAGATGAGGGAGAGGGTGGTGGAGAAGGGAGAGAGAGAGAGGTGGAGGAAGAGGAGGGGGTGGAGACGGTGTAGGGGTGGAGAGTGTAGTAGGAGGCGAGGGAACGAAGGGAACGACAGGAGAATCAGAAGCTGGGAGAAGAGGAGAGGAGTCATCCGAGAAGTAGGAGGTATTCTCGAAGAAGGTGACGTCAGCAGAGACGAACTGCTTACGAAGGACGGGATCAAAGCAACAATAGCCTTTCTGAGTGGTGGAGTACCCCAGAAAGACACATTTGGTGGAGCGAGGGGAGAACTTATCACGGGTGGCAGAAGGGGTATGCACAAAGGCAGTGCATCCAAAGATTTGGAGAGGAAGAGGAAACGGCTCCTTGCCCGGATACAAAATGGAGAACGGGGTTTGGCCGTGGAGAACCGTGGAGGGAATGCGATTGATGAGGTAGCAGGCAAGGAGAACAACATAGCCCCAATAGGAGCGAGGAACATGCATCTGGGTCATCAAGGTGCGAGCGGCATCGAGGAGGTGACGGTTTTTGCGTTCGGCCACACAATTTTGTTGTGAAGTATAGACACAACTAGTTTGATGAAGAATCCCATTTTGCATGCAGAATGTAGAGAAGTCACGACTGACATATTCTTGGGCATTATCAGATCGAAAAACTTTGATAGAAACACCAAACTGAGTTTTGATCATGAGATAGAAGGATGTCCATACAGAGAATAATTCGGAGCGATCTTTTAATAGATACACCCACGTACAGCGAGAGAAATCATCAATGAACGTGACAAAATATGAACTACCCCGACCAATGGTAAGAGTAGGAGAAGGACCCCAAATATCGGAGTGGATAAGATCAAACGGACGGGTAGAGCTACGAACGTGCTTTGGAGGGAAGGAGGAGCGGTGATGCTTGCCAAGCTGACAGGCCTCACAGTTGAGCGGAGGACTTTGTGGAGGAAGGTGAGGCAGAAGTTGACGAAGAAGACGGGGAGGAGCATGACCAAGGCGGAGATGCCATTGGAGAATATCCGTGGAGGTGGAGGAGAAGGTGGAAAAAGCAGAAATGTTGTCCAGGAAGTATAGGCCGCCACTCTCAGTCCCAGTAGCAATCGTCCGTTGGGAGTCCGGATCCTGAAAAGAGCAAGAAGTAGAAGTAAATGTGACGGAATACTGTAATTGCTTGCAAAGAGAGGTAACAGATAATAAGTTGCACGGGAACTGTAGCACGTATAGAGTATCCGCCAAGTGAAGAGACGGAGTGACATGAACTATCCCTGTTCCATGGACTGATGATGAAGAGCTGTCAGCGAGAATAACCTGGGGCAAGCGATCATGTTTTTCTAGGAGAGATAAAAACGGGAGATGGCCGGTCATATGATTCGTAGCACCAGTGTCGATCAACCATTTTCCCTGAGTAACAACGTGGGCACGACCAGAAGATGTGACAACCGAGGCGAATGGCTTGGAGGAGAATATGAAAGCCATGAAGGGAGGAATAAGAAACTGCAGCGGTCTCGGTGACAGCACACCAGCGGCAAGAAGGGCCACGACCAAGGTGCAGAGCACAAGCCGCGCGACTGAACCAAGAGGTCGCGGCGACTAACAAGCAGGAGCGGCTAAAGGAAGAAAGGCAGAGAGGCCGCTCAAACAAGGAAGAATCCGCGCGAACAGAGAGAAAGCCGCGGGGAGAGGAAAAGATAGCAACCCGCGTGAAACCGCAGCGGGTTAAAGGGAAGAAGCCGCGCGAACACGAGCGGCTAGGAAGCAGAACAAGGCACAGCGGGGAAGAGGTCGCGCGGACTGAAAAGTCCGAGCGAACAGAAGAGAAGAGGAAGTAAGAAGCAACAGCGACAACAACAAGTCGCAAGCCGGGCGAACAGACGCAGGCCGCGCAGCTAGGCGAAAAAACAGGCGGCTAGAAGGAAACAGGTCGCTGCGACAACTAAACAGGTCACGGCGACGAAAAGCAGCAAGAGAAGAGAAGCAACAAGCCGCGCGAACAGAGTAGCGGGCGGAAGAGAGGAGAAGCCGCGAAGACAGGTCGCGAGAAGCAGAAACAAGCGGTGAGAAACAGAGAGCGCACACAATCAGGAGGAAAAGACTGTGTCCTCTGATACCATGTTAGAAGTAGCGAACATGTAGAAACAAACAGATAGAGTTTTGAATAATTGAAACTTTATTATCCAAAAAAGATATCTATTACAAAGGTATGCCCTCCCTTATATAGAATGGAGGAGAGAAGAGAGAATATAAATAAGAGATGTGGGACTAAAAATTTACAGGACTAAGCGGACTGTACAGAACAAACCGCACAAGCCACGCGGTTAGACAGACGGGCTAACCGCACGGCTACCTCCAGAGAGAAAGAGAGATGGCTAGTGAGACCGCTAGACCGCCCGGTCTCCAAGCCGGCTGAGACAAACCGCCAGACCGCACGGTCTTCAACCCGCCAAGACAGACCTCCGGACCGCCCGGTCACCAACATCAACAAATTTCTAGAGATCCGGTGGTCGGATTCGTCAATAAATCAAAGATTTGGAAAGCTCACGGCGAGAGCTACGCGATCGGGGTAAGTCTTCCCCGAATCCCCAATTTTTATATGTTAGGGTTAGTGATTTTGACCCCTTTTCCCCTCCAAAACTTTCAGGAAATATTGCTAGGACCTTTTCACGGCCGACCCTTGACGCGGTGCAAGTGGACGACACTTCTTTGAAAGTTTAAGGCAAGTGGATTCCCCCACCCTTGCATGTTTATTTAGATCCATTGTTTTCCTTCTTTTCTTCCTTATTCTTTCCCCCTCCGTAGAAGGTAGTGATAGGGTTGGGCTTTACCTTGAAAGAACAGCTAGGATAGTGTAGAATATTGGCAACTTTCTATCGAGTCTAGATGTGGTAGCCTAAGTCAATTTGCCGATTAATGGTGGAGTAAACCGTGCGGAATTTAGCATATATAGTTTGTAGGATTCATCAGTTATTGGTATGAATTCATCGAATATGGTTGAATAGCAGGGTGAAAATTCGGCGTATTTCGTTAAGTCCGATTTGGTGACTTAGGTAAGAAATTCGTCGGGTATAGCTGCGTAGGATACGTTGAGTGTCGACTGTATTATGATTCATCAAGTATAGAATTCGTCGAGTCAAGGATGTCTCTTTAGTCTAAGTGTTTTTCAGTGAGTATCGTTGTAGAGTTGTCGAGTATACACGACGAATCAAGTCGATTCGTCGAGTATCGTCGGGTGAATTTTCGTAGCCAAGTCCTTTTTCATCGATTCGTCGAGTATCATCGTGTGTGTCTATTATACTCGCCAAATTACCGCAGGAATTGGTTACTTTTTCACTGCTTTTGGCGCGATTCATCGTGTATGGTCCTTAGAGTGAATTTTAGGGCTTATGTATGGTTTGCCTTTGGGTTTAGTCTTGAGTTTTGGTTGGGATGTCGGTTATGATGTTTTTTTCATCTAGGTGGGTTTGCAGTGTATAAAAGACCACCAACTGGATGTCAGTTCGTGGGTCATTACACTTGGTGGCTTGGTTTGGTCTCTATTTTTGTGGATTTTTGGGTTGTGCTGGACCGATGGCCACCACTGTAGTGCCCTTTTTGAGACGTTTGGGTCTGGTTGTTCGGGTTTTGACATTTTGGTCACCGACTCCGGTCCGGTGATTTTTACCAAGTGTTACTGACTCACATATTTGAGTTGTTTTGTGCTTAGTTTGCTTCTTAGATATGTCTATGATATTTATACTAATCCTTGCAGATTTGTCGAAGTATGGCTTCGTTCCGCACTTGGTGCATATGTTTGTTCAACTTTTCATTTGCAGACTATAATTTTATCTATTATATTTGACTAATCAGATGTGATTTTCAGCGTTTCTTATAGACGAGTTTGGTAAACCCTTCCTTGCCTTGTACTTTTTAACTGATTATTTTCCTTTGCCACTTGTATTTTATTGCTGATGAGTTCTTCTTTTGAATTCCTTAGGTTCAGGGTTATAGCCGGTGGAGCGACTGAGTTGGGTTGTAGCTTGTGGATTGCAGTTTTGTAGTGGTTTTTCCTCACCGGTGAGATGTAGATTGTTGTTTTGATCTTTAGTTCATACTTGCATACTTTCGGTGGGTTCGTGTCAGGTTGTTGACGCCTACTAGTAGTTTCTTTGGATTATTAAATACTCTGCTAGCTGCTAGTTTACCTCTTATGGTTGTTTTTTACTTGCACTCTAGGAAGGTTTTATGGTAGGTTGCATGATAGATATTTTATCCTATAAAAGTATCAATACTAGTATTTCATACATGTCATTTTTTCTAAAACTAGGACACTATCTTCTAGCTAACGTAAAAGCTACCTTCTCTATTATTATAAATCTAGAGTCTCGCATACCATGAGTTGTCCTCTGGGATGTTTATAGTCTTGTAGCATATTTAATCTTGTAAATAAAGTATTTTCTGCAGCGTATAACTATCTTTTTCTTGTGGATTTGATGAGCCACTGAGGCGAGGGATACAGCTAACCGTTTAACTTAAATTGGATTTTCTCAAAGTAACTTATAGATCTTTTATTAAGGTGTTTTGCTGGAGTTTTGTCTGAGCGTCTGCAGTTATCCCCTGCTTACGTAGCATCATGATGCACATTTTCCCTTACTCTGATGTACTGTTAAATGCGGAGAAATTGCTTGTTGTTACATGGCTGAAGGTAAGAATTTTAGCAGCAGTAGAGGGTTCAGCCCTTTGAGCACCAACCTGATCACCACACTAATCATCACCATATTGTTTATCTTGCTTATTATCATAATGTACATCATACTAATTTCCATCTGTTTATCCTTCTGTAATAGGAGCTGAAATAATGTTATCATATGAATATTATTCAAGCCACAATGAAGCTCTAATTATATTGGTAACACAAATAGCATTCTCTGTGTTGGCTTTGATCATATCTTTCTCCCCCTTTATGACTTCTTCACTAACAGTTGCAGTTAGGGAGTTCTTGGCTATAGAAAGTCTTTCATCCAGAAAATTGACTCCCTTAGTAACATGGTTCTTAGTTTCCAACATGTGATCATCCAGAATTTGTGTTCATGCATCCATTCTCCTCTCTTGAGTAATTATATACACTTCCATCAGTTTATTTTGCACATTGTGAACCATTTCTGTTGATGCGCAAAAACGGACAGGGAGTCGGGCACCACCAGCTAATGGTTCGAGAACTGGGGAAGGAAGGGAAAAGTGGAGACTGTCGAATAGTATGTTACTAGCGGTTGTAGCTGAGGGACAGAAAGAGAGTCTTCTAGCAGCGGAAACAACAGAGTTCGCCCTCTGTGGCTTAAATGCCACTCCTGGGACGAGCTTTCCTTTTATTCAAAGTGAAGCGGTTACAAGAAGAAAAGAAAAGATGAAATCGGCCGGACTGCAAGCCGCAAAGCACTAGACTTGAGACTGCAGCACTTAACAAGCGAGCTCCTGGATACGAGTCAGTGTGCTTTGGGGAGTGCACTCTCCCCCATATTTATAGGCTCGGGGGCATGCCCAAATGGGCAAGGCTAAAGTTACCTGTTGCCCGGGGTACAGGAGAACTGGGTAGAGGTGAGGGTAAGCAATTGAGCAGAAAAGGAGAAAGGAGGGAAGCCCCACGGCCTGCCGGATTATTCCTGGCGAGCTGATGGTCTAGGTCCTGGGCATTGATGTTGAGCAGGGCTGGAGCTGACTGTGGCTTAATCTAGAGACCGTCTGGCTTCTCTGACGAGAAGCCGACTTGACGTGGGTGGCGGCTAGAAGGCACAGGCCGCCCAGTCTCTGACGACCGGTCGGATTGATATGCTTGGCGGCTAGAAGAACTAGGCCGCCCGGTATTGAAAGTTGCGCGAACTGGTCGCGGACTCCGGGCTTAACATAATCCCTGCATTTTTTTAAGTTTCGGAAAAACTTCGAAAATGTAGAACTAAGCCGGAGACCGCAACTGCCTTTAATGCATATGCGTCTATAAAAACCCTTGACCCTTGTCATTCTTTAAGATCTCTGCCAAGTCACGGGTCGCTACTCGCCACTTGCGGTGAAAATTCTTCAAGCCGACGGGGTCTTTCACAAGATGGACGTCATGTTGTTGATGCTAGCCCATGATAAGAAGTCGACTGAGAAGAAAAAAAGCCGAAGACGTAAACCGAAAGACTCTTATAGACAGCCTGCGGAGAATACTGATGTTGATGCACGAAAACGGACTGGGAGTCTGGCACCAACAGCTAATGGTTCGAGCACTGGGGGAAGAAAGGGAAAAGAGGAGACTGTCGAATAGTCGGTTACTAGCGGTCGTAGCTAAGGGACAAAAAAAGAGGCCTCTGGCAGCGGCAACAGCAGAGTTCGCCCGCCACGGCTTAAATGCCACTCCTACGACGGGTTTTCCTTTTTATTCAAAGAGAAGCGGTTACAAGAAGGAGAAAAAGGTGAAGACGGCCGGACTGTAACCCGCAAAAGACTAGACTTGAGACCGTAGCTCTTAATAAGCGAGCTCCTGGATACAAGTCAGCGTGACTTAGGGAGTGCGCCCTCCCCATATTTATATGCTCGGGGACCTGCCCAAGTGGGCAGGGCTAAAGTTACCGGCTGCCCGGGGTACAGTAGAACCAGGCAGAGGTGAGGGGAAGCAAATGAGCAGAAAAGGAGAAAAGAGGGAAGCCGTGCGGCATGGCGAATTCCTCCTGGTGAGCTAATTGCTAGGTCTTGAGCCTCTACACTGAGCAGGGCAGGCGCTGAGAGCAGTCTGATATGGAGACTGCCCGGCCTCGCTGACCAAAAGCCGACTTAACGTGGAGGTTGCTAGGGCACAGGTCGCCCGGTCTCGGATGATCGGCCGGATTGAGATGCTTGGCGGCTCGAAGAACTAGGCCGCCCGGTCTAGAAGGTTGCGCAAACAGGTCACGGATTCCGGGCTTAACATAATCCCCGCACATTTTTATGTTTCAGAAAAACTTCGAAAATGTAGAACTAAGCCAGAAACCGTGACTGCCTTTAGTGCATCGACGTCTATAAAATACCATGACACTTGTCATTCTTCAAGATCTCTGCCAAGCCACGGGTCACTACTCGCCACTTGTGCTCAGAATCTTTCAAGCCGACGCGGTCTTTCACAAGATGGACGTCATGCCGTTGATGCTAGCCCGTGATAAGAAGTCCACTGAGAATAAAAAGCCTCGGAGCCAGAAACTGGATCACTCTAACCGACAGCCTGCGAAGAAGACCGGGAAGCCTCTTACCCCAGCGGCTTCTGATTCTAAAAAGAGTCTGACGCAGACCATCGGAGAATCTTCGCAGGCCGCGACCAATCCTGAAGCGGTCTCGAAGGCAGCGGACAATCCGGAAGCGGTTTCAAAGGCTGCTCCACCACAAACCGATACCGCCAAATCCTTTGAGGTCACTTGCTCTCCATCGGGTGAAGTGTTCTTAAAAATAGGTGAGACGGAGGAAAAAAGCGTTGAATCTGGCAAGCCATGCGAAGTGCTGGCCAAGGTCGACCTAATCATTATGGATGACAACGAGCCGGATAAGACACTGGAAGCCAAACGGCTTTTGGCTGAAAGGGCAAGCGGACGGGAATGGTAGTCGGCTCCTTGAAACAGCAGAAGAAGAGGAGTGATACTCTTGAGGAAAGGATGAAGAGGAAGATGAGGAAGATGCAGGCCGGAAACCGGAATATTTTCGTAAAGACCGGCGCGGACAGTCTGCAACATAAGCCGCGCGAGAAAGAGGTATCTGAGAGTCCGTATACACCAGATCCCAAACCGAACGAGCCGGGTTAGACATCTGCGGCTTGCGAGACGATTAGTGACATCCTCAAGGGAATGGAGACTTTGCAGTAGCAAGATGCGCTATTGTCGACCCCCGCGGCTTCTGAAGAGGTTAACCGCCCCGAAGTCGAAGTCACTGGGGAGAAGCATGGCGGACCGGCTTCCACGGTTTCTGAAGGAGCCGAGAAACTGAAGCTTCGAGGGAATTTGGAGGATATGATGAAGCTGATCACCAGGAAGCCGATGGCGACCACACTCCCTTTGCTGCAAGGTAAATACAGGGAAGTTAAGCGAATTGTTAACTTCTACAAGTCGCGGTCAAGGAAGAATGGGGCGAACACAATATTAAATCCGCCGGCCAACTTTTTTTTGACCACGACTCAACTGAAAAACCGAGCTAAAGAAGCCGAGTGGCTATGGAAAGAAAAGCTAAAGCAGATAGATCCCGAACGATTCAGGCGGCCAGTGTTTAGATACCATACCGTGTCCTCTAAAGGGGATAAATGCCAAACTGGCGATCTCATCCTACTGATTTCCTTGCAAGAAGGTTGCAATTATCCGGCTGAACCTGACTGCGGTTTATCTTCTGCAGGTGAACCAGAGACCGCGATGAAGCCGGGCGACTTGACATCCCTATTGTCTATGCTGCCTCTGCCGTCGCCAAGTGTTCGCGACAAAGAGATGGCCAAGTTCCAGAAGGAGGTCGATACATTGCAGGCGGCTTTGAACGCACACGCAGAAGCCCTGCGGGTTAAGGATGAAGAACAGCTAGTTGCCCAGGAGGCCGCTGAGAAAAGGATCCAAGATTTGCAAAACACCCTGGAGTAAGAGACCACCAGGCTGCAGGCCGCACTGGAACAAGAGACCACAAAGCTGGATCAAGAGACCACGAATTTGATGTCCGCTCTGAAGGCCGCTGAGGGGAAAATAGTAGAGATGCAGGCCGCCTTGGAGCAGGAAAGGGCAGAGAAGCAGGAAATGCAAGCGCAAGTGCTGATGGTCGGATGGATTGAGAGAGAGAGGGAGAAGAGATTCGCTACCTTGAGTAAGGAAAAGACTATGGTCCGTCAGCGGAAGCCGACAAAGACCAGCGGCCTGAACCAAAAGCTTCTAGTAAGTTGCCAGAACCAAGCCGCCCGGCTTCTGGTGGGGCTTCAAATCCACCGGGAGTCGCGGCGGTCAGGCAAGCCTGTAACACCCCCATCCGTCGTATGACATATAACAGAAGGTCCAGCTGGAACCCGACGCAATATACCACGGATAGATGGAAGGGTTACGTATTAATAACCAAACATTCCAATTAAGACTACTCGTCCTAACACAGAGCATTCTAGCGGAAGCTTTTAAAAGTAGAAAGAACCCAAACTGAATAATCAATTTACAGGAATGTCCACAATCGCTACCACTGGAATGAAATAACAATACACTGAAAGATACAAGACCTTATGGCCTTACAATAGTTTACTTATCAAATAGTGTCTTACATACATCGGCTCGCAGGCCGGCCACACATGACAAAATAAAAACAACTACTCGCTAAGGCCTTCGAGGGCCATCACGGCAACATGGGCTACAGCCTTCTATTTTGCACTCGGCTCCGCAGCACCTGCAAACAACATTCCACGGCACGGTGGCAAACAGGCAACGGTCAGCTAAAGCCGACAAATTATAACGACCCAGTCCCTTTCTCGGGACGATGGTGCTCCATCCTTGCATAACATTAGCCTAGCTAAACAATTATGTAAAAACATACTTCGCCACAGGTGTAGGCTCGTACAGCCAAACACCCTGTGCACTCAGGGCACATTAACGGTGAATCCTGACACTTCAACGTCTTCACCACCACCCCCAGGATGGCAAAAACATGAGCATTTTAGCCTTCTTGACCACTGTCTAAGGCTCCCGACTATGCCAACGGACAGTCCCCTTTTTGGTTCTCTCGCACCGAACCACATAGCCCTAGTCCAATTCTACTTGCTCGTTGCTCAACCGCGTAGATCACCTTAAGACGTACGCACGGGCCAAGCTTCTCTCGGATCCTAATATTCCAATCAATCACATAACCCAGTTATGTTCAAGGCCGGTTCCCACACCGCTAAGTTAGTAGAAAAATGATTCCGCTCAGTTTTCCGTGTGCGCCTTGGAGCTAACCTCCAAGGATCCCTACTGCAATCTACCGCGTAGAAACCCAAAAACCAAAAGCACAAAGTCTTCTCCGGCAAATCATAACAAATGCAACATCACCAATCCAGACCAACATGTCTGGGTAGGCTTCACACACAATTCCTATGTCCGTACTTCGATTCCGGACTCTATATGCAATACAAGGGGGACTATTCCCGTCAACCCCAAGGAACACCGCACACTCGCCGCACACTCGCGGGAGCGGGTTTCCCTATGCAAAAAGGAAGAGTTTCACATGCTCAAGTGGAGAATCGTTACCCTTGTAGTACGCCTTGGCGTCATGGAAAAACTACACGGATGGAAATCTTCGCAACAAACTTTCCTCCACTGATCCGCTCTTAGATCTCAAAACGGTGCTCCGATGCTCCACCAGCGGACAGAATCCTCCTTCTTCTTCCTCCTCTCTCTAACTCCTTGGAAAGAGAATGGTTTGGAGAAAATGAAGAATTAACTCCCCTATTCCCGGCCTTAACAGTGCAAGAAACCGTCTGAACCATTGGATCTTACTTAAAGAAAATGAATGGCACTGATCTGCACAAAAATCCCCAGACCTGTGCCTATCACGGCCTCACACACGGCCGTGTCCTAGGCCGTGTGCCTTGATCGAGGCACGATCGTCAAACAGAAAGACTCACACGGGCTCAAACATGCCCGTGACTCACTCGACACGCCCGTGTCGGGTCCTCGACACGCCCGTGTCTGGTGGCGTGTCACACATAACTGCCATGCCAACCGACACAACCCTACTGAACATGGGTACTGACACTGGTAGGCACACACCCGTGTCATATGACACCCCCATGTCATTAAGTCGTGTTCCTTTATGTGTCCTTCTAGGGATAAAATCAGCCAAAACACCATGCCAGACACAGCCTTGGACACGCCCGTGTCCTAGGCCGTGTACCCCTATACCGGCACCAAAATCCCTTTTTACGCGACCAACTCAAATACAATTTTTGGGGCGTTACAAAGCCGCAACATCTAGAGGGCTAGAAGCTCGGGCTCAACTAATGGATCCATTAGCCAGAGTAGAGCGCGACACCGCGTGGGTTCACCGGTCTCTGCACTCACTTCACAATATGGTTAGCAATGTATACACTGAGATTGTAAGAACCGGTGACCAGGTCGCGCGAATAGGGCGAGAGGTACAGGAGGGCAATAGGTAAGGCTGAGCGACGTGCATGGTCTAAGCCCGCGCGAACAAATTGAACATTATGTTGTAATATATTTTTTCTTCGATGCTGGAAAATTTAGTCGCTGTAAACTGTTTTATGTATGCTTACTATGTTGCGAACTACTTGCGGCTTATGCGGTTTGTATTTATGATCACCATATATGTGCATTGCTCTGAAATATCTAAAGTATAGAACCTTAACCACACGGTCTTTCGAAGAGATCGCTTGCTTGCAAGTATGACGTTTACATCCATTGCCCCAAAAATATTCTAAGTTCAGGAAAGTAACCGCGCGGACGGACGAACTGAACTTTGACTTAGTCATTACATTAATCTGTATTTCTTGCAGGTTGAGGTCATGTGGCCTGATGGCTAGCCATGATTTGACATCGAGTACTGTACTTTCACAGGTATTCTATAAATAGGGATGACTCCGGAGATTTCATCACAAGAGAGAAAGAATGCGGGTTAAGTCCAAGTCGATGCGGTCTGAGAAGGCCACTGCGGTCAGGACTGATGAAGCCTCTGCATTCCTCTCAGCAGACCACAAGGAGTGCCGGCTTACAAAATCCGAGCTAGATGACTTTGTAGAGAAGCATATGCAGGGGAGCCCGCTGGTCGGGTGGCTTACACTGCAAGACAAGAGGATTAACACATCCAACGCAAACCAGATCGCCATCCCCATCGACCATTTTGACTGCGGCTTCCGCTTCCCGGTCATGATGGAGGCCGTGGCGATCTTCGACCATTATGGCGTTGTGCCCGGACAACTGCCACCAAACTCGATAGCTTCCATCCACAGCTTCATCTCATACTTGAGGATGGAAAGAGTCTGATTCTCCATGATGCTCTTCCGGAAATGCTTCTCGGTGCGGTCTATCCCGGAGTCCGGGACAAGGATCTTCCGGGGGCACTTGTACTTTGGTTGTAGGGGACTGAATGTCTTCAACTTGGCGAACAAGATCCCCAACTAGTCGGAGCGGTTTCTCAACTTTGAGGGAAACCTGGGGTTGCTGCCGGTCAACCCTCAAATCCGAGCTGAGGCCGCCTTTGACAGCACCGGCCTGAAGGGCTTGGAGAAGGAGATCCACAACTTCTTCAAGGGCGCGCGGCTTGATGTCAACCACTACATCCCGCTGATGCCGTCCTTGGAAGGGATTGAAGCGGAAGACATTAAGTTTCAAATCGGCCGAACTGATTTGCTAGGCGCGCGGTCTATGAACTGACTTTGTACTCTGTCTTTGCAACTATTGTGGAGGTCCCGCTAAACAAGCCGCTGATGCCAGGCGGGCCAAGCCACTGTGGGTTGAGGAAGAGGAGGATTCGGCCTCCTCCGGTGAGTTTATGCTGCAAGGAATGGGCTCCGCGATGTACGGCAAGCGCAACCTGAAGGAGCTGCGCCGAGTTCCCGCAGACAACCTGCCGCGGTTAGCCGCGCAGATCGGGGCAAGGAGCTTTGTGACAAGCCATTTCATGGGCCTTGCCTACAAGCAGTTAATGAAAAAAAAGCGGCCTGGAGAGGCGGTTAGAGGAGAAAGAAGAAGAAAACAAACAATTAAAGGAAAGGGAAGTGGTAAGTCATCACCTGATACATATGCGGTTAAAAATATTAAACTGCGTGGTCTAACCTTTCACTTCTTTTGTAGGCGATGCACGACCCGGCCAACTCGACCTTATAAGATAATGTCTTCCCGCAAGTTGTCCAGGGGATCGATGGAGCGCTTAACCGCCTCCGCGACCTTGGCGGCTTAGCGGCCGGCTTCACCGATTTTACCTGTGCCAACATTTACCCCACCTTGAAAAAGGAGGTGGTCGCTGTCTACAGGAAGATCAAAGGCAAGGGCAAGGTCGGCGAGGAAGACGCCGAAGAGGAGGAAGATGACGAGTAAGAGGGTGGCTAGGGAAGGCGGAGCGAAGGCGCTTCATCTGGGACTGGCGGTCAGGGCTTGGAGACCGCGCGGATAAATCTGACGACTTCTGGCTGCTCGTCAGGTAGCAGCAGCAGGTACTCTGAATCTTCTGTCGACATCGAGGTTGGCGATGATTCAAGTTCTCCTGCGGCTAAAAAACTCAAGCCGGCCGATTAGGAACTTTTTATTTTTTACTTGTATTTTGAGATATTTTATGAAACCGGCGTTATCTTTTTTGTAAACCGCGCGGTTAACATTTTGTAACATTTTATGAAATAGAAATGAAGGAAAAACTTTACCTTTGATGTGTAGCTTACTTTATTTCTCATTTTTCTTACTTGTATAAGTCCACGCAGTCTCAGTGTAACTTCCGATTTAATAGATAGCTAACATTTAAACCGATCTGAGGCCATACTGCAACTTCAATGAAGTTACCCGCAAGAGAGAGAGATATTCTTGCGGCTTATTTAAGAACACACATCGACTATAAGCCGTGCGGCTAACAGTTTAAATCGCCATTAGCCTTAATGAAGTAATCGAGTTATCTGTTGTGAAGAGAGAAAATGCTCGCAGCTTATATGTTAATAATTTATGACCAGTAAGCCGCGCGGCTAATAACCTTAGCCGCCGAAAAGCCCAAACAATGAATTATACGTTTCTGACATAGACCGCACTTTTGATGAAAGAGAAGGATAGAGAAATAATCTGCGGCTTCTGATATGATCATACAAGCCAGTAATCAAAGATACTAAACATGCTTTGTCAGCAAACAAGTCGCATGTTTAAGCCGAATAAGATAAACCTGGCCAGTTGTTAATTGACTGAAATACATCGGTCGGGTTCCCGAATATATAAAGAATAAGCCGGCAGATAGGCACATAGAAGCCAAATAATTTAAACCGGAAAGAGTGACCGCGCGGTCTGTGTATTGAATGATATAAATTGGCACTGGCCGCTTAATAAAACCGCAAGATAGCGGACAGGCTCATGTTGTCCTGCAAGAATAGATGGAGCTATGGGCTTATGTGTCCATCTGGGCAGGTGTGTGTGGCAGTACTTTCCACACAAAGAACACATAAGCAGGATTAAAATTTTTAATATTCGCGACCATTGTCAAGCGGGACAAGTACGCAATATCTGCAACGAAGGTCAAGCGGGACAAGTATGTAATGTCTGCGACTGATGTCAAGCGGAAATTCCACTACACATCATTGACTAATGTCAAGCGAGTGTGGAGGGATTAAGAATTCAAAGGTTATTTTTCCCCCATATGCATGCATGTTAGCATTATAAGTAAAGGTAAGAAATAAGCTTCAAATGAAAGATAATGCTTGTTTGTTGTTAAGGATGTGCCAAAAAGATATATGTTTGAAGCTTGACTATGCCCCATTAATACCAATTGCCAAGGGGACTTTATATATTATTCCAACCTTTAGCATTATTATCATATAGAGAAAAAGGAAGTCCCTTCTTGAACCATTGAGTAAGCCATAGAAGAATGCCTTAGAAAATCATTGAATGACATAGTCTTGTAGCTTCGCAGCTCTGGCAAGTTGATTAGCTAACTCTCGGAGAGCCATGCAACCTTCTGCCAGATGACCAATATCTTTATGATAATTGCAAAAGAGCTCCTCATGCCGATATTTGATTTTAAATTTCAAATGCCGAGGCCTTTTGAACTCAGGCATTTCTTGAAGAATCATCAAAAGATCTTCCATAGGAATTTTGAATTTAACATATTTATCCGAACCTTTTTTACACTTTAGAGTTTTCGGACGCGAAGATGTGGCTGGATGTACTTTCACAAACTCAGATAATTCGTTCTGCTGAGGAGA
This sequence comes from Platanthera guangdongensis, assembly GCA_039583875.1. NCBI lineage: Eukaryota > Viridiplantae > Streptophyta > Magnoliopsida > Asparagales > Orchidaceae > Platanthera > Platanthera guangdongensis. Next base: position 133,666,081 of record CM077147.1, on the reverse strand, counting down.
TAATGTAGCTCTATCCTGAGGAAGAGGAGGAGATTTGCAATCTTTAACATGTGAAACATTTGGGAGGAAATAAATTATTGATCACCAGAAGTCTCTTGAGGTTGTTTAGTCATCTGATTCAGAAACAAGATATAACCTTTATTTTCTTCTTCACCCATTATGAACCTATTAACGATTTCAATAAGCTCTCCATAAGTTTTGGGGTCCTTTGTGGTGAGCTTAAATTTCAAATGGCCTTCTCGAAGTCCATTTATGAAGGCATGTATGTAATAATCTTGATGGATGCTACAAACATCCAGAACTTTCTTTTGGAACCGGTCAACGAAATCAGGATTAGACTCATCAATTCCTTGCTTTATTTGGAAGAGAGTTCCAACGTCACGTCTCTTCTTCCTGTAAGTAGTGAACCTTGAAATGAATTGACTTCGAAGATATTTAAAACTGGTGACCGATCGAGGTGGCAGACTATAGAACCATTCCCTTGCAATGTCGCCAAAATATATAATAAGTAGTTTGCATTTTATTCCGTTTGACACCTTTCTTAATGAAATAGCCGATTCAAAGGCTTGCAAATGAGAAAATGAATCATCACATCCGGAATACTGCGGGAAATGCGGTACTCTGAAATCATCGGAGACAGTATTCCAACGGATCTGGTCAATGAACGTAGAAGGGACTTCTTCTTCTTCTTTATAAGGAGATTCTCTTGCGATATATTTTGGTGCTTGTTCAACCCAATTCCGAGAGAAACTGCTATCAATGTCAAGGGCCCCATGTAACACCCCCTATCTGTCATATAGCATATAGCAGTATGTTGAAATTTGTGAAGTGGAAGTGGTTGACGGGACAGGCCGGGCGGCCTGGGCGGACAGCTTTGGCGGACTAGGCGGACTGGGCAGACTGTTGTGTGCGGCCTGGTGGAAAGTCTAGTGGAAGCCGACTGTTCTTCTGAGCAGGATTCCACGGGTGAAGTCCGCGGATTATGCGGCCTGGTATCTGCGGATAAGGCATTGACTGTTTGGTTTTGCCAAGGAGCGGCCTGAGTGGATAGAGGCTTGCGGACTGGTGCTTTCCTCAGTGGCCGCATTGCAAGCCTGTGCTGTTTGGTGGTTTGGCTCATGTCCGCGGGAAGCTTGCGGACTAGTGTGTCCGCTGTTTGGGCTGTTGCGGACTGGGCTTAGGGCTTGGCTGAGGCCTTGTCGAGCTCTGGTGTTACAGCAGGTGTTTTGCTGTGGAGGTCTTTGGCGGACTGATGTTTGGAGTCCGGGAGGAGGCTGCTGCGATGGGGCAGGTGTGCGAGTAGCTTGCGGACTGCTGGCGGTCTGTGTGCTTGGATGTTTGGCGGACGGAGTTTGTGTCCGCCATGCTCACATTGGCCTTTGATGCCTTTTGGACTTGGTCACACTCTGTGCCAAGACCATGGTGTTCGCCGTATCCGCCAAGTCTGTTGTTGACCGGGAGGACTTATTTTCTGCTTTTGGTCGTGGACTTGTGGCCGATTGAGGCGTGAGTCTTGCGGACTGCCTCGGGTTTGTGCGGACAGCAATTGAAGGGGGTTGCTGTCCTGCAGTGGTCGGAAGCTTTGCGGGCTGATGCCTTGTCAGCATAGCTTGGGCGGACTGAAGAGGGTTCGCCAATGTTGCCTTGCTCCTGGCGGTTTTTTCCTTGGTATCCGGCTAAGTCCTTGCGGACTCGGCGGACGGTGTTTTGTTATCGCACGGGCTAGGGCGGTGTCGCTATCTCTATGGAGGTGACCACACTCCTCACCTCGCCTATAAATAGGACCTCCCTGGAACATCTACAGTAACTTGAGTGAACAGTAAGTTGGGTTGGGCAAGGAGCTGCGGTCTCAGGTTGTCTGTCCGTGCGGATTGATTCAGGGCTGACGGTTTACTGTGTGAAGGTCGCGCGGGTAGCTTCAAGGAGCCAGGAGTTTGGCTTTGACTTCGGTCAAGTACTTGGAAGTTGTGCGGTCTCTTCGGATTCAGAAGGAGGTCACTCTACGTCTTGTCAACTATGTTTCATCTTTGCCAGCTTCAATAACCTGTCTGCCGGCTTCAGGCGGGTAGGGGGTGTTCCTCAGTTCAGCTTTAGCAGGAGACGAATAATGGTGTGTCCGCGCGGCCTCGTGGCTTCGGCGGACTCCGTGGCTATTCGGCGGATTGCAGCTTAGTTCGGGCGATCTCAGCGGACTCGGCGACCTCGGCGACCTCGGCGATCTCGGCGGACTCCTGTGCTTTCCGCCCGGCTTGGGTTTTGGTGCTTTCTGTTTACAGCTATTTATACTAGCGAAATCATGTCTCGCTATGTATGCCTCGTGTTGTAAAGAAGTGAATGAATAAAAGATCTGCTTGTGCTTCCATTGTTTGTTGGGATTAACCTTTGTTCCTTGGTTTTCCGCTGGTTCAACGTGAGAACTGGGTAGTGCCGAAGATATTAATTTGGCATTTGGGCTACCTTGCTGACCACGTTGAGAAAATTTTAACATGGTATCAGAGGGAGGTTCAGTTGCATGAGCGGTAGGCAACCAGTGTTGTGACTCAGTGATTGAGTGGCGTTCAACCTGTGTTGTTGCTCGAAGCTTCTGAAAGGTTGCCAACAGGTGTTGCAATGGAAGGGAGCTTTGCAAGGGGTCTTGGCATTGAACTCTTAACGCCGACTAACTTTAAGAAGTGGAAGTCGTGCATGAAGAGTTATCTTCTTGGCGAGGAGCTGTGGGAAGTCGTCGGTGGTGACGATAGACAGGAAGTAACGGCTGTGTTCGTTACTGCGGAGCAGGTTAGGCTCTGGAGAAGAACAAATGCTAAGTCGGAGTTAATTCGAAAGAGGGCCGTGTCTCTGGAACTCTTTGATCACATCATTTGATGTGAGTCGGCTGCTGATATTTGGACAACCATTGATGAGTTGTTCAATAGGAAGAGTGTGGCGCGGCTTCAGTTCCTGGAGAATGAGTTGGCCAGGGCAACTCAGGGAGACCTTTCCATCTCGAAGTACTTCTTAAAGATGAAGAGCTTGTGTGCGGATCTATCGGCACTGGTCCTGATGAGCCTATCTCTGAGGCGAAGATGAAAAGGCACATTATCCGTGGCTTGTGGAAGGAGTATATGGCCTTTGTAACATCTATTCAAGTGTGGGCTACTCAGCCGTCTTTGCTGGAGCTGGAGAATCTGCTTGCATCGCAGGAGAGCCTGGCAAGGCAGATGGCTGGAGTGAACCTGAATCAGGAAGGCAGCGAAGCTCTCTTCTCAGGCAAGAAGAAAGGATGGGAAGGGAAGAAGAAGAAGAAGGTGCAGGTCGTTGGTGTGAAGGAGACTTCTACTTCATATCAGCCGGAGAGGAGCAATACTCCTAAGGACTGGAAGAAGAACTTGAAGTGCTACCGGTGTCATCAGCGAGGGCACTTCAAGCGGGACTGCAAGGTCAAACAGCAGCCTGGGCATGCTGCGGGAAAGGAGGAAGCTTGCTCGAGAAGTGAAGAAGCAGAATGGGGCGGAGATTTTATGACGGGCACTTGTGTTCGGGCCTTGTCTGCTGAGGACTTCAACGGTGAGTGTATCGTGGACTCCGGGTGTGGTCATCACCTCACCGGAGACAAGTCTAAGTTCAGCTCCATGCAGGCTTACTCAGGTAATGAAGCTATTATCACTGCTGATAATACTGTTTATGCAGTAAAGAAAGAGGGGGTTGTGTCTTTGGGTAATGATCAGGGGCCACTCACGTTAAGGAGTGTGTATCACGTGTCGGGCATGAAGAAGAACCTCTTCTCGGTGACCAATGCGGTGGACGCTTGTTATAACGTTCTGTTTGGGCCAACAGACGTGAGGTTCCTTCGCAACATATCAGCGGTGAAGGCTGATGTTGCTCACGTAGGGAGGAGGGTGAAGAACTTGTTTGTTCTTGCCACCAACTCTTATGTTGATCGAATGAGGGCCAATGATAGCGCTGCTATCTGGCATGAGAGGCTGGGGCATGTTGGCATAGACAAGCTGAAGGCGATGGATAGTAGAAGTTTGGTGAAGGGGTTGCCTAAGTTGTCTTCCTTTGGTGACCGGCATGTTTGCGGGGGCTGTCAATACGGTAAGGCACATCGCCTTCCGTTTGATAAATCACAAACAAGGAGCAAGAAACCATTGAAGTGCATTCATGGCGACTTGATGGGACCGACGGTTACTGCCAGCCTTGGTGAAAGCAGATACATGGTTGTCTTGGTTGATGACTACTCAAGGTATACTTGGGTGTACTTCTTAAAGGAGAAGTCGGAAGCCTTCCGTTTGTCTGTGGAGTTTAAGGAGTTGGTAGAAGGCCGGCTTGGCTTGCGGATTAAGAAGCTTAGAACTGATAATGGGGGTGAGTTTGTCTCCTCCGAGTTTTCTAACTTCTGCAGGAAGCACGTGATCCAACGAGAGCTTACTTGTGCTCACACTCCACAACAAAATAGGGTAGCAGAGCGGAAGATTCGTCATCTGATGGAGACCTGCAAATGCTGGATTCATGCGAAAGATATCCCAAGGTCCTTTTGGGCGGAGGGGATTTCTTGTGCTGCTTACGTCATCAACAGGATGCCACTCAGCCCTATCAACATGAAGACTCCTATTGAGCTATTGCTGAAGGAGAAGCCGAGTTTAGGACACCTTAGGGTGTTCGGTTCAACTTGCTACGTGCATGTCCCGGATGCTTCACGGACTAAGCTGGATGCGAAGGCAAGGAAACTTGTCTTTGTTAGCTACGATGAGCGGAAGAAGGGATGGAAATGCATGGACCCTGTGACGAAGAAGTTCGTGGTGTCAAGAGATGTTGTCTTTGACGAGCTGACGTCATATGGAGGTGGCTCGGTTGAGCTAACCGGAAGTAGCAAGGTTGATGAAGCACCGGTGGTGGCTGTTGAAGGCTTGGAAGAGGAGCTTTCTGTTTCACCAGCAGCTCCTGTTGCTTCTAACTCCGAGGCTGAGCCTTCTGGCTCAGGAAGTAGGGGGAGCACTGCTCAATGCTTGCTCCAAGTAGGAGTTGATCCCGAAGAAGCAATGGAAGCAGTGAGCAAGGAGCCGACCCTTCGGAGATCAAAGAGGGTTGTTAAGCCACCAGGTCGGTACTGTGATGGGAATGCAGTGAGCCTTGTATCCTGCTTCTTTGCAAGTCCTCTGGATGAGTGAGAGCCTACAAACTTCAACGAGGCCACTGGAGTGAAGGAGTGGGAAGATGCCATGAAGGAAGAGATTGATGCTCTGAAGAAGAATGAAACCTGGGACCTTGTGCCCAAGGTTGATGGCATTACTCTGATTACTTGCAAGTGGGTGTATAAGTTGAAGAAGAAGGCTGATGGGAGCATTGATAGGTTCAAGGCTCGCCTGGTCGCTAGAGGATTCTCACAGTAGTATGGAGAAGACTATGAGGAGGCATTCAGTCCAGTTGCGAAGATGACTTCAGTAAGAGTGGTGATCGCCTTGGCTGCTAGCAAGGGATGGAGGTTGTGGCAACTCGATGTGAAGAATTCCTTTCTTTACGGAGAGATTGACAAGGACATCTTCATGGATCAGCCGCTTGGTTTTGTCTCTGAAAAACATCCGGACTATGTCTGCAAACTCAAGAAAGCTCTCTATAGGTTGAAGCAAGCTCCGAGAGCTTTGTATGGGAAGATTGCAGAGTACTTGCAATTCTGTGGATACCTTGCTTCCAACTCGGATTCAAGCTTGTTCATCAAGAAGAAGGGGAAGCTACAAGTCTTGGTCCTGCTGTATGTGGATGACATGATCATCACAGGGAATTCGGAGGGGGAAGTAGCAAGGCTCAGGGCTGAGCTTGCTATACGCTTCGAGATGAAAGACTTGGGAGAGTTGCATCACTTTCTCGGTCTGGAAGTGGAGAGGAAGGATTATAGGGTTCTCATTTGCCAGAAAGGGTATGCAGATCACATTATGAAGCGGTTCGTCATGGGCGAAGGGAAGAAGTGCTCTACTCCACTAGAACCCGGGCTGAAGCTTCGACGAGATGAGGGAAGGATTCTTCATGATCCCTTGATGTTCAGGGCACTTGTTGGGAGCTTGATTTACCTGACGATTACAAGGCCGGACAATGCTTTTGCTGTTGGCCGAGTAAGTCGGATATGGCTGAACCAAGGAAATCTCATCTAGTGGCGGCGAAGGGTATTCTGAAGTATGTCAAGGTGACTTCTGACATGGGACTCCTCTATGGAAGGGACTCGGAGTTTGCATTGCTTGGGTACACGGATGCTGACTATGGCGGTGATTCGGATGATCGGAGGTCTACTTCAGGTTATGTGTTCACTTGCGGTTCAGCTAGCATCTCATGGTGTAGCAAGAAGCAGGACTCTATGTCAGTCTCAACTACAGAGGCAGAGTATAAGGCTTCGGCCTTGGCTGCTCGGGAAGCCATCTGGTTGAGAAGGCTTATAGAGGATGTTCATGAAGAAGTGCAAGGGCCTACTTTACTCCGGGGTGATGAGAGTGCTCTCAAACTGGTTAATAATCCAGTGTGTCACACCAGGACCAAGCATATAGAGATTGATCACCACTTCATCAGGGAGAAGGTGTTGGGTGGGTCTCTGCTGGTCGGGCATGTTCGGAGTGAAGATAATCTTGATAACATCTTCACGAAGCCACTGTCGAAGGGGCCCTTTGAGCGCTTGCGTAGCTTGCTGGGCTTGGACACCACTTCCCACTTCAAGGAGGAGTGTTGAAATTTGTGGAGTGGAAGTGGTTGACGGGACAGGCCGGGCGTCCTGGGCGGACAGCTTTGGCGGACTAGGCAGACTGGGCGGACTGTTGTGTGCGGCATGGTGGAAAGTCTAGTGGAAGCCGGCTATTCTTCTGAGCAGGATTGCACGGGTAAAGTCCGCGGACTATGCAGCCTGGTATCTGCGGATAAGGCGTTGGCTGTTTGGTTTTGCCAAGGAGCGGCCTGAGCGGATAGAGGCTTGCGGACTGGTGCTTTCCTCAGTGGCCGCATTGCAAGCCTGTGCTGTTTGGCGATTTGGCTCGTGTCCGCGGGAAGCTTGCGGGCTATTGTGTTCGCGGTTTGGGCTGTTGCGGACTGGGCTTAGAGCTTGGCTGAGGCTTTGTTGAGATCTGGTGTTACAGCAGGTGTTTTGCTGTGGAGATCTTTGGCGGACTGATGTTTGGAGTCCGGGAGAAGTCTACTGCGATGGTGCAGGTGTGCGAGTAGCTTGCGGACTGTAGGCGGTCTGTGTGCTTGGATGTTTGGCGGATGGAGTTGGTGTCCGCCATGCTCGCATTGGCCTTTGATGGCTTTTAGACTTGGTCACACTCTGTGCCAAGACCATGGTGTCCGTCGTATCCGCCAAGTCTGCTGTTGACCGGGCGGACTTGTTTTCTGCTTTTGGTCGTGGACTTGTGGAGGATTGAGGTGTGAGTCTTGCGGACTGCCTCGGGTTTGTGCGGACAGCCATTGAAGGGGGTTGTTGTCCTGTAGTGGTTGGAAGCTTTGCAGGCTGATGCCTTGTCCGCATAGCTTGGGCGGACTGAAGAGGGTTCGCCAATGTTGCCTTGCTCCTGGCAGTTTTTTCCTTGGTATCCGGCTAAGTCTTTGCGGACTCGGCGGACGGTGTTTTGCTATCGCGCGGGCTAGGGCGGTTTCCCTATCTCTAGGGCGGTGACCACACTCCTCACCTCGCCTATAAATAGGACCCCCCTGGCACATCTACAGTAACTTGAGTGAACAGTAAGTTGGGTTGGGCAAGGAGCTGCGTTCTCAGGTTGTCTGTCCGCGCGGATTGATTCAGGGCTGACGGTTTGTTGTGTGCAGGTCGTGCGGGTAGCTTAAAGGAGCTAGGAGTTTGTCTTTGACTTCGGTCAAATACTTGGAAGTTGTGCAGTCTCTGCGGATTCAGCAGGAGGTCGCTCTACGGCTTGTCAACTCTATTTCATCTTTGCTATCTTCAATAACCTGTCCGCCGGCTTCAGGCGGGTAGGGGGTGTTCCTCAGTTCAGCTTCAGCAGGAGACGAATAACGGTGTGTCCGCGCGGCCTCGCGGCGTCGGCGGACTCCATGGCTATTCGGCGGATTGCAGCTTAGTTCGGGCGATCTCAGCGGACTCGGCGACCTCGGCGGTCTCGGCGGACTCCGATGATGTCCGCCCGGCTTGGGTTTTGGTGCTTTCTGTTTACAGCTGTTTATACTAGTGAAATCATGTCTCGCTATGTATGTCTCGTGTTGTAAAGAAGTGAATGAATAAAAGATCTGCTTGTGCTTCCATTGTTTGTTGGGATTAACCTTTGTTCCTTGGTTTTCCGCTGGTTCAACGTGAGAACTGGGTAGTGCCGAAGATTTTAATTTGGCGTTTGGGCTACCTTGCTGACCACGTTGAGAAAATTTTAACACAGTAGGTCCGACCGGGCCCGACGCCATATACCACAGACAGACCGAGTGGTTACTCAATGGAAACCATCCAACCAATCCAACGTCCTACACAGAGCATTCTAGCGGAAGCAATAATTTTAGTTGCAATAAGAAAGAACCCAACACTAGCATGAATGTCCACTAATACGCCAAAAGGAATGAAGTACAAAATACACAAGTATAGGCCTTAAGGCCTTACAATTGTTTTCCTCCAATTACATGTATTCCAAACCTCGGCACGCAGGCCGGGCATACGTGAATAAAAGAAAACACTCAAAAAATTAGGCCTTCGAGGGCCGGCTCAGCAACTTGTGCTTTAGCCCGCTATTTACCGCTCGGCTCCGCAGCACCTGCAAGCACAATCCACCACAACGGTGGCAAACCAAAGCAACGGTCAGCCATGCTGACCAAATTATAATGATCCCGCCCCCAATTCGGGGAGGCGATGCTCCTTCCCTGCACTTTATTAGCACAACCAAGAAGTACATGAATACATTGCATCACAGGCGTTGGCACGCACGGCCACACGTGTAACACCCCCTATCTATCGCATAGCATATAGCAGTAGGTCTGGCCGGGGCCCGACGCCATATACCACAGACAGACCGGGTGGTTACTCAATGGAAACATCCAACCATTTCAACGTCCTACACAGAGTCATTCTAGCGGAAGCAGTTTTATAAGTTGCAAATAAAAGAACCCAGCAACAATAGCAAGAATGTCCACTAAACAAACCCAAAGGAATGAAGTACAAATACACAAGTACTGGCCTTAAGGCCTTACAAATTGTTTCCTTTAAAATTACATGTTTTCAAACCTCGGCACGCAGGCAGGCCATACATGAATAAAGAAAACACTCAAAAATTAGGCCTTCGAGGGCCGGCTCAGCAACTTGGGCTTTAGCCCGCTGTTGACCGCTCGGTCTAGCAGCACCTACAAGCAATAATCAACCGCACGGTGGCAAACAGATGCAACGGTCAGCAATGCTGACCAAATTATAACGATCCCGCCCCCAAAATCGGGGTGGCGATGCTCCTTCCCTGCACTTTATTTGTATAACCAAGCAGTATAGTAATGTCACTACATCACAGGCGTAGGCTCATACAGCCACACACCCCGTGCACTCAGGGCACATTCTCGGTGAACCGGTCAATGTCACGTCAATTTAAGCCATAGACATTCTGATCTCACCGCCACCACTTTGAAGGCCAAACTATGAGCATTTTTTCTTCCCGGCATGGGTCACGTCAATTTAAGCCATAGACCGCCGAAGATCCTCATCTATGCCAACGGCTCACACCGAACGACATAGAACGTGTATGGTTCCTCCTGACTCGTTGCTCACACCGCAACGTTAATTTAAAACATATGCGTGGGTCAAACTTCTCCCGAGTCTCGTTTCTGTCACACATTTTACATAACCCGGTTATGTTCAACTTGGCTCCCAGACCACCATGTTGGCAGAATCACGCATCTGCCCAGTTTTTCAGGTGCACCTTGGGGTTAATCCCCAAGGCTGCCTGTTGTAATATACCACGTAGAAAACCCGAAAAACACACATTCGCACGGAGTCTTCTCCAGCCATTTATGCAATGCAACATCACTGATCCAGACCAACTTGTCTGCATAGGCTTCACACATCATTCCTATGTCTGTTCTCGAATACGGACTCTAAAAAACGGGGACTTTACATATCTACCCGAAGGAACGCCTCAAACTCACCACAAACTCGCGAGAGCGAGTTTCCTATGCAAAAGAAGGAGAGCTTCGCTTGCTCAAGTAGAGGATCGCTACCCTAGCATTCTTCCTTGGCACCATGGAAAAATAAGCGGATGAAAGCACCGCACTCTCTTTGCCTCCATAGATCCGAAGTCGTTTCGCGATTTGGAGCTCCGAAGCTCCGCCTGTGACCGGATCTAGGCTTCTTCTTCCTCCTTTGCTCTCCCCTCTCTCTAGACTTAGAAAGAGACCCACTCAAGAGAAATTAGGGTTTAAAAGGCCCAATCCCGGGTATATCCGAGTAGGAATAACCTCCAACCGTCGGATCCCAAAATAAGGAAACGAATGGCTACAATTCGTAGCTAAAAAGTAAAGGCTAGGCCGAACATGGCCTGCGACACGCCCGTATCCAGGGTCGTGTCCCTCATTCGCTGTCAAAATCGATGCGTCTCGAAAAATACACGGGCATCCAGCATGCCCGTGTTCGACCTGACACGCCCGTGTTCCAACTGACACGGCCGTGCATTTGGCAGTGTGCCCCGATGGACATTGCCCCGAAAACAACCCGAGACTCACACGGGTCTTGGACACGCCCGTGTCCAATTTTACACGCCCGTGTCAAACCGAAACAGGCCTGGGCTCCAGGCCGTGTTCACTGTCTCGACACTTCGTCGAGCAAAGTTCGTCGACCACACGGCCTTTGACACGCCCGTGTCCTAGGCCGTGTTACTTGTCTAGACACATCGTCGAGCGAAAATGTCGACTCCCTGGGCCGATCGTCGATACGGGCTCGACACGCCCTGAGACACGACCGTGTCCCAGGCCGTGTGCCCTGTATCGACACATCGTCGAGCAAAAATGTCGACTCCCTAGGCCGATCGTCGACACGGGCTCGACACGCCCTGAGACACGCCCGTGTCTCAGGCCGTGTGCCCCCTGTCAAATACTATATTTGGCACAAAATACCTCCCGTCGTTTTTTTGAGTTCTGGGGAGTTACAACTCTCCCCCTCTTAAAATAATTTCGTCCTCAAAATTACATAATGGAACGAAACATAAAACTTAAATGGTACCTGATTGAAACAACTCTGAGTACTCCTCAAGCATAGTCTGCTCTCGCTCCCAAGAGAGCTCCTCTCGACCGCACTTATCCCAACGGACCTTGATCATCCTGATCTCTTTTTTGCGTAGCCGCTTGACTTCCGAGTCTTCAATACGCACGGGCTTGACCTTCATCGTCAACCCACTATCTACCGGCACTTGATCGACCGCGATCACTTTCGTATGCTCTTGCACCGCCTTCCGTAGCACTGATATATGGAATACATCATGTAGACCACTAAGCTCCACTGATAGCTTCAAACTATAGGCTGCTTCCCAACCCGCTCCAGAACCTCAAACGGCACAAGGTACCTCGGGCTTAGCTTTTTCAATCCCCGCACCCGCGAGACACCCTTAAACGGCTTGATCTTTAAGTACATCCAGTCACCCACAGCGAACTCCACGTTCCTGTGCTTGGCATTACAGTACTTCGCCTGACGGTACTGAGCGATTAGCAACCTCTCCCGAATAGTTCGCACTAATGAAGTAGCATCTTCCACCTCTTGACTCTTGTACAACTTTGACTCACCTGTTTCCAACAAGGACAACTGCGTGTGACATCTTCTACCATATAGGGCCTCGAAGGGCGCCATTTGAATACTCACCTCGTAGCTATTGTTGCAAGCGAATTACACCAAGTATACGTGATCTTCCCATTGCTTTCCAAAATCCAGGACACACATGCGAAGCATATCTTCCATTGTCCTATTGACCCTCTCGGTCTGCCATCCATTTGCGGATGAAAGGCTATGCTAAAACTCAGCTTTGTTCCCAACATCTGTTGCACAAGACTCCAATCATTGGACGTGAACCGCCCATCTGGTTCACTCACGATGCTGCGGGGCACACCATGAAGCCGCACAATATTGTCTACATACAACTTTGCCAATTTCTCAACGGATCATCCTTCCTATGCGGAATGAAATGCGACACCTTCGTTAGACGATCTACGACCACCCAAATGGCGTTGTTCCCATTTTGCGACCTTGGCAACCCGTGCACAAAGTCCATAGTGATGTCATCGAACTTCCACTCCGGAATGGGCAAAGACTTCAAGAATCCCCCCGGTTTTTGGCACTCCGCCTTCACCAAGGCGCAAGTTTGGCACTTCTCCACGTACAGCGCCACATCCTTCTTCAGTCCTGGCGACCAGAATAATTTCTTAACATTGCGGTACATCTTCGTGCTCCCCGGGTGAATTGAGTACTTGGTATGATGCGCCTCGTACAACAATTCCACTAGCAAATTGCCCACGCTTGGGACACACAGACGACCGTCTTTCCAAAAGAATCTGTTCTCCACAACGAATTAGGAATTTGACCCATCCAGAGCCTCTATCATGAGTTGCTTCATGTAGACATCCATATCCAACGCCTGCCGAATCCGATAAGCCAGGTCATATTGGACTTCAGTCCAATACAGTTCCGCTTCAGCACTTGATTGTTTATCAACGCAAAAGATCTCCAACTCCTATAACTCCCGAACCAATCGCTCGTCATGGACAGACAGCCAATTGCCTTGAGCTGGGGCCCGGCGACTCAATGCGTCCGCAACCGCATTACCTTTACCAGGCATATAGTGGATCTTGAATGTATAGTCCCTCAGGAACTCCATCCATCTACGCTGCCGCATGTTCAGATCTTTCTGATCAATCAAATACTTCAGGCTCTTTTGATCGGTGTAGATATCAATCTTCACACCGTACAAATAATGTCTCCACAGCTTCAAGGCAAAAATCACGGCCGCTAACTCCAAGTCATGAACCGGATTGTTCCTCTTGTGCACCTTCATATGTCTCGAGCCATAAGATATAACTCTTCCATGTTGTAACAACACACAACCCAAACCATTGCCCGAAGCATCGCTATAAATCTCACAACCTTCGGTCCCACTCGGCGAACTCAACACAGGCGCCGTGGTCAACCGACATTTCAACTCCTCAAAAGCTCGTGCGCACTCCGGCATCCAAACGAACTTCTGCTGCTTCCTCATAAATGTAGTGTGAGGTAACGCTGTCCGCGAGAAGTTCCCTACGAAGCACCTATTATAGCAGGCAAGCCCCAGAAAGCTCCGGACTTTCGCTACCGTAGAATGCTCAGGCCACTCTCGTATCGTAACAATCTTCGCCAGATCCACTGCAATACCTTCCCCACTCACTATATGACCGAGGAACGCCACTGAGGGCAACCAAAACTCACACTTCGAGAACTTGGCGTACAATTGATTCATCCTTAACTTCTCCAACACCATATGAAGATGCTTGAAGTGGTCTTCCTCACTCTGCGAGTACACCAAAATATTGTCGATGAAGACGATCACAAAATGGTCCATGTACTCCCTGAAGGTCTTGTTCATTAAATCCATGAACATTGACGGTGCATTCGTCAGCCCAAACGGAATGACCGTAAACTCATAATGCCTGTAGCTTGTACTGAACGCTGTCTTAGGGGTATCACTCTCCCTTATCCTCAGCTGATAGAAACCAGACTTGAGATCCAACATAGAGTACAACGTCGACCCGACCAACTGATCAAAAAGATCATCGATCCTTGGGATTGGGTACTTGTTCTTTTCTGTTAGCTTGTTTAACTCCCAATAATCAATACAAAGTCTCAAGCTCCCGTCCTTCTTCTTTACAAAGAGGAGTGGTGCGTTCCAAGGGGATGAACTTGGACGCACAAACCCTTGCTCCAACAACTCTTGAAGTTGCACCTTCAGGTCCTCCATCTCCTTAGGAGCTAACCGATACGAAGAGCGTATGACCGGTTTGGCATCACACCAAACCGCCTTAACCAATTGAAGAGCAGACACCAACGTCATGCTCGACCCCTTTCAAGCCCAAAAATGTCGTCTCACGACCAGTTCCCAACTTGACTTTCTTGCGATTTCAATCAATGTATGCTTGCTGCTCCGAGAGTCAGTCCATACTAAAGATTACGTCGAGCTCCCCTAGCGGTAGTAACGACGCTTATAAGTCAAAGTCTTTACTCCCTATCCTCACCTAAACGCAACAGATTCTACTCGCGTGCAATGAGCATCATTAGACAACAACGCATCCAATTTGTCTTTTGCCATCAAAAGAGGTACTCCGGTGCACAATACAAATCCTTTGGTTAAAAGGGAATGCGAAGCTCCCTAAGTGAATGGTGCTCTCGCCGAATTAATCGAAAATCAGAACAAAGCTTAGCACCAACAGTTCTAAGCTAACATGCACGAGGGCAACAAGTCTTTAAAGTTAAACTACTATAAATTTAAGTTATACCTGTCATCACGACATCGTGCTTCTTCTCGGACTTGGGACGTCTGTTCCAGCAGTCTCGGGCAAAGTGCCCCGGCTTTCCACAATGAAAGCATGCGCCTGGGGTTCGACCCATAGTCATCCTAGAAGCACCAAAAGAAGGGGCTGGACCCGAAGTCCTATCCTTCTTATACCACCTACGGCACGCGGACTTTGAGGAGTTCGACATTTTGAACTCCGTCTTCTGCGTATCCAAGTCTTTGCTTCCTTGGATTCGATTCAGATCTCTGGCACTTTGTCCTATACTTGCTCCTGACATAGCTTTCTTTAACTTCTGCGCACCAGTCTGACAATCTTGGGCAAAGTGCCCTTCCTTGCCACACTTAAAACAACCATATGGAGCCTGACCAGTAGACATTTTGGACTTCTTGTTCCTCCACCTTCGGTATTCAGATTTTGCAGAATCTGGAGAGTCTAGTACCCAGAGCTCCTACGCCCGATTGACTTTTGCCAAATCTTCTTCCAAACTTATAGCTGATTCTACCAAGGCTTAGAATCCCAATAACTTTGGTCCTAGCAGCAGAACTCGCAATTCACCGCGCAAGCCATTATAAAACCTATCGACCATCGACTGCTCGCTCTCCACTTCAGAGCCTGGGTAGCGTCTTATCATCAGAAATGCTTGCAAATATTCCTCGACTGAGTGTGTACCCTGCACTAAAAGCATGTTCAATTGCTGCCCCAAAGGTCCTATAAATGTCGTTTGCTCCATCACACCAACCGGCATTAGAATAATAGGGGACTGCACACATCATTCATTTTGTGCACCAATCGCAGTGAACACTGCTTCCACCACCATTCTATTGGTTTCAGCGGAGGGAAGGGTTGCAGGCACGTCACCATGTGCACTATAATCCTCAGAAACCGGATGTTCTGACGGCCCATCATCGCTTCTAGTCACCTATAGTCGTACAAAATACCGGTAAACGACCATACTAAATTGAAAAAAGCAATTATAGGAACACGCAGGTTCCTCAAACACATGTATTTTCATTCCTAAGTGGACATTCATGGTTTCTTTTGATGTTATAACGATGACGAACATAGATGTGCTCACCACCCCTTAAAAAGAATTCGTCGATGCAGCGGAAGCGTGGTGGGCCCATAACCCACAGGTCCGAGGATCGAATCCTCGCTTTGATACCAAATTGTAACACACCCTATCCGTCGCATAGCATATAACAGTAGGTCCAGCCGGGGCCCGACGCCATATACCACAGACAGACCGGGTGGTTACTCAATGGAAACCATCCAACCATTTCAACATCCTACACAGAGTCATTCTAGAGGAATCAGTTTTATAAGTTGCAAATAAAAGAACCCATCAACAATAGCATGAATGTCCACAAAACAAACCCAAATAAATGAATTACAAATACACAAGTACTGGTCTTAAGGCCTTACAAATTGTTTCATTCAAAATTACATGTTTTCAAACCTCGGCACGCAGGCCGGCCATACACGAATAAACAAAACACTCAAAAATTAGGCCTTCGAGGGTCGGCTCAGCAACTTGGGCTTTAGCCCGCTATTGACCGCTCGGTCTAGCAGCACCTACAAGCAACAATCTACCGCACGGTGGCAAGCGGAGGCAACGGTCAGCAATGTTGACCAAATTATAACGATCCTGCCCCCAAAATCGGGGCGGCGATGCTCCTTCCCTACACTTTATTAGTATAACCAAGCAGTATAGTAATGTCACTACATCACAGGCGTAGTCTCATACGGCCACACACCCGGTTCCCTCAGGGCACATTCTCGGTGAACTGGTCGATGTCACATCAATTTAAGCCATAGACATTCTGATCTCACCGCCGCCACTTTGACGGCCAAACTATGAGCATTTTGTCTTCCCGGCATGTGTCATGTCAATTTAAGCCATAGACTGCCGAAGACCCTCATCTATGCCAACGGCTCACACTGAACGACATAGAATGGGTACAGTTCCACCTGACCCGTTGCTCACACCGCAACGTTAATTTAAAACATATGCGCGAGTCAAACTTCTCCTGAGTACCGTTTCTGTCACACACTTTACATAACCCAGTTATGTTCAAGTTGGCTCCCAGGCCACCATGTTGGCAGAATCACGCATCTGCCCAGTTTTCCGGGTGCACCTTGGGGTTAATCCCCAAGGCTCCCTATTGCAATCTACCACGTAGAAAACCCGAAAAACAAACATTCGCACGGAGTCTTCTCCGGCCATTTATGCAATCCAACATCACCGATCCAGACCAACTTGTCCGGATAGGCTTCACACATCATGCTTATGTCCGTTCTTGAATACAGACTCTAAACAACGGGGACATTATATATCTATCCGAAGGAACGCCTCAAACTCACCGCAAACTCGCGAGAGCGGGTTTCCTATGCAAAAGAAATAGAGAGATTCACATGCTCAAGTAGAGGATCATTACCCTAGCATTCTTCCTTGGAGCCATGGAAATATAAGAGGATGAAAAGCACCGCACTCACTTTGACTCCGTAGATCCGAAGTCGGTTCGAGATTTGGAGCTCCGAAGCTCCGTCGGGGACCGGATCTAGGCTTCTTCTTCCTCCTTTTCTCTCCCCTCTCTCTAGACTTAGAAAGAGAACCACTCAAGAGAAATGAGGGTTTCAAAGGCCCAATCTCGGGTATATCCCAATAGGAACAACCCCCAAACGTCGGATCCCAAAATAAGGAATCGAATGGCTATGATTCGTAGCTGAAAAGTAAAACCTGGGTCGAACAAGGCCTGCGACACGCCCGTGTCCAAGGCCGTGTCCCTCATTCGCCGTCAAAATCGATGCATCTCGAAAAACACACGGGCATCCGACATGCCCATGTTCGACCTGGCACTCCCATGTTCCAACTGACACGGTTGTGCGGTTGTCCATGTGCCCCCATCGACACAGCCCCGAAAATAACTCGTGACTCACACGGCTCTTGGACACACCTGTGTCCAATTTGACACGCCCATGTCAAACCCAAACACGCCTGGGATCCAGGCCGTGTTCACTGTCTCGACACTTCGTCGACCATACGACACAGCCTTGGACACGCCGGTGTCCTAGGCCGTGTTCCCTGTCTCGACAAATCGTCAAGTGAAAATGTCGACTCCCTGGGCCGATCGTCGTCACGGGCTCGACACGCCCTGAGACACGCCCGTGTCCCAGGCCGTGTGCCCCGTCTCGACACATCGTCGAGCGAAAATGTCGACTCCCTGGGTCGATCGTCGACAAGGGCTCGACACTCCCTGAGACACGCCCGTGTCTCAGGTCGTGTGCCCCCTGTCAAATACTAGATTTGTCCCAAAATGCCTCCAATCATTTTTTTAGTTTCGGGGCGTTACAGCACGCCCCGTGCTATCAAGGCACATTCTCGGTGATCACGGTCTAAGCCCGCCGAGTCACCACCATCCCCGGGACGGCAATCTCTCGTGAGCATTTGGTCTTTCTGGCCACTGCCTAAGACCTTCCATCTATGCCAACGGTAAGTGCCAAGTCACTTTAGGTCTCTTTAACCGAACGACAAACAGCGGGTACGGTTCCGCCTGACCCGTTGCTCACACCGCAACATTAATTTAAAACATATGCGCGGGTCAAACTCTCCCGAGTCCCAAATCGTTTACAAACATCACATAACCCAGTTATGTTTAAGTTGGCTCCCAGGCCCACATGATGGTAGAACCACGCATCCGCCCAGTTTTTCGGGTACACATTGGAGTTAATCCCCAAGGCTCCCTGTTGCAATCTACCTCGTAGAAAACCCGAAAAAAAACATTCGCATGGAGTCTTCTCCAGCCACTTATGCAATGCAACATCACCGATCCAGACCAACTTGTCCGAGTAGGCTTCAAACATCATGCCTATATCTGTTCTCTATTACGGACTCTACATGCACACAATGGGGACTATTCATGTCCACTCGAAGGAACGCCTCAAACTCACCGCAAACCCGTGAGAGCGGGCATCCCTTTGCAAAAGAAGTAGATCCTCATATGCTCAACTAGAGAATCGTTACCCTAGCGTTCTTCCTTGGTGCCATGGAAATGTAAGTGGATGACAAGCACCGCACTCTCCTTGCCTCCGTAGATCTGAAGTTGGTTCGCGATTTGGAGCTCCAAAGCTCCGCCGGTGACCGGATCTAGGCTTCTTCTTCCTTCTTTGCTCTCCCCTCTCTCTAGACTTAGAAAGAGAACCACTCAAGAGAAATGAGGGTTTCAAAGGCCCAATCTCGGGTATATCCCAATAGGAACAACCCCCAACCGTCGGATCCCAAAATAAGGAAACGAATGGCTACGATTTTTAGCTGAAAAGTAAAACCTGGGCCGAACACGTCCTGCGACACGCCCGTGTCCAGGGTCGAGTCCCTCATTCGCCGTCAAAATCGATGTAACTCGAAAAACACACGGGCATCCGACATGCCCCTGTTCGACCTGACACGCTCGTGTTCTAACTAACATGGTCGTGCGGTTGGCCGTGTGCCCCCATCGACACAGCCCCGAAAATAACCCGAGACTCACACGGGTCTTGGAAACACCCATGTCCAATTTGACATGCCCGTGTCAAACCCAAACACGCCTGGGCTCCAGGCCGTGTTCACTGTCTCGACACTTCGTCGAGCAAAGTTCGTCGACCACACGACATGGCCTTGGACACGCCCGTGTCCTAGGCCGTGTTCCCTGTCTCGACAAATCGTCAAGAGAAAATGTCGACTCCCTGGGCTGATCGTCGACACGGGCTCTACACGCCCTGAGACACACCCATGTCCCAGGCCGTGTGCCCCGTCTCGTCACATCATCGAGCGAAAATGTTGACTCCCTGGGCCGATCGTCGACAAGGGCTTGACACGCCCTGAGACACGCCCGTGTCTCAGGTCGTGTGCCCCTGCCAAATACTAGATTTGCCCCAAAACGCCTCCCATCATTGTTTTTTAGTTTCGGGGCATTTGAACACGCCCCGTGCTATCAAGGCACATTCTCGGTGATCACGGTCTAAGCCCGTCGAGTCACCACCGTCCCCGGGACGGCAATCTCTCGTGAGCATTTGGTCTTTCTGGTCACTGCCTAAGACTCTCCATCTATGCCAACGGTAAGTGCCAAGTCACTTTAGGTCTCTTTAACCGAACGACAAAGAGCGGGTACGGTTCCACCTGACCCGTTGCTCACACCGCAAAGTTAACTTAAAACATATGCGCGGGTCAAACTCTCCTGAGTCCCAAATCGTTTACAAACATCACATAACCCAGTTATGTTTAAGTTGTCTCCCAGGACCACATGATGGCAGAACCACGCATCCGCCCAGTTTTTCGGGTGCACCTTGGAGTTAATGCCCAAGGCTCCCTGTTGCAATCTACCTCGTAGAAAACCCGAAAAAAAAACATTCCCACGGAGTCTTCTCCGGCCACTTATGCAATGCAACATCACCGATCCAGACCAACTTGTCCGGGTAGGGTTCACACATCATGCTTATATCCGTTCTCGATTACGGACTCTACATGCACACAATGGGGACTATTCATGTCTATCCGAAGGAACGCCTCAAACTCACCGCAAACTCGCGAGAGCGGGCTTCCCTATGCAAAATAAGTAGATCTTCATATGGTCAAGTAGAGAATCATTACCCCAGCGTTCTTCCTTGGTGTCATGGAAATGTAAGTGGATGACTAGAACCGCACTCTCCTTGCCTCCGTAGATCTGAAGTCGGTTCGCGATTTGGAGCTCCAAAGCTCCGCCGGTGACCGGATCTAGGCTTCTTCTTCCTCCTTTGATCTGCCCTCTCTGTTGACTTAGAAAGAGAACCACTCAAGTGAAATGAGTGTTTCAAAGGCCCAATCCCGGGTATATCCCAGTAGGAACAACCTCCTACCGTCGAATCCCAAAATAACGAAACGAATGGCTACGATTCGTAGCTGAAAAGTAAAATCTGGGCCGAACACGGCCTGCGACACGCCCGTGTCCAGGGCAATGTCCCTCATTCGCCGTCAAAATCAACGCGTTACGAAAATTACACGGGTCCCGACACAGCCGTGTTTAACCTGACACGCCCGTGTTTAACCTGACACGCCCGTGTTCCAACTGACACGGCCGTGTGCCCCCATCAACACAGCCCCGAAAATAACCCGAGACTCACACAGGTCTCGGACACGCCCGTGTCCTATTTGACAGGCCCGTGTCAAACCCAAACACGCCTGGGCTCTAGGCCGTATTCACTGTCTCGACACTTCGTCGAGTGAAGTTCGCCGACCACCCGACACGTCCTTGGACACGCCCGTATCCTTGGCCATGTTCCCTATCTCGACACATCGTCAAGCAAAAATTGTCGACTTCCCTGGCAGATCGTCGACACGAGCTCGACAAGCCTTAGGAAATGCCCGTGTCCCAGGCCGTGTTCGCTTCTCGACGATCGTCGACTCCAAAAATTCGTCAACCTCACGGCCAAATCGTCGACCTGAGCCTGACACACCCGTGTCCCAGGCCGTGTGCCCCTGCCAAATTCCAGATTTATCCCGAAACGCCTCCCGTCGCACTTTTGAGTTTCTGGGCGTTACAACTCTCCCCCTCTTAAAAAAATTTCGTACTCGAAATTACGTAAAGGAAAGAAACATAAAACTTAAATGGTAACTTAGTGAAACAACTCCGGGTACTCCTCAAGTATAGTCTGCTCTCGCTCCCAAGAGAGCT
The DNA here is from genome assembly GCA_039583875.1 of Platanthera guangdongensis. Lineage (NCBI taxonomy): Eukaryota > Viridiplantae > Streptophyta > Magnoliopsida > Asparagales > Orchidaceae > Platanthera > Platanthera guangdongensis. Next base: position 133,644,926 of record CM077147.1, on the reverse strand, counting down.
CCTCTCGACCGCAATTTCCCAACGGACCTTGACCATCCTGATCTCTTTATTGCGTAGCCGCTTGACTTCCGAGTCTTCAATACGTACGGGCTTGACCTTCATCGTCAACCCACTATCAACCGACACTTGATCGACCACGATCACTTGCGCAGGCCCTTGCATCGCCTTTCGTAGCACTGATATATGGAATACATCATGTAGACCACTAAGATCCACAAACAGCTTCAACCGGTATGCTGCTTCACCAATATGCTACAGAACCTCAAACGGTCCAAGGTACCTCGGGCTTAGCTTCTTCAAGCGCCGCACCCGCGAGACACCCTTGAAAGGTTTGATCTTCAAGTACACCCAATCGCCAACAGCGAACTCCACATTCCTGTGCTTGGTATTATAGTACTTAGCCTGGCGGTCCTGAGCGATTAGCAACCTCTCCCGAATGGTTCTCACCAAAGAAGTAGCATCCTCCACCTCTAATCGCGTATACAACTTTGATTCACCCGTTTCCAACCAGGACAACGGCGTGCGACATTTTCTACAATAAAGGGCCTCGAAGGGCGCCATTTGAATGCTCGCCTGTTAGTTATTGTTGTAAGATAATTCCACCAAGTATAGGTGATTTTCCCATTGTTTTCAAAGTCCAGGACACACATGCGAAGCATGTCCTCCATTGTCCTATTGACCCTCTCGGTCTGCCCATCCGTTTGCGGATGAAAGGCTGTGGTAAAACTCAGCTTTGTTCCCAACATTTGCTGCACCAGCCTCCAATCATTGGACGTGAACCGCCTATCTCGGTCACTCACGATGCTGCGGGGCACACCATGAAGCCGTATAATATTATCCACATATAGCTTTGCCAATTTCTCAACCAGATCATCCTTCCTATACGGAATGAAATGCGACATCTTCGTTAGACTATCTACGACAACCCAAATGGCGTCGTTCCCCTTTTGTGACATTGGCAACCCATGCACAAAGTCTATAGTAATATCGTCGAACTTCCACTCTGGAATAGGCAAGGATTTCAAGAATCATCCGGCTTTTGGCCTTCCGCCTTCACCAAGGCGCAAGTTTGACACTTCGCCATGTAGAGTTCCACATCCTTTTTCAGTTCTAGACACCAGAACAATTTCTTAACCTCGCGGTACATCTTCGTGCTCCCCGGGTGAATTGAGTACTTGGTATGATGCGCCTCGTACAACAATTACACCCGCAAATTGCTCATGATTGGGACGCACAGACGACCGTCTTTCCAAAGTAATTCGTCCTCCACAACGAATTGGGAATTTGCCTCTATCATGAGTTGCTTCATGTGGACATCCATATCCAACGCCTGCCGAATCCGTCAGCCAGGTCATATTGGACTTCAGTCCAATTCAATACTGCGTCAGAACTTGATTGCTTATCAACACAAAAGATCTCCAATGCCTCTAACTCCTGAACCAACTGCTCGTCATGGACCGACAGCCAATTGGCTTGAGCTGGGGCCCGGTGACTCAATGCGTTCACAACTGCATTGCCTTTACCAGGCACATAGTGGATCTTGAATGTATAGTCCCACAGGAACTCCATCCATCTACGCTGCCGCACGTTCAGATCTTTTTGATCAATCAAATACTTCAGTCTCTTGTGATTGGTGTAGATATCAATCTTCACACCGTACAAATAATGTCTCCACGGATTTAAGGCAAAAATCACGGCCGCTAACTCGAAGTCATGGACCGGATAGTTCCTCTCATGCACCACCCAAACCACTGCCCGAAGCATCACTATAAATCTCATAACCTTCGGTCACACTCAGCGAACTCAACACAAGCGTCGTGGTCAACCGACATTTCAACTCCTCAAAAGCTCGCGCGCACTCTGGCGTCCAAACGAACTTCTGCTCCTTCCTCGTCAAAGTAGTGAGAGGTAACGATATCCGTGAGAAGTTCTCTACGAAGTGCCTATAATAGCCGGCAAGCCCCAGAAAGCTCTGGACTTCCGCTAACGTTGAAAGCTCAGGCCACTCTCGTATCATAACAATCTTCGCCGGATCCACTGCAATACCTTCCCCACTCACTATATGACCGAGGAACGCTACTGAGGACAACCAAAACTCGCACTTTGAGAACTTGGCGTACAATTGATTCCTCCTTAGCGTCTCCAAAACCAAATAAAGATGCTTTAAGTGATCTTCCGCACTCTGCGAGTACACCAAAATATCGTCGATGAAGACGATCACAAAATGGTCTAAGTACTCCCTAAAGGTCCTGTTCATCAAATCCATGAACACTGACGGTGCATTCGTCAGCCCAAACGGCATGAACGTAAACTCGTAATGCCCGTATCTTGTACTGAACGCTGTCTTAGGGATATCAATCTCCCTTATCCTCAGCTGATAGTAACCAGACTTGAGATCCAACTTAGAGTACACCGTCGACCCGACCAACTGATCAAAAATATCATCGATTCTTGGGATTGGGTACTTGTTCTTTTCCGTTAGCAGGTTTAACTCTCGATAATCAATACAGAGTCTCAAGCTCCCGTCCTTCTTCTTTACAAAGAGGAATGGTGCGCTCCAAGGAGACACACTTGGACGCACAAACCCTTGCTCCAACAAATCTTGAAGTTGTACCTTCAGCTCTGCCATTTCCTTAGACGCTAGCCGATATGGAGATCGTGACACATGCTTCGCACCTGGCACTAGCTCAATAGTGAAATCTATCTCCCATTGAAGAGAGGCTCCTTGAAGATCTGTGGGGAACACATCAGGGTACTCAGCTACCACTGAAATACTATCCAATGTAGGCTTTGGCTTTGCAACCTCCACTAGTATAAAGAACAGCTCTGCACCAGCACGAACCGCCTACACCACCTGAAGAGCAGACATCAATGTCTTGCTCGACCCTTTCAAGGCCGTAAAAGTCTTCTCACAACTTGCTCCCAACTTGACTTCCTTGCGACCGCAATCAATATAGGCATGCTGCTCCGAGAGCCAGTCCATGCTAAATATAATGTCGAACTCCATTAACGGTAGTAACGATGCTTGCAGATCGAACTCTTGATTCCCAATGCGAATCTTAACATCGTACATTTTATCCGCGCGCATCGAACACCCATTCGGTAACAAAACATCCAACTTGTCCTTCGTCATCGAAGAAGGTACTCCGATGCATGATATGAATCCTTCTGACAAGGAGTGTCAAGATCCCTTATCAAAGCGTGCTCTCACCGGAAACTCACAAATCAAAACAAATCCTAAACAAGCAGTGGTAAGGTAACATACGCATAACAAGTATTTAAAGAAATTTAACTTGCTACAAATTAAACCGTACCTGTCACCACATCTGCTTGTTTGATGGCCTCCTGTTGACCATGATTATAAACCATTGGTTGAGCCTGAGCATAATGGGACGCGGTTGACTCCACCGCCTTTCCCTTCTCTATATAAGTTGCTCCCGGCTTTCTCTCGGACTTGGGACGTCCGCTCCAACAAATACGGGCAAAGTGCCCCGGCTTCCCACAAGTAAAACATGCACCCGGGGTCCGACACATAGTCGCCCCAGAATCACCGGAAGAAGGAGCTGGACCCGAAGTCCTAGCCTTCTTAAAGAACCTTTGATAGCCGGACTTTGAAGTAGTCGGCACTTTGAACCCAGACTTCTTATCACCAAGGCTCTTTTTCGCTTGAACATTCTTCATGTCCTTCTCCAAGGACCGGGCCGTGTTGACCAAGGTCAAGAAACCCTGCGTCATCGGCCCCGAGAGTAGTAGCCTCAAGTCATCTCTTAGACCATCATAGAAACGGTTGGTCTTACGCTCCTCATCCGCGATGGTAGAGCTAGCATACCGGCCCAACCTAGTAAACTCGTGGAGATGCTCATACACGCTACTCTCTCCTTGTACCAACCTCTGGAACTAATTCTCCAAAGCTATCCTCTGAGTCGAAGGGAGGTTCCTAGGCAAGAACAGTCTCGAGAACTCCTCCTTTGAGACATCTGTAAGTTGCCTTACTCTCAACAGATGCAGCTCCAAACCCTCCCACCACAGCCTAGCGTCTCCATCCAATAGGAACGTAGCTATAGTGGTCATCTGCCACTCCTCCGTCTCCATCGCTGTCAAGACTCTCTTCACACGGGAGAGCTAGTCTTCAGCTTGAGATGGGGTTCCCAACCCCGAGAATACTGGAGGATTAAATCTCATGACATGTTTGAGCTGTCTCTCAGTTGCCCTCCTTGGCACCAACAGCTCCACTACTACCTGCTCCACTCTTCTCGGCTCAATCTCTGGAAGAGGTAGTTGATCCATCGCAGGAGCGGGCTGTTGCATTTGTCGTACAAGCTGTGCATTGATTATGGCCAACACTGGTTCGTCCACCAATCATATGGTCTCAGCCGATGGAGGTGTTGCAGGAGCATCATTTGGTGCACTACTAGCCTCAGAAACTCGGCGTTCCGACGGCACAACACCGCTTCTGGTCACCTATAGTGGTACAAAATACCGTTAAGAGACCAAACAAAATTGCAAAACGCAATCATAGGAACACGCAGGTTCCTCAAACACGTGTATTTTTCATTCCTAAGTGGACATTCATGGGTTCTTTTGCTGTTATAACGATGACGCACACACATGTGCTCACCACCCCTTAAAATAATTAGCCCACGAATTCATTTGAAGCCTGACTGAAACTAGTAGTCTGATACCAAATTGTAACACCCCCAATCCGTCGCATAGCATATAGTAGTAGGTCCGGCCGGGGCCCGATGCCATATACCACAGACAGACCGGGTGGTTACTCAATGGAAACCATCCAACCAATCCAACGTCCTACACAGAGCATTCTAGCGGAAGCAATAATTTTAGTTGCAATAAGAAAGAACCCAACACTAGCATGAATGTCCACTAATACGCCAAAAGGAATGAAGTACAAAATACACAAGTACAGGCCTTAAGGCCTTACAATTATTTTCCTCTAATTACATGTTTTCCAAACCTCGGCACGCAGGCCGGCCATACATGAATAAAAGAAAACACTCAAAATATTAGGCCTTGGAGGGCCGGCTCAGCAACTTGGGCTTTAGCCGCTATTTACTGCTCGGCTCCGCAGCACCTGCAAGCACAATCCACCGCAACAGTGGCAAACCAAAGCAACGGTCAGCCATGCTGACCAAATTACAACGATCCCGCCCACAATTCGGGGTGGCGATGCTCCTTCCCTTCACTTTATTTGCACAACCAAACAGTATATGAATACATTGCATCACAGGCATTGGCACACACGGTCGCACGCCCCGTGCTCTCGGGGCATATTCTCGGTGATCACGGTCTAAGCCCGCCGACTCACCACCGTCCCTGGGACGACAATCTCTCGTGAGCATTTGGTCTTTCTGTCCACTACCTAAGACCCTCCATCTATGCCAACGGTAAGTGCAAAGTCACTTTAGGTCTCTTTAACCGAACGATATAGAGCGGGTACGGTTCCGCTTGACCCGTTGCTCACACCGCAACGTTAATTTAATACATATGCGCGAGTCAAACTCTCCCGAGTCCCAAATCGTTTACAAACATCACATAACCCAGTTATGTTCAAGTTGGCTCCCAGGGCCACATGATGGAAAAACCACGTATCCGCCCAGTTTTTGGGGTGCACCTTGGAGTTAATCCCCAAGGCTCCCTGTTGCAATCTACCTCGTAGAAAACCCGAAAAACAAACATTCGCATGGAGTCTTCTCCGGCAACTTATACAATGCAACATCCCTGATCCAGACAAACTTGTGCGGGTAGGCTTCACACATTATGCCTATATTCGTTCTCGATTACGGACTCTACATGTACACAATGGGTACTATTCATGTCTACCCGAAGGAACGCCTCAAACTCACCGCAAACTCGCGAGAGCGGGCTTCCCTATGCAAAAGAAGTAGAGCTTCACATGCTCAAGTAGAGAATCGTTACCCTAGAGTTCTTCCTTGGCGCCATGGCAATGTAAGTGGATGACAAGCACCACACTCTCCTTGTCTCCGTAGATCCGAAGTCGGTTCGTGATTTGTAGCTCCGAAGCTCCGCCAGTGACCGGATCTAGGCTTCTTCTTCCTCCTTTGCTCTCCCCTCTCTCTTGACTTAGAAAGAGAACCACTCAAGTGAAATGAGGGTTTCAAAGGCCCAATCCTGGGTATATACCAGTAGGAACAACCCCCAACCGTCGGATCCCAAAATAAGGAAATGAATGGCTACGATTCGTACCTGAAAAGTAAAACCTGGGCCGAACACGGCTTGCAACACGTCTGTGTCCAGGGCTGTGTCCCTTATTCGCCGTCAAAATCAACATATTACGAAAATTACACCGGTCTCGACACGCCCGTGTTTAACCTAACACGCCCGTGTTCCAACTGACACGGCCGTGTGGTTGGTCGTGTGCCCCCATCGACACAGCCCTGAAAACAACCCGAGACTCACACTAGTCTTGGACACGCCCGTGTTAAACCCAAACACGCCTGGGCTCCAGGCCGTGTTCACTGTCTCGACACTTCATCGAGCGAAGTTCATCGACCACCTGATATGGCCTTGGACATGCCCGTGTCCTAGGCCGTGTTCCCTGTCTCGACATATCGTCGAGCGAAAATCGTCAACTTCCCTGATAGATCGTCGACACAAGCTCAACACGCCCTGGGACACGCCCATTATCCCAGGCCGTGTTCGCTGATCGATGATCGTCGACTCCAAAAATTCGTCGACCTCACGGCCAAATCGTCGACTCGAGCCTGACGTGCCCTGGGACACGACCGTGTCCTAGGCCGTGTGCCCCCTGCCAAATTCCAGATTTGGCCTGAAATGCCTCTCGTTGCTCTTTTGAGTTTCGGGGTGTTACGCCCTATCATTAAGATATAAACAATCTTGTACCTCCGAGAGATAAGCAGTAGTAGACATGAAATTAGATTCACTCTGCCCCTTTGAAGGATTCATTTTGAAAAGGAGAAAATAACCAGACTTTGCTTCGAGACCGCCGACCTGTGGTGGCTTGAACTAGCTGCTAGACAATAGGACAAGCCGGTAGGAAGACTGACTGAAAAGCAGCCGGGTAGAACGACAGGTTCTATAGTGTTGGAGGTGGGCTAAAAACCTTATCGGGAAAAGTCGCGGCCTGCTCGACAGGCCGCCGAGCTCTAGTAGCAAGAGCGGTTAGACTCACTAAACCGCTGATTTCATTGACTAAATGATATCTGAAGGTCGCGTGTTAACTGTTGATGCACGAAAACGCATAGGGAGTCGGGCACCACCAGCTAATGGTTCGAGCACTGGGGGAAGGAAGGGAAAAGAGGAGACTGTCAAATAACCGGTTACTAGCGGTCATAGCTAAGGGACAGAAAAAGAGGTCGCTGGCAGCGGCAACAATAGAGTTCGCCCGCCATGTCTTAAATGCCACTCATGCGATGGGCTTTCCTTTTTATTCAAAGATAAGCGGTTACAAGAAGGAGAAAAAGGTGAAGTCGGCCGGACTGCAAGCTGCAAAATACTAGACTTGAGACCGCAGCTCTTAACAAGAGGGCTCATGGATACAAGTCAGCGTGCCTTGGGGAGTGCGCCCTCCCCCTATTTATGGGCTCGGGGGCCTGCACAAGCGGGCAGGGCTAAAGTTATCGGCTGCCCGAGGTACAGGAGAACCCGGCAGAGGTGAGGGGAAGCATGATAATACGTTTACAGTCAATTTTATTAGGATATTTTCGGGGTTTTAAAGCCAATCATGTCTTGTAAAATACTTGTTTTGATTCCCCTTTGTATATATTTTTGTCGCTAATGCATTTTTTCTGCTTTTTGCAGGTTTTCACGGCTTTCAGCAGAATTTTGCTGTGACACGCCCCAAGGTCACGCCCTACCAGGGCGTGTACCTAGGGCGTGTAACCCAGAGGAATGAAGCAATTGGTCCGAAACTGCATTCCGTGGAAACTTAGTGTACACGCCCTCGGTCACGCCCGTGACACACCCGACACGGGCGTGTACTATAGGCGTGTCCCCAGGTTCCGAGGAATCGCCGCAGCGCGCTCGTTTTTTCCCGCTCCACCGCCGCACCGAAAGTGTCACGCCCCAGGGTCACGCCTGACCCGGGCGTGACATATGGGCGTGTACTTCAGCAATTCCGCCCGTCACCTCCAGCATTCAATTTCAGCTCCCAAAGTCACGCCGCAAAGAACACGCCCCATGGTCACGCCCTACCAGGGCGTGACTTGTGGGCGTGTACCGCAACAACTCCGTCAGAATTCAATTTCTGCCCGAAAAAGTCGCGCCGAATGTGTCACGCCCTAGGGTCACGCCCGACCAGGGCGTGACAGGGGGGCGTGACCCGACCCGAAAAATTCTATAAATAGAGCCCAACTCCAGGGGTTTAGGGACAACTTTTCGCTTTGAGAGGAGAGGTTCTGTCCTTTGTATTTCTGAACTTTTTAAGCATGTCTTTCCATTTTCAGTTCGTAGCTCTAGCTTTATGCTTTCCCTGTATTAGCTCCTAGCTTCTTTCTGTAGTATGATGCTAATAATAGTGTAGTTTCCTTTTCATGTTCTTGTAATATCTGGTTTTCAAGCTGTAAGATCACTGTTTCTCTTAATAAAAAGTGTTGTTTTCTTTTTCGTTCCTGCTCTATTTTCAGTATTTTTCTTCTACTCATCCCCCTCTTCCACCTCACCATGATTAACTAATCCTCCATGTACTCGATCTAATTGATCCGAGGTTCGAGTGATTAGGTTATGATACTTTGAATCTTACCTTTTCTTTTTAGGGTTTAGCTTTGAATTACTCTTGATTTATCACGGGTTGGAGGTATATTATCGATATATACTCTCCACCTTTGCTTTCATTCTGGGCTAGCCGAGAGGCCGAAAGTTTGAAATGAGAACTCAAGAGTAAAGGGAGTTGTTCGCACCCCTCGAGAGAGGCAGACGTTCAAATCTCCCGGATTGGAGTAAAATCCAATAGAGGGGTTCACCGCGTAAAGCGAGTTTTAGGCCTCCGATTTAGGCGAGAGTCGGTCGGACCTTCCTAAACTCAGTTAGGCACGGCCTTCGAGAGAACCGTGTCAATATTCATGGAACCTCCACGGTCAAGGACCTTTACCCTAATTAGCTTAGGTTTATTTATCGTATTTTTCTAACCACTCTTGCCGAGGTGATTTCTGATCGAGTGCAGTTTCCCTTCATCGTTACTAAGCTTAAGTTAATCGCTCTTTAGCTCTCTTTATCTTTTCATGCAAGTAGTTCTCTTCTTTTTGTCCATTTAGCTAAACCTTATTTTGCCATCGATAAAATAATAGATTTCGTGTGAGTAAGCTTACTCAACTGTTCCCGGATTTCAATACGACACTTGTGTCCCCTAGCTGCATTTCAATAGGTATACTTGCCTTGATGAATTGTTAGTTTGGTATTTTCTCCTTGCAGATATCTCAGAGACAATCAAGTTTTTGGCGCCGTTGCCGGGGAAGCAACGCTTGTTGATAAATTGAAAACGCGAATATATTAATTTTATCACTTCTCTTTCTCAGCCTCCTTCTTAAATTTTTTTCCGCCTACTCACTTGAGTTAAATGGCTGGATTTTGTTAAGTGTGCGTATTTTTAATTTTTCCGCCTACTCACTTGAGTTAATTGGCTGGATTTATTTCAAGCAAGTGTGCGTCTCTTTTATTTTTCCGCCTACTCACTTGAGTTAATTGGCAGGCTTTATTTCAGTAGAGTGTGTTTACTTTCTGTCGAGTGGGTGTGTTTTAATTTTCTGTCGAGTGCGTGAGTATAGCTTTTAATTTCCGCCTACTCGCACAGAGATAAATGGCTGGATTTTAATTACCGCATTCTTAATAGAAACCCACATCACAAAATTTTCTACACCACCTAACTCTCTCGAAAAGGGCAAAGTGGCTCTAAATGCCACTATTTGTCTAGTACCTTGCGAACCCTTCACCGGGTAGCCCTTGGGAAGTTCGGGAGTTAAAATATAAAAAAATCTATTTCAAAAATTTTTTTTCCAACTTCATTAGCTCTTTTACTTTTTAGTCTTGCTTCTCCTCTTTTCTTCTAGTGTATGACCCGCGGTAGTCCGTCGGTTACTTTGGACCTGGACCACGAAATTGAGCGTACTCTTCGGAGAAGATCGCGATTTCAAGGCCCTACTACCCAAGTGCCGGTTGAGGATTCCGAGTCATTTTCTACCTTAAGAATGACATAACCCAACGTGGAGGAAGTCGTGCAAAGGCCTATGTCCTATTATGCACGACCAAATCTCGAGGGTACAGAAACTAGTATAGTTCTCCCTGCAATAAATAATAATAATTTTGAACTGAAGCCTAGCATAATTCAAATGGTGCAGCAGTATGTGCAATTTGACGGGCTTCAAGATGAAGACCCGAACGCACACATAGCCAGCTTTCTTGAGATTTGTGACACCTTCAAGATAAATGGTGTCACAAATGATGCTATTAGGCTAAGATTATTTCCTTTCTCTCTTAGAATTAAGGATAAGCAGTGGCTGAACACCCTTCCTAAAAATAGCATAACTACTTGGACACAATTAACTGAAAAATTTTTGGCCAAGTATTTTCCACCTGCTAAAACTGCTAAACTTAGGAATGACATTTCTGCCTTTGGACAAATAGACTCAGAGACCCTTTACGAAACCTGGGAAAGATTTAAAGAATTATTAAGACGATGCCCACATCACGCTCTGCCTGTATGGTTGCAGGTGCAGACGTTTTATAATAGGCTAAATCAAAGCACGAAGCAAATGATAGACGCAGCTTCTGGCGGTACTTTAAACCATAAGACCCCGGAAGCAGCTCTTGAGCTGTTTGAAGACATGGCCATGAACACTTACTAGTGGAATGTGCCTAGGTCCCGCCCAAACAAACCTGCAGGTCTCTTTGAAGTGGACAACGTCTCACAACTCGCACTGCAAGTTGAAATATTAAGCAAAAAAATTACGGAGATGACTGCTGCCTCCGCCCCTCAGGTATGGGAATCTGCAACTCCTCCCGCTGAACATTTGGATTATGTAAATAATATGCCTAGAACTGCTTTTAATAATTTTTCTGCTGCGAATTATCATCTTCCTGGTTTTAATTTTCCGAATAGTTATAATCCTGCGTTAAGAAATCATCCGAATTTTTCGTGGAGCAATCCATCGAATGCTGTGCACCCGCCACCGCAAAGTGATTTTTCTGCTCCACCACCACCTCCTCAAAGTTTTCCAAAACCTCCAAATTTGGAGGAAGTGTTTTCAAAATACATGAATGCTAATGACGCTACGATTAGGACCTTAACCGGAAGTGTTAAAAACTTAGAAAATCAGGTAGGACAGCTCGCTAAAATGATTTCTGAGCGACCCGTAGGGTCTCTTTCTTCCAATACCGAGCCCAACCCGAGAGAGCAAGCGAAATCTATAACTCTTCGGAGTGGGAAGAAAGTTCCTGGTATGGTAAGTGAAGAACCCGACGCAAGCTCTGCTCCCGTTTTTAAAAATCAAAGCTCCGTTCCCGTTTTAAAAATTCCACCCTCTGCCGAAGAAATTATCACCCCTATCGTAGAAAAAGAACTCACTCCACCACCCACCTTTAAAAATAATCCATCACCGCCATACCCTTCCGAACATAATAAACAACGACAGGATGATCAATACACCCGTTTTTTGGAAATGTTTAAGCAAATCCACGTAAATCTGCCTTTCCACGAAGCCATATCCCAGATGCTGAAGTACGCAAAATACCTTAAGGACCTCCTAACTAACAAGAAGAAGTTAGAGAACCTTTCTCATGTCACGTTAAATGCCGCGTGCTCGGCGGTTTTGACAAACGGATTACCGAAAAAAATCAGTGACCCGGGTAGTTTCTCTATCCCGTGTGTCTTCGGTGATCTCTTTGTCAAACACGCTTTAGCCGACTTAGGTGCGAGTATTAATCTTATGCCCCTCTCGTTGTTTAAAAAGTTAGGAATTGGTAGTCTCAACCCCACACGAATGAGTATCCAGCTAGCCGACAGGTCAGTCAAATACCCGTTAGGAATAGTGGAGGACGTCCTAGTCAAAGTTGACAAGATCATCTTCCCGGTGGACTTTGTCATTTTAGACATCGAAGAAGACGTCGAGGTTCCCCTGATCCTTGGCCGACCCTTCCTTGCCACCTCCCGAGCTATCATTGATGTAAGCAATGGTAAGCACTTCCTTCGAGTGGGCGACGATGAGGTAACTTTCTCTATCACCCCCTCGATGAAGAACACACTAGCTAATGATGACTCCTGTTTTTTCATGGATACCGTAAGTGAAGAATCCTTCTCTCCCACCTCTGATTTTGAAAAAGAATTTTCCAATTTTTGTTCCTCTCCTACTCTTCCAACTGAATCTCTACACCTAGGTGAAGAATCCTCCACCCGCCCCTCTGATTTTGAAAAAGAATTTTTTGATTTCTGTTCCTCTTCTACTTTTCCAACTGAATCGCTGCACGAAGCCTCCATGGCCGCTAGCAACACCCCTTTTAATTTTACATATAAAAAAGTGTACGCGGACATAGTTTTTGAAAAAGAACAAATTTCCAAGACCTCATATGATGACCCCCCTACCTTGGAACTGAAAGAACTACCAGAGCATCTTCAATACGCTTTCTTAGAAAAGGACTCTAAGCTGCCTGTCATAATTTCGGCCTACCTCACGGATGCACAAAAGAATAAACTTCTTTCAATTTTACAAAATCATCGCCAAGCTATTGTTTGGCAGATATCTGATATCAAGGGCATAAGCCCATCTTTCTGCACTCATAAAATCTTAATGGAAGATAATTCTCGTAACTCTATACAACCTCAGCGTCGTATAAACCCAAACATGAAAGACGTAGTTAAGGGCGAGGTTATGAAATTGTTAGATGCAGGAATTATATATCCTATATCCGACAGTAAGTGGGTTAGCCCAGTACAGGTAGTACCAAAGAAGGGAGGGATAACGGTTGTAAGTAATGAAAATAATGAATTAATCCCGACTCGGACGGTGACCGGATGGCGAATGTGTATAGATTACCGTAAGTTGAATGACGCCACCCGCAAGGATCACTTCCCCTTGCCGTTCATTGATCAAATTTTAGAACGACTTTCTGGACATAGCTTTTATTGTTTTCTCGATGGCCTCTCGGGGTATCTTCAAATCCCCATCTCCCCTGAGGACCAGGAGAAAACTACGTTTACTTGTCCCTTCGGCACCTTCGCCTACCGAAGAATGCCGTTTGGATTGTGCAATGCGCCGGCTACATTCCAACGATGTATGCTCGCCATCTTTGACGAGTACGTAGAAAGCATTATGGAAGTCTTCATGGATGATTTCTCCGTCTTCGGGAATTCCTTCGATAGTTGCTTAGAGAACCTCGAAAAAGTCTTAGAGCGATGCGAAGAAACTAACCTCGCCTTAAATTGGGAAAAATGTCATTTTATGGTAAAGGAAGGGTTAGTTTTGGGACATAAAATTTCTGAAAGGGGTATTGAAGTAGACGTTGCAAAAATAGAAGTTATCGAGAAACTGCCGCCACCTACGAACATAAAAGCCATAAGAAGTTTCCTGGGTCATGCGGGTTTCTACCGCCGCTTCATAAAGGACTTTTCCAAAATCACCAAGCCCCTTACCCATCTCTTAGAAAAAGACGCCCCATTCATCTTTGATGACCTCTGTCTAGCTGCCTTCAATTTAATAAAAGAAAAATTAGTTAATGCGCCAATCATGATAGCTCCGGTGTGGGATCTTCCATTTGAAATAATGTGTGATGCGAGTAGTTATGCGGTGGGAGCCGTACTAGGTCAACGTATTTCCAAAAACTTCCACCCCATTTATTACGCTAGTAAAACTCTCACATCTGCACAGGAAAATTACACCACAACCGAGAAGGAGCTCTTAGCTGTAGTATTCGCATTTGACAAATTTCGCCCTTATATTACTCTTTCGAAAATTATTGTTTTTACGGACCACTCGGCCCTCAAATATCTTCTCTCTAAAACGGATGCCAAGCCTCGCTTGATTCGCTGGGTCTTACTCCTCCAGGAGTTTGACTTAGAGATCCGTGATAAGCGAGGTGCCGAGAACTTGGCCGCCGACCACCTTTCGCGCCTAGACAACCCGTTTATCGAGCAATTAGACGAAAATTCTTTTCATTACTATTTCCCTTATGAGAAGCTTTTCATAATTAACACATCTACTTCTCCTTGGTTTGCCCGCATCGCCAACTATCTAGTGGCCCGTGTGCTCCCAAAAGAGTTTTCATCTCAGCAAAAGAAGAAATTCTTTTCTGAGCTGAAGAACTACTTTTGGGAGGACCCGCATCTTTTTAAAGTCTGTGCAGACCAAGTGATCAGGAGGTGTGTTTCCTTGGATGAAGGATTGGATATTATTAAACATTTGCATGAAGGACCGACAGGTGGGCACTATCAAGATGCTCGCACCGCTCACAAAGTGTTAAGCGCAGGTTTTTACTGGCCTACCCTGTTTAAAGACGCGCATGCCTTTGTGAGTAGGTGTGATAGTTGCCAACGGTCGAGGAATATTTCGAATAAAAATGAAATGCCACTAAATTATTTCCTAGAGTGCGAAGTTTTCGACCTCTGGGGGATTGATTTTGTCAGCCCTTTTCCTTCTAGCTTCGGGAATAAGTATATTTTAGTTGCCGTTGATTATGTTTCACGTTGGGCCGAAGCCCAAGCTCTTCCTACGAATGACGCCCGAGTCGTAGTTAATTTCCTCAAAAAATTATTTTCTCGATTCGGTACGCCGCGCGCTATCGTTAGTGATAGGGGTTCCCATTTCTGTAACGCACAATTTTCAAAAATCCTAACTAAATATGGCGTTACTCATAAGCTTTCAACTGCCTACCACCCCCAAACTAACGGACAAGTCGAAGTAGTGAATAGAGAAATAAAAAGAATTTTAGAAAAGACTGTTTCAACTTCTAGAAAAGACTGGTCCGCCAAATTAGACGATGCTCTATGGGCCTACCGAACAGCGTACAAAACCGCCCTCGGTTGTACGCCATATCGGTTGGTTTATGGAAAATCGTGTCATTTACCCGTAGAGTTAGAACACCGCGCCTTTTGGGCCTTGCGATTTTTAAACTTCGATCCCCACTCTGTCGGCGATTTTAGAAAATTTCAACTTAACGAACTCGACGAGTGGCGCTCTTACGCTTATGAAAATAATAGACTTTATAAAGAGCGGACGAAGCGTTTACACGACCGACATCTTAGGCACCCAAAAATCTTTAAGCCAGGCGACCAAGTGCTTCTTTATAACTCTCGTTTACGTTTATTCCCGGGTAAATTAAAATCACGTTGGTCGGGGCCTTTCACTGTTTTAGAAGTCTTTTCTTATGGTACTGTTTTAATTTCCCACCCTGATAAGGGTACTTTCAAAGTGAATGGTCAACGTCTTAAACTGTATTTCTGTGATGATGTCAGTCTCAACCCTGTTAACTCTATCTTTCCGGTCCTGACATTTGATTAATCTGAACTTTATTTTTCTCAAAACTTTAACTTTATTCGAACTTTATTTTTAAATAATATTTGGGACATTATTATTTTGATGCGTCGAGCTCAAATGACGCTTTAAACAAAGGGCGCTCTTGGGAGGCAACCCAAGTTATCTTTTTCTGTTTTCTTTCTTTTACACTTTTTCCCCCGACTGGCTCCGGCGAGCTGAAACTTCTGCGATCGCCTGCTCCAACGGTTCTGCTTCCATGCCAAAGTCCGCCGGACGACGTTTCATGAAGATCCACAGCACAGGCATGGAGGAGCGGCATCACTCAACTTGCCCTGCATAATAAAACCGGGGAAGTACCTGCTTTTCAATTCTGTCTTTTATTTCTGTACTTTACTTTTCTCTCGTTCTCCGACCTCCTTCTCCATTGCGGACAATGTAGATTTTAAGCTTGGGGGAGGACTTCCTCCTTCTTTTTGTTTTCTTTCTGTTTTGTAAATATCCCAAAAAAATCCAAAATTTCAAAAAATTTCAACAAAAATTATTATATATATATAGCTGCATTTTGGTATTTCAATAAGTACCCCATGTTTATGTTTTGTTTTTCTCAAACTTCTTTATAAACAACGTAGTTAATTATAATTTTTCTAATCATTCTTTTTAATCATATTTCACAAGTAAAATGTTGGCCATGCTGTGTTTCTAATTCACGGTAGCATGTTAAGGTAAAATATTTCTCTAAACCGTGCATTTCTATTATGGTTTTCCGTTCTTTATTTTCTTTACTTTCTCTACAAATTTATCATCCACTATTTTCCTTTTCGTCTTTAGATGATTTTTGTAAGAACATATTTTGAATAACGTAGTAGATATGAACGATCCAAGTGACATATTATTTTTATTTTCAAGATAATTTCATCAATCTTCTTTTATTATCTTGAACTTGCTTTTTGAAATTTATCGACTCTATGTTTTAAATAAATTTTTTAAAAAAACGCGTGAAAATGATTTAGGCCATTTTTGTTTACGTTTGAGCTTTCTTGCCAACCTAAACTCTTTTACCACTAGTTAGCCGCTTTTGAGCCTTTTTTCCAAATTCATTTGATAAACTCCACACACCATTTCATTTTCACCAAAGCTCAAATTCCTACCTATCTAATCACGCTAATTTTGTTTGATCGGAAATTTTGTCTTATATGTGGAGATATTGTTGAAAAAGGTGTACTCAAAAGCAATAAATTGAAAAAAAAACCAAACAAAAATGAATGAAAATAATAATAATAAAAAAAAGAGATAAATAATCATAAAGAGAAAAAAAAATAAATTTATTTATACATATTTTGTTTAAAATAAATTTATTTTTTTTGGAACTCGTTGTTTTGGTTTAGTGTGATTTTTAAGCCTCCATGTTTATATTTGAATTCCACTCCTATTCATATTCCTAAACCAAACGTTTCGGTCCTATTAAGTCCTTTTGATTCACGCCCCTTTTTTTAATTTTATTTAACAACTAAGAAAAGAAAAAAAGTAAATCAGTTTTAGTTTTGGATTTAAACTTAGATTTTTGTTATTTAATTGATATAATTATAATGCGTTGCTTGGATCTAGTAATAACTCAATACGTTCTTTTCATTTTTATTACCTTGCTCAAATCTATTTAAAGAATTTCGTCAAAATTCTGGATGATTTATTTTTATTAAGTAAAGTTTATAAAAGTTAAACCATACCTAAATAATTGTTTTAGATTTACGTTTTACATTCTCCCTACCTAGAATTTCGCATAGTACTTGTGTGAGTATGATTAAAACTTTTTGAATTAGTCACTTTTTATGATTAGCTTGTCTTTATATCTTTGCTTGGGGACAAGCAAAACTTAAGCTTGGGGGAATTTGATAATACGTTTGCAGTCAATTTTATTAGGATATTTTCGGGGTTTTAAAGCCAATCATGTCTTGTAAAATACTTGTTTTGATTTCCCTTTGTATATATTTTTGTCGCTAATGCATTTTTTCTGCTTTTTGCAGGTTTTCACGGCTTTCAGCAGAATTTTGCTGTGACACGCCCCAAGGTCACGCCCTACCAGGGCATGTACCTAGGGCGTGTAACCCAGAGGAATGAAGCAATTGGTCCGAAACTGCATTCCGTGGAAACTTAGTGTACACGCCCTCGGTCATGCCCGTGACACACCCGACACGGGCGTGTACTATACGCGTGTCCCCAGGTTCCGAGGAATCGCCGCAGCGCGCTCGTTTTTTCCCGCTCCACCGCCGCACCGAAAGTGTCATGCCCTAGGGTCACGCCTGACCCGGGCGTGACATATGGGCGTGTACTTCAGCAATTCCGCCCGTCACCTCCAGCATTCAATTTCAGCTCCCAAAGTCACGCCGCAAAGAACACGCCCCATGGTCACGCCCTACCAGGGCGTGACTTGTGGGCGTGTACCGCAACAACTCCGTCAGAATTCAATTTCTGCCCGAAAAAGTCGCGCCGAATGTGTCACGCCCTAGGGTCACGCCAGACCAGGGCGTGACAGGGGGGCGTGACCCGACCCGAAAAATTCTATAAATAGAGCCCAACTCCAGGGGTTTAGGGACAACTTTTCGCTTTGAGAGGGGAGGTTCTGTCCTTTGTATTTCTGAACTTTTTAAGCATGTCTTTCCATTTTCAGTTCGTAGCTCTAGCTTTATGCTTTCCCTGTATTAGCTCCTAGCTTCTTTCTGTAGTATGATGCTAATAATAGTGTAGTTTCCTTTTCATGTTCTTGTAATCTCTGGTTTTCAAGCTGTAAGATCACTGTTTCTCTTAATAAAAAGTGTTGTTTTCTTTTTCGTTCCTGCTCTATTTTCAGTATTTTTCTTCTACTCATCCCCCTCTTCCACCTCACCATGATTAACTAATCCTCCATGTACTCGATCTAATTGATCCGAGGTTCGAGTGATTAGGTTATGATACTTTGAATCTTACCTTTTCTTTTTAGGGTTTAGCTTTGAATTACTCTTGATTTATCACAGGTTGGAGGTATATTATCGATATATACCCTCCACCTTTGCTTTCATTCTGGGCTAGCCGAGAGGCCGAAAGTTTGAAATGAGCACTCAAGAGTAAAGGGAGTTGTTCGCACCCCTCGAGAGAGGCAGACGTTCAAATCTCCCGGATTGGAGTAATATCCAATAGAGGGGTTCACCGCGTAAAGCGAGTTTTAGGCCTCCGATTTAGGCGAGAGTCTGTCGGACCTTCCTAAACTCAGTTAGGCACGGCCTTCGAGAGAACCGTGTCAATATTCATGGAACCTCCACGGTCAAGGACCTTTACCCTAATTAGCTTAGGTTTATTTATCGTATTTTTCTAACCACTCTTGCCGAGGTGATTTCTGATCGAGTGCAGTTTCCCTTCATCGTTACTAAGCTTAAGTTAATCGCTCTTTAGCTCTCTTTATCTTTTCATGCAAGTAGTTCTCTTCTTTTTGTCCATTTAGCTAAACCTTATTTTGTCGTCGATAAAATAATAGATTTCGTGTGAGTAAGCTTACTCAACTGTTCCCGGATTTCAATACGACACTTGTGTCCCCTAGCTGCATTTCAATAGGTATACTTGCCTTGATGAATTGTTAGTTTGGTATTTTCTCCTTGCAGATATCTCAGAGACAATCAAAGCAAATGAGCAGAAAAGGAAAAAAGAGGGAAGCCGCGCGGCTTGGAGAATTCCTCCTGGCGAGCTGATTGCATGGTCTTGAGCCTCGACACTGAACAGGGCAGCCGCTGACAGCGGTCTGATATGGAGACCGCTCGTCCTCGCTGACCAAAATCCAACTTGACGTGGAGGTGGCTAGGGCACAGGCTTCCCGGTCTCGGATGACCGGCCGGATTGAGATGCTTGGCGGATAGAAGAACCAGGCCGCCCTGTTTGGAACGTTGCGCGAACAGGTCACGGATTCCGGGCTTCACAACTTAGAAGCCAATTATCCAGCGGCTTCTGGATCTGAAAAGAGGCCGACACAGACCGCCGGTGAATCATTGAAGGTCGCGAGCAATCCTGATGCGGTTTCGAAGGCTGCTACCAATTCAGAAGCAGTTTCGAAGGCTGCTACCAATCCGGAAGCGGTTTCGAAGGTTGCTCCACCACAAACCGGAATTGCCAACTCTTTTGAGATAACTTACTCTCCATCTTGTGAAGTGCTCTTAAAAATAGGTGAGCCGGAGGAGAAAAATGTTGAATCAGGCAAGCCGCGTGAATTGCCAACCAAGGTCGACCTAATTTTTGCGGACGACAACGAGCCGGAGAAAACAATAGAGGCCGCGCGGCTTTTGGCTAAAAAGAGCAAGCGGACAAAAATGGTGGTCAGCTCCTTGAAACGGCTGAAGAATAGGAGCGAGACTCTTGAGGAAAGGATGAAGAGGAAGATGAGGAAGATGCAGGTCGGAAACCGGAATGTTTCCTTAAAGATCGGAGCAGACAGTCTTCAACATAAGACACGCGAGAAAGAGGTATCTTAGAGTCCGTCTGCACCAGATCCCAAACCGAACGAGTCGGAGGATGTATCTGCGGCTAGCGAGTCGATTAGTGAAATTCTAAGGAGCATGGAAACTTTACAGCAGCAGGATAGGTTGTTAGAGACCCCAACAGCTTCGGAAGAGGTCGATCGCCCCGACGTCGAAGTCACCGGGGAGAAGCTTGGCGGGCCGGTTTCCGCTGTTTCTTAAGGAGCTGAGAAACTGAAACTTCGAGAGAAGATGGAGGAGATGAAGAAGCTGATCGCTGGGAAGCCGGTGGCGACCACACTTCCTCTACTGTAAGGTAAACATGGGGAAGTTAAGAGAATTGTTAACTTCTACAAGTCGCGGTCAAGGAAGAAGCGGGCGAACACAATATTAAATCCGCTGGCCAGCTTTTTCCTAACCATGGCTCAACTAAAAAGTAGAGCTAAAGAAGCCGAGCGGCTATGGAAAGAAAAGCTAAAGCAGATATATCCCGAACGATTCAGGCGACCAGTGTTTCGATACCATACCGCAGCCTCTAATGTAGATAAATGCCAAATCGACGGACTTATCCTACCGATTTGCATGTAATAAGGTCGCAATTATCCGACTGAACCTGACTGTGATTTGTCTGCTGCAGGTGAACTGGAGGCTGCGATTAAGCAGGGAGACTTGACATGCTTCTTGTCTATGCTGCCGGCGCCTCCGCCAAGTGTTCACAACAAAGGGATGGATGATTTCAAGAAGGAGGTCGACATATTGCAGGAGGCTGTGAGCGCACACGTCGAAGCATTGCGGATTAAGGATGAAGAACAGCGGGTTTCCTAGGAGGCCGTCGAGAAGAGGATCCAAGAGTTGCAAACCACTCTAGAGCAAGAGACCACAAGGCTGCAGTCCGAGCTGGAGTAAGAGACCGCAAGGTTGAAGTCTGCATTGGAGCAAGAGACCACGAGGTTGCAGTCCACGCTGGAGGCCGCATAGGGGAAAATAGTAATGATGATGGCCGCCTTGGAGCAAGATAGGGCAGAGAAGCAGGATATGCAAGCACAGTTGCTGACGGCCGGACGGCTTGAGAGGGAGAGAGAATAGATTCGCTGCCTTGAGCAAGGAAAAGACCATGGTCCGTCAGCGGAGGCCGACAGAAATTAGCGGCCTACACCAACGGCTTCTAGGTAGTTGCCGAAAACAGTCTGCCTGGCTCCTGGTGGGGCTTCAAATCCACCGGTGGTCACGGCGGTCGAGCAGGCCGCAGCTTCTAGTGAGCTAGAAGTTCTGGCTCAACTAATGGTTCCATTCACCAGAGTATAGCGCAATGCCATGCGGGTTCACCGGTCTCTGCACTCACTTCACAATTTGGTTAGCCAAGTGTACACAGAGATTGTAAGGACAGGTGACCAAGTCATGCGAATAGGGTGAGAGGGACAGGAGGGAGATAAGCAAGGCTGAGCGACTTAAGCGAGATAAGCCGCTAGAACAATTTGAACATTATGTTGTAATATATTTTTATGCTGGATGTTGGACAATTTGATCGTTGTAAACTGTTGTATGTTTATTATGTTGCGAACTGTTTGCGATTTATGTGGCCTGCATTTCATGAATACCATATATGTGCTTTGTTCTGAAACATCCAAGTATAGGAGTTTAACGGCATGGTCTGGCGAACAGATCACCGGCTTGGAAGTATGATATCCACATGTCGTGCCATGAAAATATTCCAAGTGCAGGAACTTGGTCGCGCGGACAGGCGAACTGAACTGTGGCTTGACCGTTGTTTTAATATGCATTTCCTGCAGGTTGAGGTCGCGCGGCTTGATGGCTAGCCGTGATTTGATGTTGATTACTGTACCTCCATTGGTTTTCTATAAATAGAGACAACTCCGAAGATTTCATCACAAGACAAGCAAGATGAGGGCTAAGTCTAAGTCGATGCGGTCTGACAAGGCCACCGCAGTCAGGACTGATGGGGCCTCTGCATTCCACTCGGCAGATCACAAAGAATACCGGCTTACAAAAGCCGAGCTAGATGACTTTGTAGAGAAGCATATGCAGGGGAGCCCGATAGTCGTGCGGCTTTTGCTGCAGGACGAGCGAATTAACACCTCCAACGCAAACCAGATCTCCATCCCCATCGACCATTTTAACTGCGGCTTCCGCTTCCCAGTCCTGATGGAGGCCGTAGTGATCTTCGACCATTGTGGCGTTGTGCTAGGACAACTGCCACCAATATCAATAGCTGCCATCTACAACTTCATCTCATACTTGAGGTCAGAGAGAGTCTGATTCTACATGAAGCTCTTCCGAGAATGCTTCTCGTTGTGGTCTATCCCGGACTCCAGGACTAGAATCTTCCGTGGGAACTTATGATTCGGTTGTAGGGGATTGAAAGTCGTCAATCTGGTGAACAAGATCCCCAACTGGTTGGAGCGGTTCCTTATCTTTGAGGGAAACCTGGGGTTGCTGCCGGTCAACCCTCAAATTCGGGAGGAGGCCGCCTTTGGCAGCAGCGGCCTGGATGGCATGGATAAGGACATGTACAACTCTTCAAAGGGAAGCGGCTAGGTGTCAACCATTACATCTCGCTGTTTCCGTCCTTGGAAGGAATCAAGGCGGAGGATAGTAAGTTTTAAACCTGCCGAACTGACTTGCTAATTGCACGGTCTATGAACTAACTTTTACTCTGTCTTTGCAGCTGTTATGGCGGTTCCGCTAAACAAGTCTGTGACGCTTGGCGGCCTGACACTCACACACAGAGAGAGAAGCGCGTCAGGCGGGCCAAGCCTCAGCGGGTTGAGGAAGAGGAGGAGTCGGCCTCCTCCGATGAGTTCATGCTGCAAGGAATTGGTAGCGGCCTAAAGAATGTCCACGACAACCCGACTGTGCTGTGGAGTCCGGACGGCGAGTCTGTGAAGGTCTCCACCGCCCTCCCCTATTGGGGGAGGCAAAAAGTAACCCGCCACGCAAACATGGTTTGCTCCGCGATGTACGGCAAGCGCAACCTGAAGGCGTTGCGCCGAGTTCCTATAGATGACCTGTCGCGGTTAGCCGCATAGGTCAGGGCCAGGAGCTTTGTGACGAGCCACTTCTTGGGCCTTGCCTACAAGTAATTAATGAAAGATAAGAGCGGCCTGGGGCAGTAATTAGAAGGGAAAGAAGAAGAAAACAAATGATTGAAGGAAAGGGAAATGGTAAGTTATCACCTGATACTCGTGCGGTTACAATAATGAAAGCGCACGACCTAACCTTTCACTACTTTTGCAGGTGATGTACGTCCCGGCCAACCTGACCTTCCAAGATAATATCTTCCCACAGGTCATCTAGGGGATCGATGGAGCGCTTAACCGCCTCCGAGACCTTGGCGGCTTAGCGGCCGACTTCACCGACTTTACCTGTGCCAACATATACCCCAACTTGAAGAAGATGGTGGCCGCTGTCTACAGGGCGATCAAAGGCAAGGGCAAGGTCGGCGAGGAAGACTGCGAAGAGGAGTTAGACAACAAGGAAGAGGGTGGCCAGGGAAGCCGGAGCGAAGGCGCTTCATCCGGGACCAGCAGTCAGGCTTCTGAGACCGCACGGACAGATCCGGCGACTTCTGCCGGCTCGGCAGCTAGCAGGAGTGGGTACTCTGAATCTTCCGTCGATGTCGAGGGTGGCAGTGATTCAAGTTCTCCTGCGGCTAAAAAACTCAAGCTGGTAGATTAGGTACTTTTTTATTTTTTACTTGTACTTTGAGATTTTTTGGGAAACCGGCGGTATGATTTTTGTAAATCGCGCGGTTATTTTTTGTAAACCTTTATGAAATAGAAATGAAGGAAAACTTCACCTTTGATGTGTACCCTGTTTTATTTTTAATTTTTCTTACTTGTATAAGTCTGGGCAGTCTCAGTGTTACTTCCGAATCAATAGGTAGTTAATATGTAAACTGGATGAGGCCACACTGCGACTTCAATAAAGCTATCCGCGAGGAAGAAGGAAATTCATGCGGCTTATCTGAGCATGCACATTGACAATAAGCCGTGCGGTTAACGTTTTAACCGCCACAAGCCTTAATAAAGAAATAGAGATCTGCTGGGAAGAGAGAAATTCTCGCAGCCTATTTGCAAATAAACCACGACCAATAAGCCGCGCGGCTAATAACTTTAGCCGCCGAAAAGCCTTAATAGTGACATATATGTTTGTGGCTAGGGCGAATTCTGATACAGACCGCGTTTTGATTCAAGAAACATAAGGATAGACACCAATAATCTGCGGCTTCTGATATGATCATGCAAGAACGTAATCAGAGATACTTAAGCATACTTAGCCGGCAAATAAATCGCCCGATAGTAGAGATCAAAACCATATTAGTTTTGCAATGGCAAGTCATAAGTTGACTAGTATAATTGATACCAGAAGCCGGCGGACTAAGGATAAGAATTAACTGCCAGAATTAGGTCAGCCGACTTCCCGAGTATATGAATAATAAACCGGCAGATAGGCACATAGAAGCCAAATAATTTTAGCCGGAATAAGTAACCGCACAGTTTGTGTATTGAATGATATAAATTGGCACATGCCTCTTAATAAAACCGCGAGATAGCGGTTAGCCTCATGTTGTCCTGCAAGAATAGATGGAGATATGGGCTTATGTGTCGATGTAGGCAGGTACTGTGGCAGTGCTTTCCACACAAAGAAAACATAAGTGGGATTAAAAATTCTTAATATCCGCGACTGATGTCAAGCGGAACAAGTACGTAATGTCTGCGATAGATGTCAAGCGCGACAAGTACGTAATGTCTGCGACTGATGTCAAGCGGAATTTCCACTACACATCTGCAACTGATATCAAGCGGGATGTGGAGGGCTTAAGAATTTAAAGGCATTTTGCCCCCATATGCATGTATATTAATATCAAAAGTAAAGCAGAGAAATACGCATCAAATGGAAGATAATGCTTGTTTTGTTGTTAAGGATGTGGCAAAAGGATATATGCTCGAATCTTGATTATGCCCCATTAATACCAGTTGCCAAGGGGACTTTATATATTTTTCCGACCTTAAGCATTTTTATCATAGAGAAAAAGGGATTCCCTGCTTGAACCATTGAGTAAACCAGAGAAGAATGCCTTAGAAAATCACTGAATGACATAGTCTTGTAGCTTCCCAGCTCTTGCAAGTTGATCAGCTAACTCTCGAAGAGCCATGCAATCTTCTGTCGGATGACCAATATCTTTATGATACTTGCAAAAAAGCTCCTCATGCCGATATTTGATTTTAGATTTCATACGCCGAGGCCTTTTGTACTCAGGCATTTCTTGAAGAATCATCAGGAGATCTTCCATAGGAATTTTAAATTTAACATATTTATCTGAACCTTTTTTACACTTTAGAGTTTTCATGCATGAAGATGTGGCTAGATGTACTTCCACAAACTCAGAAAATTCATTCTGTTGAGGAGATAATGTAGCTCTATCCTAAGGAAGAGGAAGAGATTTGCAATTTTTAACTTGTGAAACATTTTGAGAGGAAAAAGGATGCTGATCTCCAGAAGTTCCCTGAGGCTGTATAGTCATCTGATTCAAAAATGAGATATAACCTTTTATTTGCTTCTTCACCCATTATAAACTTATTAACGATTTCAATAAGATCTCCATAAGTTTTGGGGGCCTTTGTGGTGAGCTTAAATTTTAGAGGGCCTTCTCGATGTCCATTCATGAAAGCATATAAGTAATAATCTTGATGGACGCTAAAATCATCCAGAACTTCCTATTGGAACCGGTCAACGAAATCTGGATTAGACTCATCAATTTTTTGCTTGATTCAGAAGAGAGCTCCAATATTTCTTCTCCTTTTCCTATAAGTAGTAAACCTTGAAATGAATTGACTTCGAAGATCTTTAAAACTGGTGATCGATCGAGGTGGCAGACTATAGAACCATTCCATTGCAATGTCGCCAAAAGCTATAATAAGAAGTTTGCATTTTATTCTGTTTGACACTTGTCTCAATGAAATAGCTGATTCAAAGGCTTGTAAATGAGAAAACGGATCATCACATCCAGAATATTCTGGGAGATGCGGTACTCTGAAATCTTCGGAGACAGTATCCCAACGGCTCCGATCAATGAACGGAGAAGGGACTTCTTCTTCTTCTTTGTAAGGAGATTCTCTTGCGTTAGATTTCGGCGCGTGTTCAACCCTACTCCGAGAGAATTTGCTATCATTGTCAAGGGCCCCATCACTAAAATATGAACAATCTTGCACTTCTGATAGATCAGCAGTAGTTGACAAGAAAATAGATTCACTCTGTCCCTTTGCAGGATTCATTTCGAAAAGGAGAAAATAACCAAACTTTGCTTAAAGAACGCCAACCAGTTGTGGCTTGAGCTGGCGGTTAGACAATGGGATAAGCCGATAGGAAGACCGGTAGAAAAGCTAGCGGGTAGAATGATAGGTTCTACGGTGCTGTAGGCAGGCTGAAAAGCTTAGCGGGTAAAGTCGCGGCCTGCTCGACAGGCCGTCGATCACAAGTAGTAAGAGCGGTCTGACCCACTAGAACGCTGATTTCATCGACTAATCGAGATTTGAAGGTCGCGTGTTAACTGTTGATGCACAAAAACGGACAGGGAGTCGGGCACCACCAGCTAATGATTCGAGCACTGGGGAAGGAAGGGAAAAGTGGAGAAGGTCGAATAGTCAGTTACTAGCGGTTATAGCTGAGGGACAAAAGAGAGGCCCCTGGCAGCGGCAACAACAGAGTTCGCCCGTCGCGGCTTAAATGGCACTCCTGTGACGGGCTTTCCTTTTATTCAAAGTGAAGAGGTTACAAGAAGGAAAGAAAAGATGAAGCCGGACGGACTGCAAGCCGCAAAGCACTAGACTTGAGACCGCAACTTTTAACAAGCGAGCTCTTGGATACAAGTCAGAGTGCTTTGGGGAGTCCACCCTCCCCCTATTTATAGGCTCGGGGGCCTGCCCAAACAGGAATGGCTAAAGTTACCGGCTTCCTGAGGTACAGGAGAACCGGGCAGAGGTGAGGGGAAGCAAATGAGCAGAAAAGGAGAAAGGAGGGATGCCGCTCGGCCTGGTGGATTACTCCTGGCGAGCTGATGGTCTAGGTCTTGGGCCTTGATGTTGAGCAGGGCCGAGGCTGACGGTGGATTAATCTGGAGACCGCCCGGCTTCTCTGACGAGAAGCTGACTTGACATGGGTGGCGGCTAGAAGGCTTTGGCCGCCCAGTCTCTGACGACCGGTCGTCTTGATATGCTTGGCGGCTAGAAGAACCAGGCCGCCCGGTCTTGAAAGTTGCGCGAACTAGTCGCGGACTCCGGGCTTAACAATTTCCATGTTTCTAGCAGTGATGTTCCGATTTTCAATAATATCAATCTTATTTTTTCCAGATTTCCTCAAGCTTGTTTTCAGTGTGGGAAACAGCTGGGGCTACTTTCATGAACAATGACACTATGTTAGCCTTCAGAAGGTTTACTTCAAATCTTATGGACTTTATTTATATAGACAAATCAATTCTCAGTTCTTTGATGGAGTCATCAATAAAGTGTCCAAGTTATCTTATCTGATCATCAAGCAAACCTTTCAATTGTGCCAGGAATGTTGATGACATAATATCCGCTTGATGAGATGTCCCTTGATCACAGACATCTGTATCCTCTTTCCTTGTCTCTTCTCTTATCTCCGAGTCTGCTCTAATGTATTCAAAAGAGTAATCAATAGCGTCACTCTATGTCTCATCAACTATAGGTTCACCATCCTTAGAAATATCAATAACCTTTTTAGTTGTATGAGTAGGGAGCTCTATTGGAATCTCCCCCTCAACCTCTGCATTCCCCATTGGAGTTGGATACTCTTTATCAACTATGGATGGCGTATCTTCAATCACTCTATCAGAAAATTTCTCCCCCTCAACTTGAGGACAGAAGAGAATGACCTCAGGATGTTCTGGAGTTTGATCAATCATGTTTTGCAGATTTTCAATGAAGGCATCATGTTGGTCTTGACCTAATTGAACTGTCTCCCCCACAGTAGGTACAATTGTCTAGGTAGTCTTCCCCTCAATGTCTGCATAGATCCTATGTACAATACCTTCAGTAAGTTGTTCATCTACCTCTAATAAGATGTTTCTAGATTGTGGGCCACTGACCTGAATAGTATTTACACCAGGTTCAGAGGATATTGAAACCTGAGCACTTATATCTCTTCGTATTTCCTTAGAGGAGTTAGACAGCTGAGTATCATGTGGCTCTTCTTCACTGCTCTCAAAAGACCTGTTGTTGGGTACATTGATCCCAATGTACTAGATTTGTAAGAAGTCAAACAATTCATTGACATACACATCGTTGTATGTTTTAGTTCATGCATACAGGTTGGTCTTTGTCAGAAGGATTGGACATATAGATCAAGAGACAATGACAGGTATACTAAAAGTAATAGGCTGGAAATTCAGAAAAATGACTAAGTCCAAGAGTGTTGGGTGAGGCAAGCTCACTCAACGTCATACAGCTAATAGCGCTGAGAGAAGGCTGGCAGCCAACTCCATGCTGCTAACAGCACTGAGAGAAGGCTGGCAGTCAATGCCATACAGCTAATAGCGCTGGGAGAAGTCTGGGAGTCAAAGCTTACAGTATTACAAGGCAGAAATGTGGCTAAGTTCACAGGCGTCGAGTAACCTCAACTCACTCAACGCCATATGGACAGAATCATTGAGTCAAGGACATTCTATCAATGCCAAAGTACAAAAGCATTAAGTGAAACTCATTCACTGAAAGCCAAATCAAAAGGCTTTGATTGTAGTCTTCCTGTGAAGAAACAAGAATTCGGCTAAGTCCAGAATCGTTAATTTAAGCCAGTTTACTCAACACACTCAACGCCAAACTTCAGCAAGAAGGCAAGATTGCAGAAAATCAGGCTAAGAATAAATGTGTTGAGTGAAGCTTATACACTCAACGCTCTCAACGCTTTTAAGAAGAAAGTGTAGAAGAATATGGCTAAGGCAAAAAGCGTTGAGTGAGGCATATATTGTTAACGCCTAGCAGAGCTGAAGAAAATTCTAAGTCCAGAATTGTGGAGTATTTCTTTTCCAATTTTCGTCGAGCTGAGCTCTGAGTTCGTCGAACGGAGATCAGAGTTCATCAGAATCAGCTTTCACTTTTTCGTCGGGCTGAGCTCTAGGGTCGTCGAACGAAGTTTATAATTCGTCGAACTCAGCTTTCACTTTTTCGTCAAGTTAGGCTCTGGGTTCGTCAAACTAAGTTCTGAATTGGTCGAACTCAGCTTTCACTTTTTCGTCAAGCTAAGCTCCGGGTTCGTCAAATGGAGTTCAGAATTCGTCGAACTTAGCTTTCACTTTTTCGTCAAGCTAAGCTCTGGGTTCATCGAACAGAGTTCAGAATTCATCGAACTCAGCTTTCACTTTTTCATCAAGCTAAGCTATGGGTTCATAAAATTGAGTTTCAGAATTCGTCGACCTCATCTTTCACCTTTTCGTCGAGCTGGGCTCTAGGTTCATCGAACTGAGTTTTGATTTCATCGAACTGAGGATTTTTGAAATGATGCTTGTTTTTGCTAAGTCTAGAATGATACTGACGTCA
The DNA here is from genome assembly GCA_039583875.1 of Platanthera guangdongensis. Classification (NCBI taxonomy): domain Eukaryota; kingdom Viridiplantae; phylum Streptophyta; class Magnoliopsida; order Asparagales; family Orchidaceae; genus Platanthera; species Platanthera guangdongensis. The sequence goes on along the minus strand of CM077147.1, from coordinate 133,615,421 downwards.
GCAAAGTCATCAAGTCAACGAAAATCAGATTCGTTATTTAAATGATGCAATTTGACATTAACATCATCGTCAGTATACAGTGAATCTCAATTTGATTAAGCTGAGGTTTTAACCACCGTTAAAACTGGGACACATGACAATCATCCATCAAATCGACAGAATTATAAATAGCAACTGAGACGAGAATAATAATCAATCAAGGATTTAATTCTGAAAAACATGAAGTGGGAGTTCATCGTCTTCATCCGCCATTGTTACAGTGCCAAGAACTTCAAATTGATAAAATCTGAAGGGTTTTTGAGTTTGTTGGTATAATCAACATCTGCTATGGCACATACAGAGGAATCTCTGAGGAAGATGAATCAGTCTAGGCAAACCCTAGTTGAAATTGATTCACGATCCAAGCCAAGCCAAATCTGAATATCATTCTCTGGATAATTGAAGAAGAAGAAGAAGATATATGTACAGCGTTTTCTCTAGACAGAAGGAGAGGCAGAGCAACTCATTTTCTGCCAATAAATGCTAGCTGGTTGAAGTCATTCATTCCTGATCTTCCCCCCTCATCAGCAAGAACAAGATCAAGTCTGAGGTAACTTCCAGCATAAGAAACAGATAGTCAAAGATTGTCATTCTTGTTACTGTGAATAAGATAGGGCTGAGATTTTCTTAGCCCAGGAACAAATTGACTCAAGGAGCAATTTCTCATAAGTCAAATTATCATTCCTCTTTCAAAATTAGTGGATCTGTGATAGAACTGTGTTGAAGCATAGATTGATTAGGCTATTTGTGAGATCTATGTGATCTTATTGTAAAGCCTAAATTATAAAGGCTGTGAGAAGGATCTGTGAGATCTGTGTTAAGAGCAGTTGTGTCTGTGTTTGGTAGTCAGGAGATTACTGTGTGAAGGGCTATGAGCCTGTGTTGTAAGTCTCAGTGGAGGCTGACTAATCTGGTGGGATCGTCATGTAATGTCTGAGGAGCCATAGTTTTTGGAGAGGAGACTTGTCTAACATACTTTTAGAAAGGTGGAGAGGGACAGTGGATGTACCCATAAATTGAGGAACCACTATAAAATATGGTGTGCTGTGTCTTGTGTTTTGATCTGCTGAGTTTTGTGTTCTTGAAAGCTGAATTAGGTATACACAGTAGGACATAAGTCATAGATGATTTTAAAGAACATTCAAACGACTGCAATTACCTATTCACCCCCCCCCCCCCCCCAACCCCACCCCCCACCCCCTCTAGCTGATTAGCTACCCTTGTAATAAAAGACTTTCAAGTGGTATCAGAGGGAGGTTACTCCAGAAAAGACTTAGCTGTTTGAGAAGATCTCCAAGGTAGCTGTCAGATGGTTAAGATGGGTTCAAGAGAGAATCACAAAGAGCTTCGATCCATGAAACTTCCTCTCTCTGCAGGAAGGAGACTTTTGCATATGGAAGGAAAGGGTCAGATTGTTCATGGAAACATCTGATCCTAGGATCTATACCATAGTTCAAGAAGGACCCTTCATCCTAATGAAGACATCTGTTATTGATTCAAATATTATGAATCCAAAGAACTACACTGAAATGACTAAGGATGTAGTCGTCTTAGAAATAATGGATTAGAGAGCACAAAACATTATAGTTAGTGCCATAGATGACTCCACCTTTCAAAACCTAGCGCACTGTAAGACCTCAAAGGAAATGTGGGACACCTTGATAGTTTACATAGAAGGTACTGAGGATGTGAAAGAGGATAGAAAGTCAATGATAAATCATGAGTATGAAGCTTTCAGACAAATCAGGGAGGAGACCATAACTAATTGTTTTGAAAGGTTCTTCAGGACAGTTAATGAGCTAAAGACCTATGGCAGGCCCTTTAAAAATTATGAGCTAAATGATAAGTTCCTTAGGTCTCTTACTAGAGACTGTGACACTAAGAAATGTGTCATTAGAGAAGTGGCAAATATGGCAGATACTCCACCATCCACACTATTTGGTAAGCTGCTTTCATATAAGATGCAGCTGACAGCAAGGAAGGAGGAAGAGAAGACTAGCAGAGGCCTGGCCAAAGAAACTATTATGGCCTTCAAGGCAGGTAGCTCCAAGAGGAGCAAGGAGAAGAATCCTTCTCCCTAAGAAGGCCAGCTGAGTTAGAAGATTCACATCAAGAGGAATCAGGCTGTAATATATCTGATGAGGAGTTTGTTGCTTTCTCAAGGCAGTTTATGAAGATAATGAAGAAGAAGGGTTGGAGGAGCAAACCTACCTCTTCCTTCCAGCACAAAGATGTCTACTACAGAAATAAGAAGAAACCATCCAAATAGGGCAGGTATGATCCAAAACCTATTAAACAATTTTCTAAAAAGGATGTTTGTTTCTGTTGTAGCAAGCTAGGTTATGTTGTGGCTGATTGTCCTGAGAAGAAAGAGGCTGGTGAAAAGAATCATCACCACAAGAGAAGCAAGAAGGAGAAAACCTTCTTTTCTAAGAGGGAGAAAAGTTGGACTGAGTTTTCCTCATCATAATCAGAAGAGGATGATGAAGCCTACATTGGGCTAATGGCAAGATCACATAAGGAAACCTGCTAGGATCAGCTTGGACCATCTAAGGCACACTCTTCATTCAGCTCTTCGTCTAAGTATAAATATGTGACTGGTCCGGATTCAAGTGCTTCTTCATCAAGAGATGAAGATGGATTTGAAACTGAGGCAGACAGAAATCAAATGATTGAAAGATATGGTGAACTTCTGGAAGCATTCAGGAGTAAGCTGCTGACAAAACAGTAGGCTCATGAGACTGCATCTCTAAAGCTTGCTGCTTCTCAACATTCTGAAATAAAAACTTTGTTAGAGCAGAAAACTAGGGAAGTTAACCAGTTTAAGAACATTAATGTTCTTCATATGGGCACCATAACCTTTAATAATGATCATATCAGGAATCTCGAAGGTAAACACCAAAAGGAGGAGCTAGTGGCTAAGTTTTCAAAGTCATGTACTGTGTTGCCTTTGATAGATTCCTTCTCCTCCAAAAATGATAAGAAGGGGTTAGGCTTCAAAGGGAACAATAAAGCTACCAATCCCAAAAGGAAGGGAAATGTTCCAGTGCAGCCACTAACCTCCAAGCCTCCCTCCTATTCCTTTCAGGAGTGTGCTGCTACCATCTAACAGTTATGACTAGGAGAGCATATTTGGTCACAAGGAGATTGGTGGATCCACAAAGGAGACCAAAGCAGTTCACCACTTTGGTGTAGGAATAGAAAAGGTGTTATTAGCCACAAGGAAGCCCATGAGGAGATCCAAATGGCCTATCCTGGACCATTTGTGTTTGGTGCCCAAGCCCCAACACTCAAGAATAAGGCTGCAGCCCCTTTTCAAAATCTGTCAGCCCACAATCATACCAAAGGAAAATCTATTGGCAAACTAGACTTGGGCATATCTGAAGCCATCAGGACCATTGTTTCTGAAAAGAAGACAGCTGCTGGAAGGGTTCATGATACTCCACGTACCTCTGCTGCTAGACAGATCCCAAATCAGGCTGTGGCTGAAAGACATAAAAAAAAAGGCTGCTGTAGTACCTGCTGGACTGAGAGTCGCTGACCGCAATGTTGTTAAACCAGCCCTTAAAATAAGGTACAACATCTATGAGTGCTAGTGTTGTGGCAAAGTGGGCCACTATGTTATTGATTACTGGCACAATAATCATATCTAGAGAGCTAATGTTGGCTTACCTGTCTGAAGAGCTGCAGGTAGGCATATTCATTTTCAGCATAACATGCAGCTAAGACCCAATAAGAATTAGGGTCCTAAGGGTAAATGATTTATTTCTTGTAGGTGAGTCCATGTTTCCTGTTGAAACCGGAACCCGGCTTCCTGTAGAGCTCGCCCTTGGGGAAACGGGTGGTCTCGCGCCTACTTCGTTCCTGCAAGGAAAAACAACAAGACAAGGAGAAACAGGCCCAAGGGCTCGGCGGGGAGGTCCCACCACAAACCCGGAAGATCTCAGAGCGCTTCCCCTCCTTAGCCTGAAGCCGAGCTAGGGTACCCTCAGAAAGCACTTAGAGAATTTGGGGAGAGGAGCTCAGGGAAAAAAACATGCTTTTAGGGGTACCCCTTGGGTCCTATTTATAGTTTTTGAAACCCGGACTGCCAATAACCAAAATAACTGACCTGAAAATACCAGAAAACCCTCGGCTGGGTCTGCCAACAGCCAAACTCCGCTGTTTTGAAGGGCTACGGGCAGACCAGCAGGGGTAAAACAGTAAAAGGTACCTCTGACCCCCAGGCGAGCTGGGACCCCTGGCCACCTCGGCATGCTTTGCTCGCCAGCTGCTACCGAGCTCCACTGCGAGGACGCGAGCCTCAGCCCGCTCGGCGAATGCCGAGCTCCGGATGCCGAACTCTGGCCCGCTCCTGCTACCGCCGAGCTTGCCTACTGCTGCTGGGCTCGCCTGCTGCTGCCAAGCTCGCCGAGCTCGCCTGTTTGGCCTTTGTTGAACTTGCTCGCCGGACACGGGGTTGTACACAATCCCCGCTCTTTTCGAGCTTGCCAAAAAGCTCGGAAAGAAACATCCAACCCGAAGTGTGCTGCGAGCTCCGGCTGGCGAGTTGAAGGGAATCTTATGGTGGGGGCCACCTGCGGCTATATATATGTGCACCTGCTCTGCTACCTGGCTCTTGCCATTCCCCCTGCTGCCTTGCCAAGATGCCCCTTCCTAAGGAGATTCAAGAGCGCGTAGATCGAGCCCGCCGGGCTTCCGAGGCTCGTATTGCCGCGCTGACGGCGGTCCCCGCAAAGGTCCCTCAAATTGATCCCGCCGAGCCGGGCTCCAAGAGGTCAAGGCCATTTCTCGAGGCGGCTGAGCCCATCTTACACGACCTGAGGGCCACTTTGGCTCGCGAGACCGGCTCTTCTACTCGAACTGTTTTGGAGAATGATAGGGAGGTCGTTGTTGTTGGTGACGATCAGGGCGGCCTTCCAGATGACGAGGGGGCCGCGCCGCGGGTTCCTACGCCGCGAGGCGAGGCTGTCCCCGCCACTTCACAACTTTCGGCCCCGGACAACCATCCACGGGATCCGCCGCTCCTCTTCGGGATCCTGCCTGTGAGCTCGCAGAGGCCAGCTTCGCCGCCTGGCTCCCCTCCTCGGCACATTGATGTGCCCGCCGGGGGGGGGGGGGGGGGGGGGGGCGGGGTCCATTCCTGTCCCGGGCTTCGAGCCCATCTCGCCGGGAGCTCGCGGCCCAGGTCGCGGGAAGGACCTGAGGTTCATCCCTCCTCGCATCTCTTTGGAGCCGCCGAGCTCTTCAGGTCTGCCTCGCTCAACCCTGTGCTTCACAAGCTTTTGCTCTGCTGACATCTGCCTTTACAGCCCTTCCCAGTCAGTCGGCTGCCGAGGAGTCCTCGCGAGCGGCCCACCATTCTCCCCTCCCATCTCCGAGCTCGCTGGACTCTTACCTGGGTCCGGAGGTGGATCAAGGCGAGCTGATGAGGAGGGAGGTCAAGCTCCTCAAGAAGCTGGTGGGTGGTCTGCGCGAGGTGCAAGGAGTCAACGAAACGTTGCAGCGCGACTATGCGCGCCTTGCTGAGGAGGTGCGCCTCGGCCGACCTGGCGAGTTGATGTCTCCTTCCCGACTCCTGGATGAGATAGATGACGGCCTCCTGGTCGCGCAAAGGAACTCTGGAAGGATCCGCGCGCGGCAGCTTGGGGGGCGGGGATCGCGAGGCCGGGGTAGGTAAACTTGCGGGCTCCCCTGCCGAGCCGACCGGCGCTCGCATCCTGGTGCCCTCCCCGCTCGCGCGCCCTGTTTTTCTTCTGTTTCGAACTTTCCCCTGCGGGGGTGAATAATTTTTAGAACATTTTAATTGTTATTTAAATAAAATGCCGTAATGTTTTGACTTAGCCTCAGTGAGGATGCGCCGGAAGTCGGCGAGCTGGGGTGGTGAGCTGGGGTGGCGAGCTGGGTGGCGAGCTGGGGTGGCGAGATGCGCCGATGTGACAGCCTGCCTCAGATTCTTTTCTATAAATAGCCCCCCCCCCCCCCCCCTCACCTACCCCCGTACTGTCTTTATTGCTCTGCTTCCCTTCCTGCTTTTTCTTTCTTCTGCTCGCGTTGCCTCTTTGCTTCTTTCCTGCGACCATGGGCAAGACTAATCCGGACGCTGATGGCCGCTCCAAGTGCGCGCAGCACTTCGCGGATTATTGTATCTTTGACGGCCACACCAGCGAGGAGGAGCTCGCCGAATTCGAGGCCCTGTATGTGCCGCCGGGCTTTGAGGCGCACAGGCCGGGGCCGGGCGAGGCCATCAATACGTTCTACGAGAACGAACTCGCCTTCCCCATCTCGCACTTCGAGGTGGGGCTGCGACTTCCTTTGTGGCCGGAGATCCGGCAGATCTTGAAGTACTACGGGGCCGTCCCCGCGCAGCTGAACTCCAACGCCATCGCAATGATGGTGGCGTTCGCGAGCTACCTCCGGCGGGAGAGGATCGAGTTCAACCTGACTGTGTTCAGGAAGCTCTTCTCCTACAAGGCGACGACGGACGGGGTCGCCTACTTCGGCGGCTCCTTGATCAAAGTTCGCGAGATCGCGAACAAGCACCATACCTGGATGACCAAGATCGCCTTCATCAAGGGCGATCTCGGCAACATCCCCTACTCGCCGCAACAGAAAGGCGAGGAGGTGTATCGCCCGCCGGCCGTGTCCGGCAACGACGCCGAGCTCCACAAATTCTTCCTCCACAAGGATTTCGAGGTCGCCTTCCTGCGGAGGGGCCTCGACGCGCTTCCCCCGGTTCTGCCCGGCGAAGGTATGCTTCCTTCCTCTTGCCGAGCTCGCCTACTCGCGGACTCGGCACATTATCATCTCTGGGATTTCTAACCTTCCCAAGTATTTTTTGGTAGGGGAGCGAATAATCCCCGCGAACCCGCCTTTTGCGGACCCGGGGCTTGAGACTGACCCTCTTGCTCGCGAGAGGGCGGCGGCAGCGGCCTGCCGAGATGAGGCGCTCTCCTCACAGCCCTCTTCCAGCAAGAGGCGACCTGAGGACGCGGGGTCGAACCCGCCATCCGGCTCCCGTCAGGTGAAGAAGATGTGGAGAGCCCTGCTGGCTCCGCGGGGGCAACAACAACAACAACATCAGTCCAGCCCCAAGTACATCAGCTCGTCGGAGACCCCTCCCGACGTGTCTCCGGGGAGCCCGCTGAAGGAGACTACCAGCAAGGGCAGAAAGGGTGGCAAGGCCCCTTCTTCCTCGGCTGCGATCTCCCCTCCTCCTTCGGCGAAGAGGGCTGCCCGCGAGCGCGCGCCGCCGAAGCAGCACCCCCTCTTCAACTTCGGCGCGCGCTGGAAGGATTCCGCGGGCGAGCCCATGTTGCAGTGGGACGAGCTCGCTCATCGAGTCTCCGTCTCCACCCTGCACCCGTCCTGGCACGACCGCGAACCCGCCACCGGTCACGCCTATGCCCTCGGCTTTGGCCTCTATGGCCGGGAGGATGCCGAGGCCTACAAGAGGGCGACCCTCCGGCAGCTCGGCCATGAGGGCCTGCAGTCCCACCTGCGGACTCTGGAGCTGCACCACATGCTGGCGCGCCGCAGCTTCGCCCTCAGTCACCAGCTCGAGAAGGCCGAGCAAGCTCGCGACCTTGCCAAGGAGCAGGTCGCCGATCAGGCGAGGCGACTCGGCATCGCGGATAGTCTTCTCGCCAAGACTGCTGGCGGGCTGGTAAGTGTCATGCACCACTCTTTTACTTGGAAAGCTTCTTGTGTTGCTGCTAAGTGAACTTTTTTCCAGGATGCCAAGGCGGCGGGCGAGCTCCAGGCTCGCAACACTGAGCTAGAGGAGGAGAACGGCCGCCTGCGCGCGCAGCTGGCCGTGGAGGCTGACGCTGCTGGGGAGCTCCATGCTCGCGACGTCGAGCGAGGGGAAGAGATCGTCCAACTGCGCGCACGCCTTGGCGAGTTGGAGAGCGCGAACGTGAAGCTGAAGGGGGAGAACCAGCACCTTCTTGGCGAAGTGCGTCGCCAGGCGGAGATCTTCTTCCCGGGGCACGACATCGATCCCACTCTCCCCTACAAGTGCCCGCGCATCTTCGGCGAGGCGGACCTCGTTGAGAGACTGCGGATCAACTCCATTCAGACCGCCGAGTGCACCCTCGCGATGATGAAGGACTCAAGGGTGCTGGTGGAAGGATGCGGGGAGATCTCAGCTCGGGACCTGATGCCGAGTCTGTTTCCGGCGACGCCGCCTAGCGAGAAGGAGGACAGCCTGGACGCTATGTTCGGGAAGAGCTTCCAGGACCACTCGGGCGACGGCGAGGATCAATCCGGCGGAGGGGGCGGGGCCAGCTGACGGCCCTATACTTTTGTTTCTTTTTTCTTTTTTGACTACTCGCAGAGGCGAGCCCCCTGTACGTTTATAAATAATAATAAAAAAGTGTTTTGATCATACCGGTGTTCTTTTTACTATGTTCATTGTGTCATGAATGTATGCATTTTCTCCCGCGACCTCGCCGAGACAGGTTCCGCGAGTAGTGATTATGAGAGCGCGCCCGCGAGCGAAGTGTGTTTGGAGTGTTCGCCGAGTCCCAATGATTCCTCGGCGAGTTACTCTCCCCCCCCCTTATTACGCCATTACCATTCGCGCGCGGCCTTCTGCCTTCTGTCTACCTACCTCTACTCGCACGCGAGCCGCCCAGGTTGTGTTCATCGAGGAAATTTCTCGAAGTATGATGGGCCTGGGGTGCGAGGAGCCCTGGCCAGGTTCGTCTTCGGCGAGGCCCCGGGCTCGCTGCCTGCTTCCCTATGCCGAGCTGGAAATGATGAGCTCGAGCTCGCCTATGCCGAGCCCTCTAGTCCAACTTACTTTCTCGATTATGCCGAGCTGGGTTTGCCGAGCCCGAGCTCGCCCTGTCAAAACCCTTCCCCTTCGTTTCCTGCCACAGACTTTGACCTACACCTGACGACTTCAAGGCCGACACCATCGAGTGACTTCCAGCCCTGTCAGCTAGGTGAGAGCCTGACGGTGGGATCTGCTCGGGGCCAAGGATGACACCGAGTGACTTCCAGCCCTGTCAGCTAGGTGAGAGCCTGACAGCAGGATCCGCTCGGGGTCCAAAATACATCACCATCGAGTGACTTCCAGCCCTGTCAGCTAGGTGAGAGCCTGACAGCGGGATCTGCTCGAGGCCAAGGATGACACCGAGTGACTTCCAGCCCTGTCAGCTAGGTGAGAGCCTGACAGCGGGATATGCTCGGGGTCCAAAATACATCACCATCGAGTGACTTCCAGCCCTGTCAGCTAGGTGAGAGCCTGACAGCGGGATCTGCTCGAGGCCAAGGATGACACCGAGTGACTTCCAGCCCTGTCAGCTAGGTGAGAGCCTGACAGCGGGATCTGCTCGGGGTCCAAAATACATCACCATCGAGTGACTTCCAGCCCTGTCAGCTAGGTGAGAGCCGGACAGCGGGATCTGCTCGAGGCCAAGGATGACACCGAGTGACTTCCAGCCCTGTCAGCTAGGTGAGAGCCTGACAGCGGGATCTGCTCGGGGTCCAAAATACATCACCATTGAGTGACTTCCAGCCCTGTCAGCTAGGTGAGAGCCTGACAGCGGGATCTGCTCAAGGCCAAGGATGACACCGAGTGACTTCCAGCCCTGTCAGCTAGGTGAGAGCCTGACAGCGGGATCTGCTCGGGGTCCAAAATACATCACCATTGAGTGACTTCCAGCCCTGTTAGCTAGGTGAGAGCCTGACAGCGGGATCTGCTCGAGGCCAAGGATGACACCGAGTGACTTCCAGCCCTGTCAGCTAGGTGAGAGCCTGACAGCGGGATCTGCTCGGGGTCCAAAATACATCACCATTGAGTGACTTCCAGCCCTGTCAGCTAGGTGAGAGCCTGACAGCGGGATCTGCTCGAGGCCAAGGATGACACCGAGTGACTTCCAGCCCTGTCAGCTAGGTGAGAGCCTGACAGCGGGATCTGCTCGGGGTCCAAAATACATCACCATTGAGTGACTTCCAGCCCTGTCAGCTAGGTGAGAGCCTGACAGCGGGATCTGCTCGAGGCCAAGGATGACACCGAGTGACTTCCAGCCCTGTCAGCTAGGTGAGAGCCTGACAGCGGGCCTGCCGAGCCGGGGAAGAGCTCGCGCCCGGGGAGCTCGCACCCACGGCCCTCCTCGGCCACTTCCTTCCCAGCTCGCCTGCCGGGAGCGTCCTCGCCCAATGAGGGGGCGGCCGCGATCTGGTTTGCCGGAGTCGAGCACTCGGCCCGCGTGCCGAGTGCGAACTTGACCAGATTCAGCACCTCGCTTCTGAAGTCTTCGAACATTCCCACCGTTGCGAGAGGCGGGGGGGGGGGCGGCGAGCTCGGCCTGTCGGATCCTTGCCCCGTCATTGAACTCGCGGGAACTTTTCTGTGCTGACCACGCCCCATGCTCACCGCACCAAAATGTTGAAACCGGAACCCGGCTTCCTGTAGAGCTCGCCCTTGGGGAAAGGGGTGGTCTCGCGCCTACTTCGTTCCTGCAAGGAAAAACAACAAGACAAGGAGAAACAGGCCCAAGGGCTCGGCGGGGACGTCCCACCACAAACCCGGAAGATCTCAGAGCGCTTCCCCTCCTTAGCCTGAAGCCGAGCTAGGGTACCCTCAGAAAGCACTTAGAGAATTTGGGGAGAGGAGCTCAGGGAAAAAAACATGCTTTCAGGGGTACCCCTTGGGTCCTATTTATAGTTTTTGAAACCCGGACTGCCAATAACCAAAATAACTGACCTGAAAATACCAGAAAACCCTCGGCTGGGTCTGCCAACAGCCAAACTCCGCTGTTTTGAAGGGCTACGGGCAGACCAGCAGGGGTAAAACAGTAAAAGGTACCTCTGACCCCCAGGCGAGCTGGGACCCCTGGCCACCTCGGCATGCTTTGCTCGCCAGCTGCTGCCGAGCTCCACTGCGAGGACGCGAGCCTCAGCCCGCTCGGCGAATGCCGAGCTCCGGATGCCGAACTCTGGCCCGCTCCTGCTGCCGCCGAGCTTGCCTACTGCTGCTGGGCTCGCCTGCTGCTGCCAAGCTCGCCGAGCTCGCCTGTTTGGCCTTTGTTGAACTTGCTCGCCGGACACGGGGTTGTACATTTCCATACCCCTATAAGGCACATGACTAGAACAAAGTGCATCCTGAAGGATTTTATTCCAACAAAGGATGGACCTAAGGTGATATTTGGTGGATCAAATAGAGGGATCACCAAAGGTTATGGTAAGATTACTAATAGCTTAGTCACTTTAACAAAAGTGGCTTATGTGAAAGGGTTTCAACACAACCTTATAAGCATAAGCCAATTTTGTGATCTTACCTATGTCATTTCTTTCCACAAGGATAAGTGTCATATAAGAAGATCAAGTGACCAAGTGTTAACTTTGACTGGTACTTGGAGTGCGAATGTCTATTATCTTAATTTTCTTTGTTTATCATCAGACTCTCCCATTTATCTAGTTGCAAATATGAAAGCCTCACATTGTGTCAAATGTCACAAGAGGCTAGCTCATTTGAAATATAAGACTATAGGAAAGCTTTATAGTAAAGAGTTAGTTAGGAATCATCCTAACATGATATGCTCTAAGGATGGTATTTGCTCTACATGTCAAAAGGGTAAGAAGACAAAAGCTTCCTTCAAAAGCATTGATACTAAAGATTCTATGAGGTGTTTATAGCTCTTGTATATGGACTTGTTTGGTCCAATGCCATTTTATAGTCTAGGAAGGAAGGTCTACACCTTTGTGGTGGTTGATGACTTTTCCAGATTTGTTTGGGTATTTTTTTTGAAGAAAAAGTCTGAAACCCCAGATGTCTTCAAGACATTTGACATACAAATACAGAATGAGCTGAACAGTATTATGGTCAAAATCAGAAGTGACCATGGCACTGAGGTTCAGTTTGAATGCATGACAAGAATCTGTGAACATCCTGGGATTCAGTAAGAGTTTTCCTCTCCAAGGACACCCCAATAAAATGGGATAGTTTAGAGGAAGTATAGAACTCTCATAGAGGCTGGTAAAACTCTACTAAATGACACTTCTCTCCCAGAATATTTCTAGGTTGAGGCTGCAAATACAACTTGGCATGTCCTTAACAGGGCTTTTATCACCAAGAGTCGCAATAAGACTCTGTATGAGATTTTGAAAGGTAGAAAACCAAACTTATCCTACTTTAGGATTTTTGATAGTAAGTGTTATGTACTAAACAATGTGAAATCCTATATAACTATGTTTGCTGTCAAATCCTATGAGTGGATATTTGTTGGGTACATCAATCATAGTAAGGCTAATAGTATCTATAACTTAACAAGTCAAGTTGTAGAAGAGTCAGTTAATATAGTGTTTGATGAAACAAATATGATTAACAATGAGTTGTCAAGCTCTTCTTCTAGTTCTACAGGTACTGAACAAATGTTGAAAAAGCTCACTCTCAAGGAAGCTACACCAATAATGCAGGACCAAGTAGAGGGTGTGTGCATTCCAGAGGAAGCGTCAGGCTTACAAGAAGTGGATGAAGATCAATATCATGAAGAACATGATGTTGAAGTAATACTACCTCCAATAGTAAGACATCTGAGGGATCATCCGGTCCATCAGATTATTGGTTATGTACGACAGGGAGTAGTGACAAGGAGCAGATGTCTCAACACATCAATGTACTCTTGCTTCCTGTAATAGGTAGAACCCAAGAAATTTGAAGAGGCTAACCAAGACCAGTTTTGGATTGGAGTTATGCAAGAGGAATTGAACCAGTTTAAAATATATAAGGTCTAGAAGCTGGTTCCTAGACCTCAGGGACATAATGTCATTGGAACCAAGTGGATCTATATGAATAAACTTGATGAAAATGGCATTATAGTTAAGAATAAAGATAGACTGGTGGCTCAGTGGTTCAGACATGAAGAAGGTATTGACTTTTATCAAACATTTGCCCCTGTAGCAAGACTAGAAGCCATCAGATTATTCCTTGCATATGCTACATTCCAAGGGTCCAGATTCTATCAGATGGATGTGAAATCAGCATTTCTGAATGGATATTTGAAAAAAGAAGACAATGTGGAACAACCTCCTGGTTTTGTTCTTCCTTATCATATTTATTTTGTTTATAGACTAAGGAAAGCTCATAGAGCTTGGTATGAAACATTGTCCAGCTTCCTCATTGAAAATAAATTTTCTAGGGGGAGATATACAAGACTCTATTCCTTAGGGAATCTAAGGGCAGGATCATCCTAGTCCAGATATTTGTTCATGACATTACCTTTAGGTCTACTGATGTTAATCTTTGCAGAAAGTTTGCTAAACTAATGCAAGGGAAGTTTAAGATGAGTAGCATGGGTGAACTTAAGTTCTTCTTGGGTCTCCAAGTAAGATAGACTGACAATTGAATATCCATATCACAGTCTAAGTTTACCATGGAGTTTATTAAGAAATTTGGGATGGAGAATGCTTCCACCATGAAAACTCCAATTTGATCAAATATTTCTTTAGGCAAAGATGATGCAGGGAAACCTGTTGATCAAACTTTGTATAGAGCGATAATTCATTCTCTTTTATACCTCACTGCTAGTAGGCCAGACATCATGTATGCTACATGTGTCTGTGCTAGATATCAGGCATGCCCTAAAGAGACTTCTTTCTCAGCTGCTAAGATAATTTTGAGATATCTAAAGTGTACACCAGACCTTGGCCTATGGTACCCTAAGAATAGGGATTTTGGGCTAATTGTCTATTCAAATGCAGACTTTGCAGGCTACAGAGAGGACATGACAAGTACATTAGGTTCCTGTCAGTTTTACGGTAGAAGGCTAGTGTTTTAGAGTAGCAAGAAGCAGACTAGTGTATTTATTTCTACTGCAGAATCAGAATACATAGCTGTAGGAAGTTGTTGTGCACAGTTGTTATGGATTCAGCATCAACTCCAGGATTACAACCTCCAGATAAGTAAAAGTCCATTGTTTTGTGATTCAATAAGTGCAATCTCTATAGCTAGGAATCCTGTATCATGTAGCAGGACTAAGCAAATAGAGATTAGATATCATTTTATAAGAGAGCATATGGAATGTGAGGATATTATTCTTGAGTTTGTCTTAACAGACAAGCAAGTGGCTGATATTTTCACCAAGCCACTAGATTAAGCAGAGTTCAACACCTTCAAATTTGTAATGGGTATGTTGAATTTGGTATGGCTTCATTTGCTCTTTATGATTGTTTGTTACAGGAAAATTTCGTCTTGCCGGTTGGGGTGGACTAAAGAAACTATCAAGAGGATTGATAGTAGTTGTTCTTACTGAGGGGGAGCAAGTTCAGCTCTAGGTGTTTCTCTGATCTCAAATAGGGGGATTAGATAGCATGCGGCTCCTAAGCTTTTTCACAGAAGTCAAAAAATGGGGGAGAAGTAGTACATGAGGAAAATTAGAAAGGGGGAGTAGCAGCAATATAGAAGCAGCTACGACAAAGAAGCAGCTACAAGAGAGGCTTCACAGGTGAAGCAGCTTATAGCAGCATGATGCAGTAAAGCAGGGGGCACAAGGGAAAATGTGGTAACAAGGGAAAATATGGTAACTCTTATTGCTCTTAGATTAATACAATATTAATATTTTTGTTGTTTATGTTAGTGTATATCATTGACAAAGAATTCTCAAGTGGTGTTTACACTTCTTCAAATAGGTGGAGACTATTGGGTCCATTGATCCCATTGTCCTAGATTTGTAAAAAGTCAAACAGGTCAATGGTATACACATAGTTGTATTTGATGTATTTTAAGTTCATGCATATAGGTTGGTCTTTATCAGAATGATTGGACATATAGATCAAGAGACAATTACAGGTGGACTTAAAGTGATAGGCTGGAAAATCAGAAAAATGCCTAAGTCTATATGGGTTGAGTGAGGCAAGCTCACTCAATTCCATACAGCTAATAGCATTGAGAGAAGGCTAGCAGTCAATGTCATGCTGCTAATAGCACTGAGAGAAGGCTGACAGTCAACGCCATAAAAATAATAGCGCTGAGAGAATGCTGGGAGTCAAAGCTTATAGTATTGCAAGGCAGAAATCTGGCTAAGTTCATAGTCATCGAGTGAGCTCAACTCACTCAACACCATATAGCCAGAATCGTTGAGTCAAGGACATTCTGTTAATGCCAAAGTACAAGAGCATTGAGTGAAGCTCATTCACTTAATGCCAAATCAAAAGGATTTGAGTCTAGTCATCCTGTGAAGAAATAAGAATTCGACTAATTCCATAATAGTTAATTGAAGCCAGTTCACTAAACACACTCAATGTCAAACTTCAGCAAGAAGGTAAGATTGTAGAAAATCAGGGTAAGTATAAACGCGTTGAGTGAAGCTTATACATTCAACACTCTCAATGCTTTTAATCAAAAAGGGCAGAAGAATATTGCTAAGGCAAAAAATGTTGAGTAAGGCATATACTCTCAACTCCTAGCAGAGCTGAAGAAAATTCTATGTCCAGAATTGTTGAGTATTGCTTATTTAGTTTTTGTCGAGCTGAGCTCTGAGTTTGCCGAACGGAGTTCCGAGTTCGTCAAACTCAACTTTCACTTTTTCGTCAGGCTGAGCTCTGGGTTCGTCGAACAGAGTTTAGAATTCATCGAACTCAGCTTTCACTTTTTCGTCGAACTCAGCTTTCACTTTTTCGTCAAGCTAAGCTCTGGGTTCCTCAAACTAAGTTCAGAATTTGTTGAACTCAGCTTTCACTTTTTCGTCAAGCTAAGCTCTAGGTTCGTCAGACGGAGTTCAGAATTCATGGAACTCAACTTTCACTTTTTTGTCAAGCTAAGCTCTGGGTTCATCAAACTGAGTTCAGAATTTGTCGACCTCAACTTTCACCTTTTTATCGAGCTAAGCTCTAGGTTCGTCGAACTGAGTTTTGAGTTCGTCGAACTGAGGATTTTTGAAATGATGCTTGTTTTTGCTAAGTCCAGAATGATGATGACGTCAGCAAAGTAAACAAGTCAACGAATTTCAGATTCGATATTTAAATGCTATAATTCGATATTAACATCACCGTCAGTCTATAGTGAATCTCAATTTAATTAAGCTAAGGTTTTACCACCATTAAAACTGGTACATGTGTCAATCATCGAGCAAATCGACGGAATTATAAATAGCAGCTGAGATCGAGGTTAAAAATCAATCAAGGAATTAATTCTGAAAAATGAGAAGCGGGTGTTCGTCGTCTTCATATGCCAATGTTACAGAGCTAAGAACTTCAAAATGATAAAATCTGAAGTGTTTCTGAGTTTGCTGGTGCAATCAACATCTTCTACAGCAAGTATAGAGGATATCTCTGAGGAAGACGAATCAGTCTAGGGAAGCGATAGCTGAAGTAGATTGACTATCCAGGCAGAGCCAAATCTGAGGACCATTCTCTGGATCATTGAAGAAGTAGAAGAAGATATCTGTACAAAGTTTTCTCTGGACTGAAGGAGAGGCAGAGCAACTTATTTTTTGCAAAAAAGGTTAGTTGGTTGAAGACATTCATTCATGATCTTCCCCCCTCATCAGTAAGAACATGATCAAGGTCCTGAGGTAAATTCTAGGATAAGCAACAGATAGTCAAAGATCGTGATTTTTGTAACTGTGAAGCAGATAGGGCTGAGATTTTCTTAGCCCAGGAAGAAATTAACTCAGTGAGCAATTTCTCTTAAGTCAAATTAACATTTCTCTCTCAAAATCAGTTGATCTGTGATTGATCTGTGTTGAGGCCTACATTGATTAGGCTGTGTGAGAGATCTGTGTTATCTTATTGTAAAGCCTAAAGTATAAAGGCTATGAGAAGGAACTGTGAGATATGTGTTAAGGGCAGTGGTGCCTGTGTTTGGTAGTCAAGAGATTACCGTGTGAAGGGCTATGAGCCTGTGTTATAAGTCTCAATGGAGGCTGACTGATCCGGTAGGATCATGGTGTAATCTCTAAGGAGCCCTAGTTTTTGGAGAAAAGCCTTGTTTAACATACTGTTAGAAAGGTGGAGAGGGATAGTGGATGTACCCATATACTAGGGAACCATTATAAAATCTGGTGTGTTGTGTCTTGTGTTTTGTTGTGCTGAGTTTTGTGTTCTTGAAAGGTAAATTAGGTATACATAGTTGGACATAAGCCATAGAAGATTTTAAAGAACATTCAAAAGACTGTAATAGCCTATTCACCCCCCCCCTCTAGGTGATTAGCTACCCTTGTAATCAAATACTTTAACGTTCTTCCTGTGTTTTCCTCAGTGATGAGTATAGCTTTCTTTTTCTTCTTCTCACTTGTTTGTTGATGTGGCAGCACACTCTGTCCCATCTGTCAAACATATTTGAGTCCATCCTCCTCTTGTGATGGATCTTTATTCCTAGCCTCATATTGAGGATCCCTGCAACAGAGTTATGTAAGTAAAGAGACAAAATTCTTCCCAAGTTTGGCTCTAGGATACATTCTACTATTATGTCAAATAGTACCTTTCCCCAGTAAATTCTCTTGGATAGAATTATCCTAGTCATTAGCTCAAATATTTTTCTAGAGATCTTGTCATGTGACCCTGTCTTGCAGATCCGAATGATATCTCCCAAAAAATTTCCTTTGAGATTCAGTTATTTTCTTAAAACTGATCCAGTGGTGTGCTTTGAAAGCCCACACCACTTGAGGGCAGATTTCACATCTTCTTGATATAGTTCTTCTTCATCATTCTACCTGAACTTGGGCAGATGTAGGCCTTTGCTCAATCTTCTGGGCGTTATCTTGATCTTATGCCCACTGATGGATGATTTAATTTTGTTTGAGGATGGGTTGACAGTGGAATTTGAGTAAAGTTCAAGCACTTCTCTCTTCCATATCGAACTTGGCTCTGATATGAAGTATTCTAGGTCAGCGACCTGCAGAAAATGGAGAACGAGTTGTACCTCATCCGGAGTATCCTTGAATCCATTTCTCGTTAACTCTAAACCATCGAACAGGAAATCCATTCCTTTCGGCGCCATGAATCCTTTTAATTTTTGAAGTTTTCTCGAGCTTTCGTCGCAGGGAGGAAAAAAGTCGAAAAGGTCTAGGAAAAGTGTATTTTATTCTAAGCGCACACACTTCTATTTATACTTACCTCTTAATAGAGAATGTGGAGAGTCACGTACCTGTCATGATAATCATAAGTAGATCATCGGTTGAGATTAATCCCGTAAGATAGCCACAATTATAAGTCCCTGGGAGAATTTATTGAGTGGACTCGATGCACTCTATGCCTGATGTTGTCTCAGTGCACTTGATGACTGGATGCTTAGTCTCAAGACACTCGATGCCTGGTCACTTAGACTCAGCGCACTCAATGCTAGATGTTGTCATAGTACACTTGATGTCTAGACACTTAGACTCAGCGCATTCTACACTTTGTCACTTAGTGCAAATCTACCATGATATCCTGCAAGATTCAACTCTGCCTGCAACATATATGCATGAAAAATACGGAATCTATACTAATTTCAACATTCCCATCTCAATTTAGAATGTGTTTAACTTGTCTTCATCTAGCGGCTTAGTGAAAATGTTAGACACATGTTTGTCTGTGGGGCAAAACTCAAGACAAATGTTTTCTTTTTCAACATGCTCCTTAATAAAGTGATATATAGTCTCAATATGCTTAGTCCTGCTATGAGACACATGATTCCTGGCAATAAAGATTGCACTTGAAGAATCACGAAACATTGGAGCTCTACTTAGCTTGAGATTATAGTCTAGAAGCTGATGTTATATCCATAGAAGCTGTGCACAGCAACTTCCAGCAGAGATATACTATGATTCAACTGTTGAGATGACCACACTTGTTTTCTTCTTACTGATCCAAGTGACCAATCTTATTCCTAGAAATTGATAGGTACCTGAGGTGGGTTTCCTATCTTCTCTGCAACCTGCAAAGTCTGCACCTGAATACCCAATAAGTTCAAAGTCATTATTCCTAGGGTACCATAGGCCAAGATCATGCGTCCCCTTAAGATATCTTAGAATCCTTTTTGTTGCAAAATAATGAGACTCCTTAGGGATAGCTTGGTATCTAGCACAAATATATGAAGCATACATGATGTCTAGCCTACTAGGAGTTAAGTAAAGGAGGGAGCCAATTATGCCTCAATATAATGTTTGATCAACAGGTTTACCTCTCTCTTCCTTGTCTATTGACACATTTGACCCCATAGGAGTTCTTATTATGGAGTCACTCTCCCTTCCAAACTTCTTAATTAGCTCTTTGGTGAACTTAGACTGAGAGATGGATAGGCCATCCTCTGACTGTCTAACATAGAGGCCCAAGAAATACTTGAGTTCACTCATACTGTTCACCTCAAATTAACCTTGCATAAGTTTAGCAAACTTCTGCAGAGGGCATCATCAGTAAACCCAAAAATTATGTCATCTATGTAAATTCAGACTAGAAGGATCTTACCCTTGACTTCCTTGAGCAATAATGTCTTGTTTCTTTTCCCTTGAAAATTTGTTCTCAGTGAGGAAGCTAGACAAGGTTTCATATATACCAGGCCCTAGGGGCAAGCTTAAACCCATACAAAGCTTTTTTAAGGTGAAATACATAATAAAGAAAGTTAGAGTTAACAAAACCTGAGGGTTGCTCAGCATAGACCTATTCATTAAGGTCACCATTTAGGAAAGTTGACTTAACATCCATTTGGTAGACCTTGAATCCTTTATGTGCAACATATGGAAGGAACAGTCTTATAGCTTCTAGTCTAGAAACTGGTGCAAAGGTTTGATCAAAGTCAATACCTTCCTCTTGTTTATATCCCTTGGCCACCAGCCTAGCTTTATTCTTAAAGATAACACCACTTTCACCAAGTTTATTCCTATAGATCCACTTAGTTCCAATGATGTTATGACTATGTTGTATGGGAACCAACTTCCAGACTTTAGAGCTCTTGAGCTGGTTCAATTCTTCTTATATAGCCACAATCCAAAATGGATCTATGTTGGCATCTTCAAAATTCTTTGGTTCAACTTGAGACAGGAAGCTTGAATTCATTACAATGTTGAGGTTTCTGCTCCTTGTAGTAACCCCTTGGCTAGCATCACCTAAGATTTGATCTCTAGGATGATATCTCAAGTGCCTGACATATAATACCCGTAAAGTTCCTGAAAATGGGAAGGAGTGAATTTATGGAAGTTACCGTCAGGTGGTTGAGTTAACACCGGCGGTTACCAACATTAAATCAACCTTCATCTCAGGAAGATACCGCACATCGTTAGAAAGGTAACACACAGCTGTACCACTCGGTGAATCATTGTGTAGCCTACCGCATGGCGATTGATGAAGTATAATTTAGCTTTGTTTATTACGGCAAAAATATTTATATTCTCGTTTAAATCTTTTACCTTTTGTATTTTAGGTTCTTTTTAGTTTCTTTTCCCAATTATTATTCTAACTTAGTTTATTTTATGTTTTTCAGGTTTTTGGTTTTTCTCCTGTTATACGCCCCGAGGTCACGCCTTCCCAGGGCGTGTCCATAGAGCTTGTAACACAAATGGAATGAAGCAATCGGTCTGAATTCAGATTCATGAAATCCATCATACATGCCCCCAAGTCACATATGTATACCACCTCCCATAGGCTTGTACCTGAGGCGTGTCCCACCAAGAACCGTAGAATCACCGCAGCATGACTTTTCCACATTACACCATCACGCCGCAGCTCACGCCCGTATTACACAGGCGTGTCATTGGGGCATGTAACTCAACTACGACCTCTGTCACTTCCAGCATTTATTTCAGCCAGAAAATTCACGCTGAATGTGACACGCCCCCGGTAAACTCCCTTCCCGGGGGTGTAAGGGGGGCGTGACCCAGCTGGAAATTTTTTTATAAATTGAGAGCATGTCCAAGGGTTGAGCATCTAGAATTTGGGAGGGGAGGTGCTTCCAATCAGATTCTTGAGCTCTTTTTAAGTGTTCTTCCTTGTTTTCTTTCTCTCTCTTTTATTTTAAGCCTTCTTGTCTTTCATTTCATGCAAGTGTTGTAATAGTGTTGTAATTCCAATTTCTAGTATGATTGTAGTGTTGGCCAGCGTTCATTTCAAGTTATTGTATCTTTCATTTCAACTTGTAGCTCCCTTTTGATTTAATAAAAAAGCTCATTTCTTCTTAGCCTCTTTTCTTTTTTTTCTTCTAGTTTTTGAACTTTTTCTTACTTGTTATAATATTTGATAGTGCACTAGTTCTAAGTTAAATTTGTTTTTGAGCTTTAATGTCTATTGTGCATCTTTTTGAAAAAATTGTGAAAAATCCTTGTATTATCTTTTGCTATAAAAGTGGAAATGTTTAAGTCTGAAAAAATGAAATAAATGAAAAATGAAGAAAAAATATTTGATGAAAAAAGTAAAAGAAGAGAAGAAGAAAAAATGTTAAAAGTATATATTTTGGCTAGCATTATTTTGGCAAAGCTCGCGTCTTTTTGTTTTAAGTGTGCAAATATCCCTCGTGTTTATCTTTTGAAAATCGCACCCTTAAAAACCTAAGCCTAACTGTAAGCCTAATTAAAGCCCTAGTGATTCATGCTTCCTACATTTACTTTTTAGTATAGTAGCGAGAAACTAGATTGAGTTGGTGTTTTTTTGATTGAAATATTGATCTTTATCTTGATTGACTATGATTTTAATTTGTCTTTTAGACTTTAGTAGTGACTCAATGCGCATTTTACTCATTATTTTATTAAATTTTTTACTTCTGAAAAAATTTGGGATGATTTGTTTTTATATTTAGTAAAATTTATAAAATTTCGTGCTAAGTTAAAGTAGGAATTTTCAGTTCTTTTTCAAAATTCCTCTACCTCTAAATTCCCGTCTTACTCGTGTATAACATTTTTTTAATCTTTTCAATTAATCTTGTTTATTTTATCTAACTCGTAGTCTATGCTCGAGGACAAGCAAGATAATAAGTATGGGGGAATTTGATGAAGCATAATTTAGCTTAGTTTATTTCGGCAAAAATATTTACATCCTCATTTAAATATTTACCTTTTGTATTTTTAGGTTCTTTTTAGTTTCTTTTCAAAATTATTGTTATAACTTAGTTTATTTTATGTTTTTCAAGTTTTTGGTTTTTCTCATGTTGCATGCCCCCAGGTCACGCCCTCCCAGGGCATGTACTTAGGGCCTATAACACAAATGGAATGAAGCAATCGGTCCGAAGTCAGATTCAAGAAATCCAGCATGCACGCCCCCAAGCCACTCTTGTGTACCACCTCCCACGGACGTGTACCTGAGGCATGCCCACCAAGTCCCGAGTAATAATCGTAGAATGACTTTTCTGCATTCCACCGTCATGACGTAGCTCACGCCCGTATTACACGGGTGTGTCATCGGGGCATGTAACTAAACTACGACCCCTGTCACTTTCAGCATTTAATTTCAGTAAGAAAAGTCACTTCGATTATGACACGCCCCTGTTACACGCCCTACCCGGGGGTATAAGGGCAGTGTGACCCAGCCAAAAATTTCTATAAATTGAGAGCATCTCCAAGGGTTGAGCATCGAGATTTTGGGAGGGGAGGTGCTGCCAATCAGATTCTTGAGCTCTTTTTAAGTTTTCTTCCTTGTTTTCTCTCTCTCTCTCTCTCTCTCTCTCTCTCTTTTATTTCAAGCCTTATTGGCTTTTTATTTCATGCAAGTGTTCTAATAGTGTTGTAATTTCATTTTCTAGTATGATAGTAGTGTTGGCCAGCTTTCATTTTAAGTTATTATAACTTTCATCTCAACTTGTAGGTCTCTTTTGATTTAATAAAAAAGCTCATTTCTTCTTAGCCTCTTTTCTTCTTTTTTTTCTTCTTGTTTATAAACTTTTTCTTACTTGTTATAATCTTCTATAGTGCAGTAGTTGTAAGTTAAATTAGTTCTCTTTTATGTACTTTTACACAGTAGAAGTTCTGAACTCGTTTTTTCTCTCCTCTTCTTCTCTTTCTCAACTTTTTTCTTTCTGTTTTGCTTAATTTCTCTAATTGATGCCTACCACTCATTCTTCTCTCCCCCCTCCATAATGAGTACCTAAATCCTCATTGTACTCGATCTTGAAGATCCAAGGATAAGTTGATCAGTTATGATGCTCTAGCTCTCTTTCGCTTTTTAGAATTTAGGCCTTCGATTTACTCTTCATTTATTTCAATTGAAACTATATTATAGGTAAATAGTTTTCATTCATGCTTTCATTCTTGGCTAGCCGAGAGTCCGATAGTTTGAAGTGAGCGCTCCAGAGTAAAGAGAGTTGCATGCACCTCTCGAGAGAGAAGGACGTAAATCTCCCGGATTGGAGTCAAATACAAAAACGGGATTCACTACTTAAAGCGAGCGTTAGGTATTTGGATACGGGAGGAGAGTTCGATCGGATCTTCCTAACATCAGTTTGGGACTTCTTCAAGAGGAGTGTGTTCAAGATTCGGGAACCCCCACGGCCAAGGTTTCTTTATTTTATTTAGTTAAAGTTTGTTATTTCATTTTTGATTACTTTATGCCAAAGAAATTCAAGATCGAGTAGTATCGTTTAATCATCAATTAGCCTTTCTTTTATTTGCAAGTAATTTTCTCACCTCTCTAATTTAGTGAGCAAGCCCAAAAGAACTTTTATTTGATAAGATAATAGTAACTCTTTGAAGTATAAGTAATCAAATCACCCCGAGAAATACAACCATGATATTGAACTTAATATCCTATACTATATGCGATAAGGTACACCTGCCTTCATCGAATATAGAATCGGAGTGATGTAGGCTACGGTGTTTGACGCTATAACAGCAAAGGGAGTAACACGTACGCCTCTCTATTTCCATTATTACGCTCACACAACAACTAAACGCAGCACACCCACGAACAACGTTTTCAACTACCGCTAACATACGGTAGCCATGCCGATTAAAAATTGAACAAACGACTAGAGGCTGATGTTCTCTCAAGCTAAAAGTACCAATCTTGGGTCTGATCGAGCGATGGTCGTACCAAAAGAGATCTACCGAAAGGTTCGATTTGGAAATGGTAGATCTCCCCGAACAAAACGAAAGCGAGGCTCTCCATACCTCTCGAAAAATTAAACAAAAAGAAAGAACAACACATGCGATCGGAAAGATAAACCACGAACGAAAAATGATTCCAAAGTAACACAAAGGTATTCCACCAAATAAAAATCTAATGGGATAATAATCACACAAGAGGTAGAAGATCTTGTTACCCAACCGGAATAGATGATTCCGGTTCACTTTCAAGGATCGTTCTTCCACGACTCCGTTAGAGTGTCACCAGATGGAGAGAAACTTATCCGCTTCCTTTGCTTCATGCCGGGATGGAGGAAAACCAGAAAGGGAGAAAACAACTTTGATCTTGGTCGATTTCACAATGGAAAGGGGCTGATTTGGGGGATCTTGATGGAGGTTGGGTTTTGGATAAGGGAGAGGGTGGTGGTTCGGTTTGGGGTGCGGAAGTGAGGGTCGGCTTGAGAGTGGTGGCCTAATCTTGGGAGGTGGAGTTGAGGGGTGCTCGGGTTTGGTGTTGGTGGAGGAGGCCGGTGGCTAGGGAGGAGTTGTGGTGGTCGGATTTGTGAGGGAGGAAAGGAAAGGGAGGAGGAGCTAGAGGGGAAACCGAGGGGAGCAAAGGAGGAAAGGGGAGGAGGGAAGAGGAGGGAGGCCGAGTAAGAGGATGGGAGAGGAAGGGCGGCCGGCGGCTAAGAGGAAGGGAGGAAGAGGGTGGGCGGCCAAGGAGGAGAAAGGGAAGAGATTTCAAAAGGAGGTTTAGGGTTTCTCAATTTTTCATTCACTAAGTAAAACCATGAAAGTCCATGCCTATATATAGGCTTTACAAAATGCATAGGCTATGTGCAGCCCACTACATAAAAATAAATCAACCCCTAAAATACTTAAACATTACATGATGAAACTAAAAATGCAAATAGAAATAAACTAAATAATGTTTAAAAGCCTTCATCACATGTAGCTCCACATAATGTAGTCATCATCTTCAACATGTAGGAGAACGTCGTCGCCGTCGTCGTCATCATCTTCAACTTTAACACGTTTGGGGTTGCCGCAATCAATCCTCCCCCGCTCAAAATAACTCATCACCGCTGAGTTCGCATGGCGGTGCTGGCGCCGAAGAACATCGTCCAAAAGAACCATCGCCGAGTCCGGAATCCAAGGGTCACCAGAGATCGGGCGAGCACACTATCGTATCACATAACGTTGAATACCACCGCTTGGAGAGGAGACCAAAACACCAAATATGAACATGTCTAGCAAAAATATTATCCTGGGAAACTGGGAAAAGCATTAGGCAAATAAAGAGGAAAAATTTCTTCATCAACAGTCAACGTACCTCCGTTGGAGACCAATGGAGAGAACGATCAAAGAACAAGCTCACCCCCCAACCCAAATGAAAATATAGTGGCACCAAACATAAAGTTAGATATTTCAAAAGGTGGAAAAACACAATGCGGGAAATTGGAAACATTTAAACTAGGGGAATTACCTCATTCAGTGGTTAACTTCAACAGATATGTTGTTTCTCCTAACTGATTAAAAATCCAAAAAATTTCTAACTCGCCGACTCGCCAACGTTTCTATAGTGCCCGTAGGCATCCGTTCAGGGACGAGTCGCACCAAGAGTAAACCGAAAACCTTATAGGGAGATGCCCTCTTATGTAAGTTAGCGATATATTGATAAGAAGACATGTGTGTGACTAGAGCTTCCTTACTGTGCTTATATAAAATGAAAGCGTGAGAGGCAAATACTTTTGCAGGCAGACTTGACATGTAAAATAGCGGTAACGGAACTACTTGAGATGGAACCAAGGGAACTAAATATGGTGGCTCCAACGGAAAGTAATAGGGTGGCACTAGCGGAACTACATATGGTGGCACCAACCCGACGAGATCTGGTGGTACAAACAGAATGCGATCCGGTGGCACAAAAGATGGCCACATCATTAACGTACTCTCAGAGATTTGGTTAGTTTTAGAAAGTCGAGTGGATACCAAATTAATGAGACATTCATCATTACCAAACACGAAATCTATTATCACACTATGAGACATGTCCCAAGGAGGGTCCAGCATGGATGGTAAAATAACATGACTCAAATCAGGCAAAATAAATTCATGTCCGAAAGGATCTGCTGGTCGGGTCAACATATCAGGAGGGAGAGTAGGTAAAGCTAAAACTGGGAGAGAGTTAAGATCACATTTAAATTCACACAACGGAGTTAGCATGAGGGGACGCTCATCCGGGTCTACTTCTATGTCGCCTTCCAAAAATATAACTCTCTCGCTAGGACACTCTTCCAACTCATAAATCACGACATCAGTAGCAGTACAGATCTTAGGAATGTGAGCATCGATAGATTCTAGAGGAGGGGCTAAGTCATGCCCAATGTCAAAATATGGATTTATCGTGCAAGTAAAATCCTCTGGTGCAAGCCATCAAAATCAAATGGAAAATCAAACAGACGATTTTCCCTCACAGAAAACTCAACTGGCTCATCATCACCTAACTCACGATCAGAGAAACATTCGCCATAGGGTGACTCTATCACCTCACTAGAAACTTCACTCAAATCAGACTCAGTAATGGTTTCAGAAACATCAACAAGGGGAAGTGGAGATGATTCCTCAGAAGTGGGCACTACAATATGTCTCAGACTAAAAATAACCAGCTCGAGTCCTAACATTTCATCGCCTAAATAACGAATGGGTAAGCTCTCAGTATAAGGTAACACTTCCGACTTAGCCGGAATATCAACTGACTCAGGGTCATCAGAAGACTCCATGGAAATCAAGGTAGACAGCGCAGTATTATCGCCGAAGGGGAGTGGAGATGATTCCTCAGGGGAGAAATCCTCATCCAGGTCACTAGGGTAACCAATCTCTTCAATGTCAATACAATCGTCAGTAATATCAGCCTCGCCCTCAGTGATGGGTACAGTCCTAGGCACGACCTTAGACTCATCAGGGGAGTCTACAACTAAATCAGGCAACTCAGGGGGAGACTAAAAATGGTCTACGGGCGTAATCAGGATAGGATGCACAATAGTGCCAAGACCAGATTCGCCACTAGACTCACATATAGTAATCGTCTGACATGAGGGAACTTTACTCCTAGGAATCTGGTGCTTCTCAATTTCCAATGTTGTGCAAAAGGAAGTGTCTAGATCGGTGTGACCATATCGCAATAACTTTCCCTGGATGTAGGGGCTCAACCCCCTACAAAACCTAGAAAGGGTGACCTCAGGCGATTCCTTCACACCGCTCCTAACCATCAAATCCTTAATGAGTTGCATTTAATCTGAGACCGACTTATACCCTTGTTTAAGGATAGCCAAATCATCAGTTATTTGCCATTTGGCTTGGCCGTTTGGTTTATCTTCATTCCTAAAGATCGGTATGGAACTAGCGCCGTCCGTAGGATAACTAGGGTGTTGCCTTGGGAGAAATGGTACTACTAGGGTAGTCTTTAATTGGCCAATCAACGCCTTAATCTCATCCACTACCGGGCATTGGAATGGCTTTCTACCATTCCTAATGGAACCTAATGATTTTCCTCGGGAAACATTGACGTCGTAGGCCATATTGTGATAACCGGAGAGAAAACTCGATCCGGAATTTGTGCACATACAATGTGAAATGCTTCTGGCCCAATTAAAATAGGTTTGTCGGAATTATTCCCGCTTAACCACTAGGGTAATATTAATATAAAATAGATTTTATTGCAGAATAAAATATGAAGATTATTATTTATTTTTTATTTTTTGATTTTTTGCTGAAAAAATAAGAAATTTAAGCCGCTATTGGCAGACCAGAAATAATTGTTTTTGATTATTTTGACTCTAAACGTGCATACAAAGTGCGTGTTAATGTACTAAATAAGAGGGGAGGGTGCCAATTGAAAAATTGACAAGAACCTCCCTCTAATACCAAATTGATGTAGGCTACGGTGTTTGACGCTATAACGGCAAAGGGAGTAACATGTACGACTCTCTATTTCCAATATTACGCCTACACAATAACTAAACGCAGCACACCCACGAACAACGTTATTTACTATCACTAACGTACGGTAGCCACGCCGATTAAAGATCGAACAAATGACTAGAGGCCGATGTTCTCTCAAGCTAAAAGGACCAATCTTCGGTCCCATCGAGCGATGGTTGTACCAAAAGAGATCTACCGAAAGGTTCGGTTCGGAAATGGTAGATCTCCCCCAACAAAATGAAAGCGAGGCTCGCCAAACCTCTCGGAAAATTAAAGAACTAGAAAGAACAACACATGCGATCGGAAAGATAAGCCACGAATGAAAAAACGATTCCATAGTAAAACAAAGGTATTCCACCAAATTAAAATCTAAAGGGATAAGAATCACACAAGAGGTAGAAGATCTCGTTACCCAACCGGAATAGATGATTCTGGTTCACTTTCATGGATCGTTCTTCCATGACTCCGCCGGAGTGTCGCCGGATGGAGAGAAGCTTGTCCGCTTCCTTTGCTTCATGCCGGGATGGAGGGAAACCACAAAGGGAGAAAACACCTTTGATCTTGGTCGATTTCACTATGGAAAGGGGCTGATTTGGGGGCTCTTGATGGATGTCGGGTTTTGGATAAGGGAGAGGGTGGTGGTTCGGTTTGGGGTGTGGAAGTGAGGGTCAGCTTGAGAGTGGTGGCCGAATCTTGGGAGGTGGAGTTGAGGGGTGCTCGGGTTTGGTGTTGGTGGAGGAGGCCGGCGGCTAGGGAGAAGTTGTGGTGGTCGGATTTGTGAGGGAGGAAAGGAAAGGGAGGAGGAGCTAAAGGGGAAACCGAGGGAAGCAAAGGAGGAAAGGGGAGGAGGGAGGTCGTGCAAGAGGAGGGGTGAGGAAGGGCAGCCGGTGGCCAAGAGGAAGGGAGGAAGAGATTTCAAAAGGAGGTTTATGGTTTCTCAATTTTTCATTCACTAATTAAAACCATGAAAGTCCATGCCTATATATAGGCTTTACAAAATGCATAGGCTATGTGCATCCCACTACATAAAAATAAATCAACACCTAAAATACTTAAACATTACATGATGAAAATAAAAATGCAAATAGAAATAAACTAAATAATGTTTAAAAGCCTTTATCTCATGTAGCTCCACATCATGTAGTCATCATCTTCAACATGTAGGAGAACACCGTCGTCGTCACCGTCATCATCTTCAACTTTAACACGTTGGGGGTTGCCGCCATCACGGAGAACATCTCACAACCACACTTTCACCTTCTCTTTCCTTAACTTTTTCTTCTCCATGCATAACACCTTCTCCACGTTTAATTTTTATATCGGCGATAGTTTGATATCGCATCTTGATAGCTCGAGAGCAATGCCGTTTAGCCAAGCGGCCACAGCTTATGATACCGCATGGCGGTAGCTCTCTATTAAAGGCTAGACATGAGATTGTGTTCTCATCTCTCTCTCTCTCTCTCTCTCTCTCTCTCTTAGTTCTTGTGGTTCTTGACGGAAGAGAAGGAAGAAGTCCAGGAGGCCAAGGGCAAAGGTGATCTAAGGTGTGCTTGTGATCAGAATCACAAGTCAAAGCCTGATCCGAGGAGTGGAAGATGTGGGGATCAATTCTATCCAGATCAAAAGGAAAGAGCAGTCTCCTAAGCGATCAACAAGGGTAATGACTTTCTCATTGGACAAGCGAAGTCCTCAATTTGCATAAGTGCATGGAACCTCTCACCAAAAGGTAAAGAAAAGGTAGTTACATCATGTAGATCTTTGTGATCCCCGGTAGAAATTGCTTATAGAATCTGAAATCGAAGTATGGAATAGGCATGTTGTGTGAAGCCCATCTGGACAGTTTGGTTTGGATTGGTGATGAATTGTTTTTCTTGTCGAAGAAGACTCCATGGATAAATGTGTTGACAAACATGTAGAATCTGGGGTCATGGGGTGTGCAGGATGCTATAGTGATAGTACTGGGGATGATCTTTAGAAAAAAAACCCAAAATGGGGAAGAAACGACTTTTGTACCCTACCGCGCAGCAATAGTAGTACCACCGGTGAAGATCCCAGTGAGCTATGTTTGTGAGGCCCATCTCATGGAGACCTGGGGGCCAGTGTAGAAGTTGTTGAGCCTGAAATGCACAGCTATTATGGCCATGAGAGCCATGTTTTGTGGATTGCGAGCTCATGTCCTGGTGACAATATGGGGGTCAATTGAAGTTGTTGAGCCGGAAGTGCCCAACTAAAAAGGCCATGAGAGCCGAATAGGAAAGGGGAGGCCTACCAGCGTCCTGTCATGGGGATTGATTGATTCAGCATTCTTTAATAATATGGCGATTTAAGCAACGAGAAGGGATAAACTGTACCTGCGTTATGTCATTCCTGGCTAAATCGCCTAAGGTAATAAGCTTTTGTCATTGGTATAATGAGTGTCTTAGGCCCCTGTCTGGAAAGACTAGAATGCTCATGTAAACCATCAAGTCTAGGGTTGTGGATTATGGTGGGATCCAAATAAGTCTGGTATACCAATAATGTGCCCTGAGTGCACGGGGCGTGTGGTCGATCGAGCCTAAGTCTGTGGATTATGGTGCTTAAATGCACATATTTGTTGCCAAAAGATATATATGTTGTTGCTTGCTGGGAAGGAGAACTACCTCCCCGAGTAAGGGTGGGTTCGTTATAATTTGGTCAGCTAATGCTCACCGGTTCTATGAATACCATGTTTTGGTGGGCCATGTTATGCAGGTGCTGGAGAGCCAAGTCAAAAGTAGCGGGCTAAATTCTCTTATGCTATGATTGGCTAGACCTTGAAATCCCAAAGGCGAATGTTTACTGTTTTCATGTATAGCCGGCCAACTTGCTGATGTATGAAGACACATTTTGTAAAGAAAACAGTTGTAAGGTCTTAATGCCAGAACATGTTGTGTATTTAATATATCATTCCTATGTGTATAATTGGCATTCCTGGTATTTGGGTTCTACAATAATAAACTTCTTCTGTTAGAATACGCTCTGAGTTAGGATGCATATAATAAGGTATGGTTTCAATGTGTAACTCCACTTACTGTCCATTGGATATGGCGCGGGGCCCGGCCGGACCCTCTATTATATTCTATGTGACGGATGGGGGTGTTACAATTTGGTATCACATTTGGTGTCAATCTCTCTTATTCAAATTTGTGGTTGAATTCTTTTATGGGGTGGTTAGCCCATATATGTGCGTTATCATTATAATAGGAATGAACTCATGTATGTCCACTTAGAAATCAAACTACACATGTTTGAGGAACCTGTGTGTTCTTATAATTGCTTTTTGCAATATTATTAGTTGCTTAATCGTGTGTTTTATATTTATAGGTGACTAGGAGTGGTGAGGGCCAGCATGAACCCTAGATCTCGGAGGAGAGTAGTGCACCAACTGATGTACCAACACCTCCTCCTTTTGTGAAAACAATACAGTGGGTTGTTGAAATCATGTTCGCATTAATCCATGGGCAACCAGGAGGGTGAGTACAACCTCCTACTCCTGTAGTGGTCCAAGAACCGGTAGTATTGTTGAGCATATGGCAGTGAGACAAGTAGCCGTTGAGCTTGTGGTGACAAGGCGAGCGAGAAAAAAGAAATCAAAACACATGATATGGTTCAATCCTCCTGTGTTTGTGAGTACTAGAACCCCAACATAAGTTGAAGAATAGCTCTAAAGAATAAAGAGAACCATGACGACAACGGAAATGAAGGAGTGGCAGAAAGTCACTGTAGCTACCTTCTTATTTTATAGAGAGGCGAGGCTATAGTGGGATGAGTTGGAGCTGCACCAGTTTGTCATTCGGCCATTGGTTGATATCTCGATGGAGGAAGTCTCAAGACTGTTTCTTGCAAGATACAATCCATCTACACTGTAAATTACAATGGAAAGTCACTTTTAAATGTTAACTCAAGGCGAGAGTTCTGTAGATGACTACTTGAACGATTTTACGACGTTGGGACATTATTCAAGCTTTGCGTTTGCAGATGAGGAAGGGAAAATAAATCGATTTTATGAAGGACGGAGAGATGACCTGTGGTTGCTTCTCTCAGGACCAATGACTCAAGGTTTTCTTACCTTGGTCAATACGACCCATTCCTTAGAATAAGATATTAAGTGCTTGCAGCATAAGAATGAATTAGCTGTAACGAAGTCAGATTTCAAGGTGTCGCGTTTTGCAAAATCTGAGTACCCAAATAGGTGGAGAACGAAGGCTGGGTCTTCGGGACCAGCTTCTTCTAGTAAACCTGAAGTGACAGAGTGAAGAGGTCCGCTCACTTGATACATATATGGCAAGATGAGACACATGGCCCAAGACTATCGGTGTGGCCCTCCAAAGACGGAGAAAAAGATGGGTGCAACATATGCTAAAAAAGGAAACATAGTGGTGGAATCCACTGCATCCCAAGCACAGCCCCGAGTATATAATCTTGGCCAATAGGTGGCCATAAAACAATATGGCATCGTAACATGTATGATTTAAGATACTATTTTTACTTTTTACTGCTTTCTATACCTAGCGCCTTGTGCATTGCTTATGTATAAATTTGTTTGTATTAGGCTTTATCCTGTATCGGATTATCCGGCGAGAGTACTATTTGATATAGGAGCTTCTCATTCCTTTATGTCTGAAGACTTCATAGTGTGTATCAGAGTGCCTTCATTTGTACTGATGGATCATGTGAATGTGTTGCTACCTAACGATTGCGTCATGCCCGCGGATAAAGCTTGTTGTGTTAAGGAGCGGATAGGAAGTTATGATTTTAGCTTTGAAGCATCTGTGTTGCCGATATCTGAGTTTGATGTAATTTTTGGTATGTACTGGATCTCAGAGAAGTATACATATATTGATAGAAACTCTAACGAAGTCATACTAGGGCAAAGCACCGAATACTAGAATAAGTTCGTGGGTATGCGAGGATCGAGAAAGATATTGATGTCTGCTCTCCAAGTAGTCAAGGCAGTTTGAAAGGTCATGGAATTGTTTTTCACGCTATTGGCTGTTGTAGAGCCGAAGCCCAACTTGAGTGATGTTCCTATTATATCAGAGTTCGCAGATGTTTTTCCTAATGATCTCCCTGGGATTCCACCCCAACGAGAGATTGACTTCGCGATTGAGCTGGTGCCAGGTGCAAAAGGTGTGTCACGCTCACTGTACCAAGTGGCGCCAAAGGAAATGGCAAAATTGAAAATTTAATTGCAAGAATTGATAGAGCAAAGCTATATTCGCCAGAGTATGTCACCATGGAGTGCACCGGTTCTCATTGTGAATAAGAAGGATTAAAGCTTGCATCTATGCATTAATTATTGTGAACTGAACAACCTGACAGAAAAAATAAGTATTTGATTCCTCGAATCGATGATTTGTTTGATTAGCTGGTGTGATGGACTATTTATTCAAAGTTGGATTTGAAGTCCAACTACTGGAAGTTGAGAATTCAGGAAAGTGATATTCCCAAGATAGTGTTCGGTGCACACTATGGGCATTATGAGTTTACAGTGATGCCTTTTGGGCTCAGTAATGAGACATCAATGTTTATGGATTTGATGCATAGGATCTTCAGATAGTATTTGGATCTCTATGTGATCGTATTTATTTATGACATATTGTTATACTCTCGGTCAAAAGAGGGTCATGCAAATCTTTTGAGATTGGTTTTGCATACCTTGAGGTGAAACCGCCTATTTACCAAGTTCTTTAAATATTAGTTTTGGCTATCTTCGATGGCTTTTCTTGGTCATGTCGTAAGTGGAGGGGGTATTGTTCTGGATCCCTCTGCTGTGATACGATAGTGGCCTGTACTTACTTTGGTAGCGGAAGTCAGGAGTTTCGTAGGACTCGCCTGCTATTATAGGCTCTTCGTAAAGAGCTTTTCACGTATTGCTTTACCTCTCACGACATTGACAAGGAAAAATCAGAAGTTCGTTTAGACGCCAAAGTGCATGCGAGCTTTTGAGGAGTTGAAGAGTCGTCTAACCACGATACCTATGTTATGTTCGCCAGGTGGTATAGAAGGCTTTGAAATCTATAGTGATGCATCGGGGAGCATCTTAGGCTGCGCTCTTTTACAATTTGGGGCATGTGATCGCTTTTGGCTCTCGCATACTAAAAGTGCATGAGAGGAATTATCCAGTTCACAATAAGGAATTTTTGGTTGTGATATTCGCACTTAATCTATGGATACACTACTTGTATGGCGTGAAGATTGATATCTTTACAGATCATTAGAGCATGAAATATTTATTGCATCTGAAAGATCTGAATATACAACAGCGGAGGTGGATGGAGTTCCTTGGGGACTACACCTTTGAGATTCAAAACACTCACGAAAAGGGAAATATAGTCGCGGATGTACTGAATCACAAGGCTCCAACACGAGCAAATTGGTTACAGATGCATGATGAGCATCTGAATTGTGAGTTGGAGGCTCTAGATATCTCTTATGTTGATATAAGAATGAGCGCGGAAGCATGCTTGAACTGGACGGAGGTGCAATATGACCTCGCGGATAGAATTCGACGAGCATTGGAGCTTGATGAAAGTATGAAGCGCTATATGGCGGAGATAGTGGATGGGTCAAATTCCCAATTCTAGCTGAATGATGGTCTTTTATGGAAAGACAGTCAGTTGTACGTCCCGAATTTTGGCAAATTGGGGGAGGAGATGATGTACGAGGCACATTTCACTAAGTACTCAATACACTTGGTGTTGATGCACGAAAATGGGAAGGGAGTCGAGCACCACCAGCTAACGGATCGAGCACCGTGGAAAATAAGGGAAAAGGGAAACTACGAGTAGCAATCTACTAAGCAGACGAGAGCAGAAAGAAGAGCAGGGTCGTGAGCCACGGCAATAACAGACTTCGCCCGTCACGGCCTGAATGTCTCTCCTGCACCGGGCTTTCCTTTGATCGAAGAAGGGTGGTTACAAAGTTGATTATAGGTGGAGTAAAGGAAAAAAGAGGAAGAGCTGAGCAAGCTGGACTCCGCAAAGCCTGAGATTCGAGTCCGCAGCCTTTAACAAGTAGGCTCCTGGGCACGAGTCAGCATGCTTTGGGTGCACCACTTCCCCCTATTTATAAGAAGGGGGCCTGCCCAAACGTGCTAGGCTAAAATATCCGGCTGGCCGGGGTACAGGAGAACCAGGCAGCGGTGACGGGAAGCAAAAAAGAAAGAACATGATAGTTCGCACAAAGGGGGCAGACTGGGCTCGTAGGCTGAGGCTTCCGTCTGCTGTTGCAAGGCACGGTCCCGCTGGACTGTGGCCTGGACAGACAGGATATGGAATCCGCCGAAGATGGATCACGAGCTCCAAAGGCATGTTGAATTGGGCAGACGAAGCACTGAGTCCGCCGCTGAGGGGATTAAAATTGGGTGCTGAATGCTGCTACTCTGTCGAGCTCGGCGGACTGCTTAATTGAGTCCGCAGCTAATAAGTTAGGTGACGAATCTTGTACGCATTGCGAACTGAGGGGTTAACATAATCCCCGCACATTTTTAAGCTTCTGAAAACTTCAAAAATGTTTGCCTAACCGTCGAGTCCGCAAGTCTCACTAATGTTGTCAGCGCTATAAATATCGCTGGAAGGCCTGGAACTGTCAAAAGTGTCCAACGTCACAGGGCATTACTCACCTCTTGTGGTCTCTACTTTGTAGTCCGGTATGGCAAGACTCAGAGTGTTCTTCACTAGCGTCACTACAAAGACTGAAAAATCAATAACGCCAATGAAGACAAAAAATATAATAAAGCAAGGGTCGTCAGTCCGCTCTGTAGGAGAGAGCTCCTAGAGTAAGAAGCTAGCAATGGAAGCTGTCTGCCAGAATGACATGCCTGCGCGTGAATATTCCGGGGATGCCCCCGTATCTCACTCAAAATTGCAATCAAAGAGTGCGGACAGAATGCTGAGTCCGCCAAAGACTATTGGCAAACAAAATTCTGCGAACTCAGCGGCACGGTTCGCATGAATAATGAAGCCAAAGTGTCTTCACTGAATGCTCATCAACCCGTCATTGTCCTTGACGAAGGTAGGTGACCTGCAGGAGAGGAAGTTGAGAAGGACACCCCTTCATAGGCGCTGGTTGTTGTGAATCCATAGATCATCCGCGAGAATCTGCCGGTCTTAGGGAAGGCTACCGCGGACTCTACTGGGAAAAAGGCCCCTTCTGAGAAGAAGACAAAGAGAGACAAGTCTACTGTGGCCAAACGAGTTGAGAAGAAAATGCGGGCTAGGGAGGGGAATAATATCTCTGTGCAGACTGGTGTTGCAATCTTGCAGCACAGGCTGTGGAAAAAAGTTCCTGAGAGCGACCGCGTTACTCCGGACGGCCAAATCCAGGGAAATAATTCCCGCTCGATGATCAGTTTATCAACTGACGAAATATTGAATTCCATAGACATCGAGCAGCTTGATCTCATCAACAAATCCTTGTTGGATGTGTTGCATCCTGAGGTAAAAATCCTGGGAGCTAAGACCAGCGAGCTCCCCTCTTTACCCGCTACTGAAGAGAAGGAAAAAACTGAAGGAGAAGATCGCGGAGCAGAAGAAGCAGATCGCCGCCCATGTGGCGTCAGTAGAGGCGGCTTCGAAGAAGATCGTGGCGGACAAAGAAGCTGAAGACTTGCGAGTTGCTGCAGAGCTGCTGCGGACAGGTAAACTCCAACCGGCGCCTAAATACTTTAAGCGTCAGTGGCTTTACAGGTCATCGCAGAGGAAGTTGAGGCCAATCAAGATCATCACCGAAACTGACGATATAGTTGTTTCTACAAGCTCTGCAGCTGAAAAGAGAACTAAAGTCCACCGCGAATGGAAGAAGCGGCTAAGTGCTTTTGAACCAGAGCGGATAAGGCGGCTTATCTTCGATAGTCGGCAAATCATCATTGCCTTTGCCAAAAGTCATTTATCTCCATACTTTGAGTCTGCTGCGGACTGTATTTGAATGTGAAGTTGGCCTTCTTTATTGCAGGAAGGAAGTCGCCACCGGGATCTGTCGAGAGTGGCGAGATTGTGACCACGCCGGATAATGCAGCTGACGCAGCCTCTCTTGATGAGTCCGCAAAAGGTGAGCAGCCCGGCCTGGATAAAATCGCAAAGTTAGAAAAGAAATTTCATGCTGAAATTCAAGAAATCAGAACGGAGTTAAGGAGGGCGGAAGAGCGCAAGAAGGCTAAGGTGGAGCGCGAGAAGGACCTGAAGGACCAGGTTGCCAACATCTCCAGGGTGCTGGAGAGGGCGGACAGGGAGAAGAAGCGGCTTGCTGATGATGTCCGCTTTTACAAAGGAAAGTATTTTGCGATGATTCAGACTGACAAAGGCAAGCGGACTGCAGAAGTCGCAGAGGAGAGGCCGCGACAGCCTGATCGCGATGCTCCAATGGATGCTCCAATTCTTGTTGAAGGTAGCCAACCCGCAGCGGCTGAGGTAGCAAGGACGACAACTGAGCCCGTGGTTCCTTTGAGCCGCGTTGACCGGGAGGCCGCGCACATGCACCGGACCATCAACACCATCCACCACCACATCTACCGCTTGTATGTTGAAGTACTTCAGATGAGCGACCAGGCGACGTATCTATGCAGAGATAGAAACGAACGGCAAGAGCGATCAAAGAATCGAGACCGCTGAGGTCGCAATTGGATGAACTTTGATATGTTGTATAATTTGTGTTGAGCAATTTTATGTTTTTCGGTTGTTGTGATGTGTGTAATGAACTAGGCTGTGTTTATGCTGATTAAACTTGTTATCCGCGTAATCTATTGTGAAACCGCTTGTTTCTAATGTTGTGATGTGGCGCACTGTACGTACTAATGTTGTGTTCGCTTTTATGAATTTGCGAACTAATCTGCAGGTGGGAAGTATTGAGAGATGGGCGGACTGAAAAATGTATCCGCTTAATTTGTGCTTTGAAATTTGCTTGGCTGGTACTCTGGAGACTGGAAATAGCAAACACAGCGGACTCGAGTTTGTGTCTGCGTTGTATTTATCTTTGCTGCATAAAAAAACTGAATTGTTGTGATTTTAGTGGACTGGAGAATCGAGCTGTGCGGCCTGGACAAAAAACTATCAGGCCCCCACTACTATAAATATAGCGCTGTTGTTTCTTCTATGCAGGAAAGCAGTTATGGCAGAAGACCCTCCGGCCTGAGAACATGGTGTCCGCTAGGACTGATGCCGCAGTTGCTTTCCATGCTCCTGATCACAGGAAATGCACATTGACGGAGGCTGACCTTGAAGCCTTCATTGAGAGACATATGCCGGACTCAAATTTTCTTGTCCGCCTTCATGCCCACGAGGAAAGATTGAACTTCTCAACAACGACTCAGATCGATATACCTGTCAACCACTTTGATAGCAGGTTCAGATTCCCACTGCTATGGGAGATGGTAGAGATATTTGAGCACTATGTGATGGTGTCGGGCCAGCTCGCACCCAACACACTTGCTGCAATTTATAGCTTCATTGCATACGTGCGATCTGAAAAGATCGCCTTCTCCCTGAACATCTTTCGCAAGATGTTTTAAGTCCTCTCGATAACACCCTCCGGAGGCCGCCCATATAAAGGGGTGATTTACTTCTACTGCCGAGGGATGAAGGTCATGGGTCTGCCTAACAAGATCCATAACTGGACCTCCAGGTTCCTGATCTTTGAGGGAGACTAAGGGTTCGCGCACACTTATCCGCAAGAGCGCGCGGACTCCGCTTTAAAGAGTGTCTGGCTTAGCAATGTGGAGTCCTCCATCGTCTGGTTTCTCGCAGAGGCTCAGCTAGACATCGATCATTACATCCCGATGCTAGCGAGCCTGGATAGCATAACCCGCGAGGAGAGTAAGTGTAAGCGAATTGACTATTTGTATCTGTCGTGACCTGTTTGCTGACAATTCTTTTCTTGCAGCGATCCTGGCTGTGCCCGCAAATCTACCGTAAATGCCCGACGGACTCACACCTACACAGAGGGAATGAAAGCAAGAACTTGCAAGGAAAAGAAAAGAACTGGGCGATCACGGCGTACTGCCCCTCTTCTGAAAGATTTGCAATGCAGGGCTTTGGCAACCGCCTGAAGGATCTGAGGGGGAACCCAATGATACACTGGCATAATAAGAACAAGCATGTCCACCTCTCGATAGCGCTTCCATCATGGGAAAGTTCAAAGATAACCCGCCACTCTCATGTAGCGATCTCCACGCTCTACGGGACTCGCAACTTGATCGACTTGAAGAAGATTGCTCCTACCGACCTCCCTTTGTTGGCCGCCCCGGCAAGCGCGAACAGTGCGGTGACCAACCATTTTGTTTATTCCCTGACCAGAGACCTGCTCAGAAAAAATGAGTAACTTCAGGAAGAAAAGTGGTTGATCAAGGAAAGAAACATGTGGGTAGGGAAAAGGGTCGCTAAGAAGAAAGAAGAGCTGGCGGTAAGTTGTATTTGCAGCCGTCTCCGTTTGAAGTCCGCCACAAACTGAAGCTTGTGTTTTTGTTTTTTGCAGGTCACATATGACTTGGAGAATGATAACTTCCAGGCCTCTATGCTCGCCTTTGTGAAAGAAACTGTTGAGATCGCTATCGAACAATTTGTCTGCGGCGGCATCGCAAAGGAAGGGGTGGACGGCGTCCCTTTTCTACAGCTCTTCCTCGAGTTGGAGGAGCATGTCGCGGCGATGGAGCGGACTGCTAAAGGAAAAGTTGTAATTGTTGAGGAAGGAGAAGATGAAGAAGAAGAAGAAGAAGCAGAAGAAAAACAAGGAGGAGAAGCCTAGATAATTGCAGATGACGGTGGTTCAAGCCAGCATGGCGAAGATCAGTCCGCCGAGTCCGACGCCTCTACATCTAGCTCTGCTAGCAAGAGCTCGCATAGCGACTCCGCGACTAGCACTAGTTCAGATACCAGCGGAGGAAGTGGCTCGGAGGGCTATTTTCCAGAGATTGACGTCGAAGGCCTAAGTCCTTAATCCCATGCAGAGAAGAAACAGAAGAGGGGTGAAGCAAAATAGTGTATTTTTGTTTTTTATATTTTTGTAAAGGCAGAGGACTTATGCTTGGAGTCCGCCAAACATATAAAAGTTGTAACTTGATTCTTATGAAATACAAAAGGATATTTTAGTATTAGTATGTCTTCTGCAATGTTCCTTGCTTTTTCTTAATAAATGCAATCTGTTGTAGTTAAGAGCGAACTCCGTATATCAGTCCGTGCAATGTAGATACCATCCATACTATATAAGTTTTTGGCTTGCCAATTAGGAAATCTTATCAAATAATTCAACCATTGTTCGTCGCAAAATGAATGAGATTAATGTTATCTAGTTGGTCGCCGAAGTAAAAGAACATTAGGCAGAATGTGACGAGTTCCAATTGCAGTCTGCAATTCCCTTTGCTAAAATCGATCCTTTTAGGCTTAGCATTGCAGAGTTATAATTTTTTGTTAAATTGCGAGCTGAAAAAACAAACCGGGGACCAATCCTGCGGACCGGGCGATTATAATTTTACAGTCCACATATAACTGAATAGATGATCTATAGCTCGTGACCAAGCGGGCAGGTGCGGCCGGAGCGGCATAGCTTTTTGCATCGGGCCACAAGCTACAAGATACCCAAGAAAATCTATGTATTGAGCGGATACCGAAAGACAGTCTTCCCTGAATAGAGAAATGATCCATGGCTTAAGACTAAGCAGTCAGGTGCGGCCGGAGCGGCATAGCTTTTCACACCGGGCCACAAGCTACAAGATCAACCCAAGAAAACCTGCGGACTGAGCGGATAACGAAAACAGTCTGCACTAAATAGAGAAATGATCCATATCTTGTGACCAAGCAGGCAGGTGCGGCCGGAGCGGCATAGCTTTTCACACCGGGCCACAAGCTACAAGATCAACGCAAGAAAACATGCGTACTGAGCGGATACTGAAAAATAGTTCGCACTAAATTAATTCCCTATGAAAAATGAGCTGCAGACTTGTGACCAAGTGGACAGGTGCGGCCGGAGCGGCATTGATTTTCACACTAGGCCACAAGATTTGCACACTCAACGGAATGGTCCACTGCCCTCTTGCCTGTATTACAGTCAAAGTTGATCTTCTTGGCAGGTGCGGCCGGTGAGGCATTGCTTTTCTCCAAGATCAATCAGGTTGTGGGTCTCCTGCAGGCACTACTTGAGGGTACCACGGAGTGTTCGAGGGTCACAAACAACGATGATCTGTGGGCAGGTGCATATAGCATTGTTTTTCACACGCGATTATCAAAGTTGTAACGATATCCATAACGTCGCATGGTCAAGATTCACCCACCCTGTCCCTCCATAATGCAGAGGTGGGGTCAGGTACTGTCCGGGATCCGAAATTCAGTGTCCTACCATGCTAGAACCTCCAAGCTCCCGCTACACGGTGCGAAATCTCCTCGCAACACGTGGTCTTTCTAGTGTTACGCTAATGACAACGGTTCTACGGGAGGTTTGGTGAACTCAGCGATGACTCCTGGTATCAGGCAACTTTTGGAGTTGTTCAGGGGACAAAGGAGAAAACACTAGAAAAAATTTTAGTATGAATTCTTTGAT
The DNA here is from genome assembly GCA_039583875.1 of Platanthera guangdongensis. Classification (NCBI taxonomy): domain Eukaryota; kingdom Viridiplantae; phylum Streptophyta; class Magnoliopsida; order Asparagales; family Orchidaceae; genus Platanthera; species Platanthera guangdongensis. Next base: position 133,573,878 of record CM077147.1, on the reverse strand, counting down.
CAATAAGAAGCTTTTGCCAAGTTAGCATAAGAGAGAAAAAAGAGTTCAAAGATAGAACCATTTTGAAATCTTCCTTGCTCAATGTGCTAACTGTTTCTATTCAAGAGATACAAACACTTGAAGAAATGTTAGCAAGCAGCTTTTATCCATAATGGTTCTTGAAAAGATTACATAGAAAGGAAATAAAAAGAGGAGGTTCAGGAATAGAATCGCTTGAGATCATCTCCGCTCCACGTATGTGGCACATTCTCCCTTTCATATGTTTGCAAGCGGTAAGCCCCGCTCTTGAGCACTTCTTTGACAATGAAGGGACCATCCCAATACGGATTAAGCTTTCCTACTAAGCTCGCTCTTGAAGCAGCGTCAACATTTTTAAGAACTAGATCTCCCACTTGAAATTGTTTGATCCTCACGTTCTTATCAAAGTATCGGGCCATACTTCTCTTCACCTCTTCCTGCCTTATTGCTGCTTTGTCTCTAATTTCTTCAACGTGCTACAAGTTGAATTTCATCTCTTCATTATTCAGCTCAAGCCAGTCCTCAAAACCTTGCTTTGCAAGCAGAACTCTAGGTGACAAAACTTCAAACTCAACTGGAATGAGGGCCTCTGAGCCATGAGAAAGTTTGAACGGAGTTTCACCAGTTGCAGATGAAGTTGTTGTTCTTAAGGACCAGAGGACCGATGGAAGTTGATCAGCCCAACTGCCTTTGAGATTCTGCACTTTCTACTTCAATAAGTTGAGGACCTTCTTGTTGGCTGCTTCAACCTGGTCGTTGCTTCTGGGATGATGAACTGATGCAAACCACAGCTCTGTTCCGATCTGCTTGCAGAAATCAATCATCTCAACACTATTGAACCGTGGTCCATTGTCGGTGATTATTGTCATTGGGATTCCATGCCGGCAGACGATCTCTCCCCAAATGAAGTTCTTGACGACCTGAGTAGTTGTCTTTGCTAATGCCTTTGCTTCAATCCACTTGCTGAAATAATCAATCATCACCATGATATAGCGCCGTTGTCCGCTTGCCATAGGAAAAGGACCAATGAGATCCATCCCCCAAACTGCAAAGGGCCAAGGAGTTGCAATTATTCTGAGTGACTTAGCATCTTGATTCTGAAGTGGAGAAAACTTCTGGCACTGAACACATTTTCTGGCATAAGCCTCAGAATCTCTCTTCATGGTAGGCCAGAAATAACCCTGTCGCGGGATCCGCCTCTCTAAGGTTCTTGCTCCTGAGTGACTTCCACACTCACCAGAATGAATTTCATGTAAAACATTTGGAGATTCTTCTTCTGAAACACACCTTGCCATGGCTGATAGGATGGTTTTTCTGTAAAGGACACCTGCCACCAAGTAATAGTGAGCTGCTTTTATCTTGAACTTTTTCTGATCTTTAATTGATTGATGGAAGTTCCCTGTTGAATGGTAAAGAATGAATGGATCCATCCAGGAGGGATGCTGATCAACCTGCATCTACTCTTCTTCATCAACTGCCGGGTGGAAGAGTTCAGAACTTGTTCGACCTGATGGAAGTCCATGCTTAGCAAGAATATCTGCCTCCTCATTTTCTGATCTAGGGATGTGCTCAATGGTAAAGCTTTTGAATTTGCCAACTACTACTTTCACAAGAGCTAGATAATTTTTCAAGATTGGCTCTCTGGTCTCAAAGTTACTGAGGACTTGTGACGTCATCACCAGAGAATCAGTCTTGATATGAACATGATCAATTCTGAGCTCTCTTGCAAGCCTCAAGCTTGGTTGATCAGAACCACTCCTGCTCCAGAGGAATTTCTGCCTGAGGCACCATCAACATAGATGGTCAAAGCAAAAGGAGACCATTCTGCTTGATCAGAACTGGACTCTTTTGTATCAATCAAGAAGTTTGCTAGAACTTGAGCTTTGATAGTTGTCCTGGGCATATAAGAAATTTCAAACTCGCACAATTCTATTGCCCATTTGGTCAATCTGCCAGAATGCTCTGGTTCTCCAACACACTTTTCAAAGGCTGATCAGTGACAACTTGAATTGAATGCGCATGGAAGTAAGGACGGAGTCTGCGAGCAGACAACACCAAAGCTAAGACCAACTTTTCCAGAATCGGATATCGTGTCTCTGCATCTTTCAGAATATGGCTAGCATAATAAACTCGGAACTGCTTCATGTTCTCTTCTCGAATAAGAACTGAGCTGACCGCCTCAGGGCCAACTCCTAAGTATAAGAATAACATCTCCCCTGACCGGGGACTCCGAAGGAAAGGCATTGAAGTCGGCTGCTTCTTTAAATATTCAAAAGCCTGAGAACACACTTCTGTCCATTCAAATTTGGAAGCTCCCCAAAGAGTCTTAAAGAAAGAAGCACTCTTGTCACCAACTCGAGAGAGGAACCTTCCGAGACCTACCAAACTCCCCACTAACTTTTGAACTTCCTTAGGTGAACGGGGAGGAGCCATATCATGAATGGCTTTAACCTTGTCTGGATTGCGGGAAAGCCCTTCTAGAGTAAGGAGATGACCAAGGAACTTCCCCTTACTCGCCCCAAAAGTACACTTTGACGGGTTGAGTTTCATCTTCAATCTATGCAGAGTAGAGAAAGTCTCTGCTAGATCTTATAGGTGTAGTGAAAAAGACTTGCTTTTGATCAGAAGATCATCCACATACACCTCAAGGTTTCTTCCTTTTTATTGCTTAAACACATGATCCATCTTGCATTGATAGGTTGCACCAGCATTTTTAAGCCCAAAGGGCATCACGAGATAACAGTAACAACCATCGTTGTTAATGAATGACGTATTAGGAATGTAAGGTTTATGCATTCTTATTTGGTGGTAACCAGAAAATGCATCTAAAAAACTCATAAAGGAGTACCCTACCGCATAATCAACTAAAGAATCTATCCGAGGCAAGAGGTAACAATCTTTGGGGTATGCTTTATTAAGTTTTGTGAAATCTACACACATACGCCATTTCCCTCCTGGTTTTCTAACCATTACATCATTTGATATCCAGGTAGGGTACTGAATTTCACGAATAAATTTGCCTTGAGGAGCTTCAAGACCTCCTCTCTAATTGGTTCAACGAGCTTCATTTCCACGTCCCTCTTCTTCTGCTGCACTGGCTTGAAGTTGGGATCAATATTGAGGTGATGGCATGCAGCGTCTGGATCAATGTCTGGCATGTCCTCCACTGACCAAGCGAAGACATCCAGGTTCTTCAGGAAACAAGAGATCAACTCGGCTTTTTGATATTCAGGCAACTCAGAGTTGATAGAGAGCTTCCTCTCCTCCCCCTCAGTAATGGGGACTCCTTGCGTCACCTGGGCAGGTTCCAGGTGAGCTCCTTCTCTATCTGCAGCTGTTTCTAAACCTGGAGAAGCTTCTGTAGGTGCTGATGGAGCAATAGGAGGACTGGCTACAGTCATGTTGACAGTATGAACGTAACATTCCCTTTCTCGCCTTGGGTCACTCCTGACCCTGCACATCCTTCCATCAGAAAAAACCTTGATTGCAAGGTGGTAAGTAGAAACCACCGCTTGGTACTTGTTCAACAAGGGTCTGCCGAAGAAGGCGTGATAACTGCTGAGAGCATCAACCAGTATGAATTGAACTTCCTTGGTTGCTCCTCCAAGCTTTACCGAGAGAGTGACGCTCCCTTCTACTTCCTTCCTTTCTCCTGAAAAACCGTATAGCGGCCCTTCGGTGGAAAGTAAGGGCTTCCCAGTTCTCAGGGCCTCGAAGGTTGACTTGAACAGGAGGTTGACTGAGCTGCCGGTATCAAAGAGAATCCTGTCAACCGTAAAGTCTCCAATAACAGCCTTAATCATGACAGCATCATCAAACGGATTTGTTGTTTGAGGCAGATCAGCTTGTCCAAAAGTAATAAACTCGCTTGGTGGAGCACAGGAAGAGGAAGAGGCAACCTCTGCTCGAGTGACCCTTGTAATTGAGGACTTCCGAGTAGACTCGATTCCTGCTCCATAATGAATGAAGAAGAGCCGCCCCAGGACTCCATCATCCACATCAAAACATTCAACTGGAATGTTGATTGGCCCCAGACGGCCTTCATCTTCTACCTCCACACACTCCTGATAGGCTTTAGCTACCTCCTTGCCCTTGGAGGTAGATGGATTCGAAGAAGAGTCTTTCTTACTCAAATCAATCTTACCCACAGCAAGCAGTCTTTCTATCGGCAGACAAAGGGATTTGCAGTCTTCGGTTAAGTGACCCTTCTCTTTGTTAAACTGGCAGAAATGTGCGTTGTTCCTTGGCCTCCACTCTCTCTGAGGCCCTTATTTCTTATCATCTGATTTCTTCTGCAATATCTGGATGACTTCATCAAGATCTAGACCTGTGATCTCCTCCACAGAATTGGTATCGTACTGGCTTGGAGCAGGCAGGGCTGCTTGCTGAAGAATGTGAAGTGCTTGCAGCGATGTGGCAGGAGTGGAGACCAACGGTAGTCTCTGATCTTGAAACTGTTGATTGTCGAGGAAGGGTTTCTTGTGGCGAAAACTCCGGCCTCTTTAAGAAGGAGGCTGGAAATCAGTGTGAGGAGGTTTGTTGTGATGGTGGTTTCTATGAGAAGAAGTGACGGAAGCATCGCTCCCTTCAGCCTTAGCTGTCAGGGATGAGACATAGGTGGGGTTGGCATTCTCGCCTTCAATGAAGCGATTAACCATGGCTATCAACTCCTGGTATGTTATTGGTGCCTTTGTTGTTGCTTTGAATTTTAAGGGGCCTTCGCGGAGGCCATGAATCAAGGCAACCTTATGGAAATCGGGGTTTATGTTCCTCACCCCCTGAATCTCTTTCTGGAAGTGATCAATGAACCGTGCAACCGATTTATTATCCCTTTGCTTGATTTCTAAGAAAGCAGCCAGTCCATCTTTTCTCTTTTTCGAGGTAGCAAAACTCAGCAATAGTTCTCTGCGAAGCTCAGCGAAGGAGGAAATCGTGCCCGAAGGCAGCTCATAAAACCACTCTCTCGCCTATCCTTCAAGAGTGGTAACCAAAAGCTTGCATTTGATGGCGTCGGAGAGACATCTCAGAGCAACGACCCTTCGAATGCTTGGAGATGGGCGACTGGATCAGTCTCCCCTGAGTAGAAGGGAAGACGGGGATCTCTGAAGGTACTTGGAGCCGATTACCATCGGATTCGATCGACGAAGAAAGTGGACTCTCAAACTCAGCAGGGTAAAAAGGGCGGATTGGAGCTGGAGAGTCTGCGGGCTCGGAGTACTGGCGATCAGTAAAATGGAGCTATCACACAGGAGTGCCCCTGGCTGCCTCCCTGAAAAAATCCATGAAGGAGGCGAACTGCTCTTCCTGAGGCCGCAGAGGAACTGCGGACTGAGCGGGATGGTGAGGAGTGACTGGAGATTGTCGAAGCAGAGTTCGGCGTGCTGGGGTCTGGCGGACTGGGGTCTGGCGGACTGGCGTCTAACGAACTAGAGAGTCCGCAGGCTCTACTGCGGCATGGGGAGCGAGCCGTTGGGTCAACACAAGAAAAGCCTGACTGATTGTATCAAGATGCTGATCGGTCTCTCTGCAAGATCGCTTAGCTTCATAACGAGCCTATTCAATGGCGTCCTAGAGAGAATCTTTCGAAGAGCTGGAGCAGTCTGAGTAGCGAGCTCGGCGGTCTGACATTTCTGTATGCTGAATTCAAAATACTACTCGAATTTGAAGGCCACGTGTTAACTGTTGATGCACGAAAACGGGAAGGGAGTCGAGAACCACCAGCTAACGGTTCGAGCACCGGGGAAAAGAAGGGAAAAGGCAATCTACTAAGCAGACGAGTGCAAAAAGAAGAGCAGGGCCGTGAGCCACGGCAACAACAGACTTAGCCCTTCACGGCCTAAATGCCTCTCTTGCGACGGGCTTTCCTTTGATCGAAGAAGGGTGGTTACAGAGTTGATTACAAGTGGAGTAAAGGAAAAAGGGGAAGAGCTGAGCAAGCTGGAGTCCGCAAGGCCTGAGATTCGAGTCCGCAGCCTTTAACAAGTAGGCTACTGGGCACGAGTCAGCGTGCTTTGGGTGCACCAATTCCCCCTATTTATAGGACGGGGGCCTGCCCAAACCGGCGGGACTAAATTAATCGGTTGCCCGAGGTATATGAGAAACGTGCAGCGGTGACGGGAAGCAAAAATAAAGAACACGCCAGTCCGCGCAAAGGGTGCGGACTGGGATTGCGGGCTGAGGCTTTTGTCTGCTGCTGTAAGGCACGATCGCGCTGGACTGTGGCCTGGGCGGACAGTATACGGAGTCCGCCGAAGAGGGATCACAAGCTCCAAAGGGATGCCGAACTGGGCGGACGAAGCACTGAGTCCACCGCTGAGGGGAACAACCTTGGGTGCTGAATGCTGCTGCTCTGCCGAGCTCGGCAGACTGCCAAATTGAGTCCGCGGCTAATGAGGTAGGTGAAGAATCTTGTACGCGTTACGGACTGAGGGGTTAACACTTGGGGAGCAAAAAAATTTTCAAGGACATGAAGAAATTATTCTGGTGCCCATGGTTGAAAAAGGACATCGCAATTTCTGTGGCGAGGTGTTAGACTTGCACCCTAGTAAAGGTTGAGTGCCAAAGACCTGGTGGTTTCCTGACATTGTTGACAATATCAGAATGGAAGTTCGGTGAAATATCAAGGGATTTTTTGCATGGTTTGTCGAGATCACAATGCGGGAATGATTCCATTTTGGTTATTGTAGACCGGTTGATAAAAGTGGCACACTTCATTCCAAATTGAAGGGACAATTCAGTTGAAAAGTTATCTAAACTTTATATGAGCAGATTGTACGATTACATGGTGTGCCCTGATGCATTGTTAGCAATCGATATGTGCATTTCACATCTAGTGATTGGAAGCTTATTCGTCAGTTATTGGGTACCAAGCTTAAATTCAGCACAGCCTTTCATCCTCAAACGGATGGTCAGACCGAGAGGGTAAACAGAACGATGGAAGAAATTCTTCGCATGTGCGCCCTTGATTTTGGGAAGAGGTGGGAAGACCACCTGTTTATGATTGAGTTCACCTATAAGAATAGCTACCAAGTGAGTATACAAATGGTACCTTTTAAGGCCTTGTAAGGTAGGCAGTGCCATACTCCGTTAGCTTGGGTAGAAACAGGTGAATTGAGGTTGTTTAAATGTAAGAAAGTTGATGATGCGAATTCAACGATAGGTTTAATTTGAGAATGACTACTGATTGCGCAAGATTGGCAAGTTAAATATTATAACGTCAAGCACCGAAACATGGATTATGAGGAAGGCGATTGAGTTTATATAAAAATTAAGCCATTCAATGGAATATCGAGGATCCGACGCTTGAAAAAACTGAGTCCAAGATACATTGGGCTGTTTTAAATTATTGAGCGGATTGGAAATGTTGTCTTCCAGCTGCAGCTTTCAGCTGAACTCAGTGGTTTGCAGGATGCATATCACATATTAGTGATGCGGAAGTCTGTGCAAGAGCCTTTGCAAGTGGTTTCTATGGAGAAAATTTTGTTCGATGGTCGGTTGATGACGAAGGTCAAGCCCGTTAGTATCGAGGACACGAAAGTGAAGCAACTACGGAACGAAGGGATTCGAATGGTCAAAGTCCGATGGGACAACTGCGGCCATGAGTAGTTGTTTTGGAAGCTCGAGCAGACCATGCAAGAAGAGTTCCCAGAATTATTTCGTTGAGGTACATTTGATAAGTTTTGTACTTCTATATTTCTTGTGGATTTCGGGACAAAATCTCTTAAAGGAGGGGAGATTTGTAATACCCCAAATTTCCTGAAAATGGTAAAGAGTTAATTTCTGGATGTTACCACCAGGCGGTAGAGTTAACACTAGTGGTAGCCAACATTAAATCAACCTTCATCTCAGTAAGGTAACATGCGGCAGTACCACTCAATGCCCTCGACGAATCGTTGAGAAGCCTACCGCATGGCTATAGTTTGATATCACACGGCGATAGTTCGAATGAGACGTCGTTTAGCTAAGCAGCCAGTGTCTATGATACCGCGCGGCAGTAGGTGATAGCGCGCGGTGGTAGTACTCTGATAATGGCTGGACATGAGATTGAGTTCTCATTTTATCTCTCACTCTTTATCTCTCTCTCTCTTAGTTCTTGAGGTTCTTGAGGGAAGAGAAGGAAGAAGTCCGGGAGGCCAAGGAAAAAGGTGATCCAAGGTGTGCTTGTGATTGGAATTGCGAGTTGAAGCAAGATCCGTGGAGAGGAAGCTATGGCAATCAATTCCAACCGGATCAAAAGGCAAGGGCATGGCTTCTAAGCGATCAACTAGGGTAACGACTTTCTCCATGGACAAGTGAAGTCCTTAATTTGCATAAGTGCATGGAACCCCTCACCAAAAGTTGAAGAAAATGGTGGTTCCATTATGTAGATCATTCTGATTCCCGGTGGAAATTGCGTATAGAACTCCAAATCGAAGTACGAAATAGGCATGCTGTGTGAAGCCCATTTGGACAGGTTAGTCTGGATTGGTGATGAATTATTTTGCATGATGGAGAAGTATTCGTGGATAAATGTGAGATAAACATAAAATATTCAGGGTTATGGGGTGTACAGATGTTGTAGTGACAGTACTAGAGATGACCTCTAGGAAAACACACAAAAAGGAGAATAAATGACTTTTGTCCCCTACCGCATGGTGGTGGTACTACTGTCGGCGATAGCTACCAGTGAGCTATGTTTGTGAGGCCTGTCTCTTGAATACCTAGGGGGCATCGTGGAAGCTATTAAGCCTAAAGTTCCCAGCTATTGTGGCCATGAGAGACATTATTTGTGGATTGCGAGCTCAGTTCCTAGGGACAATATGTGCGGCAATTGAAGTTGTTGAGCTTGAAGTGCCCAGCTAAAAAGGCCATGAGAGCTGAATAGGAAACGGGAGGCTAACCCACATCCTATCATGGGGCTTGATTGCTTCTACTTTTGTCAATGACATGGAGATTTGAGCAATGGGAAGGGCTGAATTGTACCTGCATTATCTCATTCATGTCTAGAACGCCTAAGGTATCTCTCTTTCATCATTGGCATAAAGAGAGTCTTATACCCCTGGCCGAAAATACTAGAATTCTCATATGATCCATCAATTCTGGGACTGTGGATGGTGGTGGGATCCGGAGAATTAAAAGTATACCGAGAATGTGCCCTGAGTGCACAGGTTGTGTGGCTGATCGAGCATACGTCTGTGGCATATGGTGCTTAAATGCACATATTTATTGCCAAAAGATATATATGTTGTTGCTTGCAAGGAAGGAGAACTGCAGCCCCGTGTAAGGGGTGTGGTCATTATAATTTGGTCAACTAATATTGACTGTTGCTTTGTTTGACACATTTTGGTGGGCCATGCTTTGCAAGTGCTGGGAGCCAACTGGAAAGTAGCGGGTTGAAGTCCCTTATGCTGCAATTTGCTGGCCCATGAAGGCCCAAAGGCAAACATTTACTATTTTTATGTGCGGCCAGCCTGCGTGCCAATGTATGAAGACATATTTTGTAAAGAAAATAGTTGTAAGGCCAGAACATGTGAATTTAATATATCATTCCTATGTGTATAGTGGATAATCCTGGTATATGGGTACTACAACAATAAACTGCTTCTGTTAGAATACGCTCTGAGTTAGGATGCATATAAGATGGTATGATTTCAATGAGTAACTCCGCTGACTGTCCGTGGGATATGGCGTGGGGCCGCAGCCGAACCCTCTATTACATTATATGTGATAGATGGGGTGTTATGTGACAACTGGTGGCATTCTATTCTCAGCATCTTGAACTTCAATGGCTGGATCTTGTTGTTCTTCACTCATGTCCTGTGTACTTTGGCCTTCTTCAGAAATGAGCACATCATCATCTTCTTCTTGGGAAGTTCGATGAGTTACCTTGATGGTCAAATTCGCCATCTTCAACTCTACACCTACATATCTAGAGGAGCTAGGCAGATCACTGTTAATCACAAATGATTAATTAAAGACTACATTTACAGACTCGTCTACAACTTGATTTTTCGAGTTGTAGATCGTATAAGCTTTTCTATGGTTGTTGTACTCAACAAAAATTCCTTAATAGGATTTGTCAGCTGAAAGTCATTGTTTTCAAGAGTAGCTGAATACCTAGAGGGGGTGAATAGGTTTTTGTGACTTTTATTACATCTTTTAAGTACTGCTGTGTTGTGACTTAGTTTTAAGTTTTCTTTCAAGAATACATAATAGCACACAAGTGTTTATAGTGATTCACCAAGGTATGGGTACATCCACTATCCCTCCCACATTTCTAACAGTGCGTTAGATAAGGCCAACTTCTCCAAACTTGGCTCCAAGAGTTTACGACCCAGATCCCTCAGGATCTTTCAAACTCCTCCAAGTCCTACCTCATGCCTAAGGCCCTACCACTCAGAGCAAATGATGCTCCTACAACTCAGTGATCCATAGATCACCCACCTCAGACTTTATCCATAGTCCTATGCTCAGGCAAGGAGAATATCCCTACACTCAGATCCATAGAAGGATTCTACCTTAGAGAATAACTCTCCTACAGCTCAGACACACAAGCCCTAGCTCAGATCCACAGAAGGATCCTACACTCAGATCCACAAAAGGATCCTACCACTCGGCCTTTATGGTATAGGCTTATAACTCAAATCAGTTAAGATCCTACAGTGAGAATAAGTTTGTTGGTGATGAATGATTCCACATAAGTTATCTCTGAGTCTATATTTTCCTAGACTGTGAAAACTCAGTCGTATCTTCTTCATAGCACCAAGAAAACATCTTCAATGTTGGTTCTTCTAGTGCTGAGATGTAATCTGCAGAGATTGCTTCTTCTTTCTCAAAAAGTAATCTTCCTGACCTTGCTTTTGAGAGATGATTTGATATTCAGAGAATAGTTCCTTCACTAGCAAACCCTGCCTATGATTCGCAGATAACGTTTTAGCAAGCTCGTCGAATGCTTCAACTAAGTCTAGAGGAAGAAGACGACTACTTTTCTCTCATTTTCTTCTTTTTCTAATTTCACGAAACTATCCTTTTGTATCTCGTCACTTAATGGCTCAATGCACAGTATGGGCTGGCCAGAAATGGCAATTGCACCATCAAAATTGCATTTACAGTTGTACTAAAGGAATGCAGAGCCTTTCGTCTTCTTCCATGCAAATCATGCTATATTTGAATTTCTAGTGACATTAGCATGAGTCAGCGCGTATGGAATTAGTAAATTTCAGACAAACTATACGTACATTGAGTGAAGCCTTGTCACTCAATACAAAAATACTTAGCGGAATTCTGCGACTTGAGGCATTAAGATCATTGAGTGAGACTCCCTCAATCAATGTATATATACTTTTATAGTCTAACATCTTAGGTATCGAGAGATCCTTCATCACTCGACGCTTCTGGACTTAGACTGATTTCTTGAAATGTAGGTGTTGAGTGCATCTTCCTCACTCAACGCTTTTTTGCTTTTATCTGGCTTCTTGATGAGGCATTGGGTGAACTGCCTTCACTCAATAATTTTGTCCTTAGACAAAATCCTTGTTGAGTAGGAATTGAGTGAACTTCCTTCACTCAACGATTCTGTCCTTAGACAAAATTCTTGACAGCAACACTGGAGCTTTGACTGTTGGATGTACTATCGACGCTTTTGTTTCTTGGTGTTTAGTGAACTGCCTTCACTCAATGCTTCTGGACTTAGCCAGATTTCTGCTTTGACAATACAGAGGATTTGATTGCCTGAACATCAGTCGATCCTTTTAGATTCTTGTCATTGAGTGAACTTCCTTCACTCAATGCATCTGGACTTAGCCAGATTTCAGCTTTGCTAGCATCCTATCATAAGCCAATATGTCTTTTTGACTCAGACTACCTATCTAATTTGTTCAACATAGAACTACCTGCATTCATTTAACTTGGGGCATGCATCAAATACATTCATGTGTATATCATTAACTTGTGTACCTTCTTCAAATCTAGGATATTGTGATCAATCGATCCAACAATCTCCCCCTATTTGAATAAGTGAGAACCTTAATCAAAAATATACACCTCTTAATTTACGAAGTAAACATCACAGAATATGAAATCAATAATATGTATATGAGATCAATAAGATTAAGACATGCAGAAATATGATTTTTACAGAAGGAAAGATTTATAAAAATGATTGTGTGCTTATTACAAAAAGTTCACATTCCTACAGCCCTTTATAAAAAAATGTGAAACATCTCAAATTTCTAGTTCCTTAATCACAATCCCCCTACTGGGTTTCTTGTCAGCCTTCTCCTTGTCTTTGTTTTCATTTTTATTTTCCCTTTGTCTTTTAAAGTAACTATAGGGCATGCGGAAGTACTTGTCGGGCTCCACACCATATGGTGGCAGTGCCCCTGACTTTTTGTCCCATCTGAATTTTCTTCTCATTTCCTCATTCCTTTCAAGCTTGGCCCATTCTACGGAGCTGTAGAGCTTTCCCATGTCAGTTTTGTGGTCTTTAATTTGATCCCAGGAAGACAAGATGATGGTCCTTGATTGAGGACTCCACTTCTCAAAGACAGGCCTGGTCTCCATCTCTTCGCTGCTTTTTTTCTTGTTGAGCCTTACTTATTCCTCTTCTTTAGCAATAGATTTGTCTTTGGTCCTGACAATCTGATCAACAGCAGGGCTGAATATAGGAATTACATCTGTATTTCAAGGTTCAGCTCACTGACCACCACTTTGTTCAGCATAATGAACATCACTCTGATCTCCATATTGGACACCATCAAGATCTTCAGGGATTGTTACAGTTTCAATATTTTTATATGAGAATTGCTCAAGACCCATTGAGCCTCATATTACATTTGTAGTCCAAACTAGTCAGAAAGGGGGAGAAAGCAATGATAAAGACAAATGCTGAAAATGCAGCTTCGACAATAAATGTAATTAGAGGCTCAATGGGTTTTGAGCAACTCTCATATGAAAACATTGAAACTGTACCAATCCCTAAAGATCTGTATGGTGCTCAATATAGGAATCAGAGTGATGTTCAGCATAATGAACATCACTCTGATCTCCATATCGAGCACCATACAGATCTTCAGGGATTATTACAATTTCAATGTTTTCATATGAGAGTTGCTCAAGACCCATTGAGCCGCTGATTATATTTATAGTCTAAACTGCTTTTTTAGTGTTTGCCTTTATCATTACTTTCTCCATGTAATGCCCCGAAACTCAAAAGAACGACGGGAGGCATTTTAAGCTAAGTCTGGGACTTGGTAGAGGTCACACAGTGTAACACCCCCATCTGTCGCATGGCATATAACAGAAGGTCCAGCTGGAACCCGACGCCATATACCACAGACAGTTGGAAGGATTACCAAATGAATACCCAAACTATCCAATTATGACTACTCGTCCTACACAGAGCATTCTAGCAGAAGTTTTTAAAAGTTGAAAGAACCCAAAACGTGAATCCAATAAATATGAATATCCACAACTACAAAACAGGAATGACACCCAAGAACACTGAGAAGGTACATGGCCTTATGGCCTTACAATAATTCACTTAATATAACATGTCTTACATACATCGGCTCGCGGGCCTGCCACACATGACAGATGTAAAAACAACTATTCTACAGCCTTCTAGGGCCAGCATGTAATGCCCCGGATTTTTGATTGCGTACACATGATGGGCGTTACATTGGCTTTGAACGTTGTTCGAGCATGGTTTTTCCCGCAGGCTTGCGAGTGGCTGTTTTTGTTGCCGAGTTGCACGATTCCCCAGCAAACCGGAGTCCAAATTGGGGACTCGGTGAGGCCTCTTAGGGAATGTTTGCACTTTTTCGCGCCCGGGAAATGTTGTTGAAAGTGAGTTGCTGGTACAGGAAACAAAAAAAGGGTAAAAAGTTCTTCAGCCAAAAATGGTCTAGGACGACACAGGAACATTTTTCAAAACAGGGGAAAATGATCGTTTTTGTGCGAGACACGCCCCCTGACACGGGCGTAACCCAGGCCGTGACCTGGGCGTGACCTCCTTGACTCGATGAATTTTTCTTGCGTCGAGTTGAGCTCGACGAATAGGGTACACGCCCCGTGACACGGGCGTGTCACGGGCCGTGTCCCGCTTTATCGATTGTTGAGTGTCGAGTGTCGGGTGTCGAGAGAGGGTACACGGCCTGTGACACGGGCGTGTCACAGGGCGTGTTCAGCTTGTCGAGTGTCGGGTGTCGAGAGAGGGTACACGGCCTGTGACACGGGCGTGTCACAGGGCGTGTTCAGCTTGTCGAGTGTCGAGTGTCGAGTGTCGAGTATCGAGTGTCGGGTGTCGAGAGAGGGGACACGGCCTGTGACACGGCCGTGTCACAGGGCGTGTCAAGCTGTGTCGATTGTCGACACTTTGTGTCGACGAGGTGTCGAGACACGGGCCACACGCCCTGTGTCACGGGCGTGACCGACCCGTCACGGGCGTGTACCCGGCCGTGTACCGTGTGGATAAACTTGGATTTTGCCGACTTTCTGCGCCGCTTATGGTACACGCCCTGTGTCACGGGCGTGACACAGGGCGTGACCGGCCCGAAAATCGAGTTTTTCCAGATTTTTTGTGCCGTTCATTTCCTTGATTCTGCATCTAACGGTCCAGCTCTGTTCTGGAGGAAATAATGCCGAAACAGAGAATTGTTCTTCTCATTTCACCTTCTCTTCATCTTCTTCTTCACTCTCAAAGAGAAAGCAAGGGAGAAAGGCTCAAGCAAGGCAAGGAAGAGAGGAGCAGCCGTCGCGGCATCATCTCGGTTCAGGCAAGCGGTGTTCTTCACCCTTGCCAATCTTGATTTCTTGTCCTTTGATTAATTGCTCTTTCAATATCCCTATGCTTATTTTGTTCTTCTTGATTCAATTGCCTAGTTTGTTCTTCTTGATTCAAAATTATGCTTATTTTATGTAATTATCAATCCTCTTGCTTCTGATCAAATTTCCCTATGCTGAATGACTTTGATCTTTCATGTGTAGTTTTGTTAGTTAGCAAGTCCATGTTAGATTGCTTCATGTCATTTATCTTGTTCAGGTGACTCATGGAGCTCTATTTATTCATGTTCATGTAGCCTTTTTCTTGCCTAATTACATGATTTGTTCTTGTTCCTCATCATGTAATTCATGTAGCTTGTAGCTTAATTCCTTTTCTAGCAACTTGTCGTCATGCGTGAGAACGATGAAAGGAACGTGTTTAGCTTGGGTTATGGGGAGTTTTGCGAGACGAATTGTGAACCATGGCAGGAGCGTTTGTGTGAGAATTCTGCAAGGGGTGGTGTGGTTTCAGCCTGTGGCCACCGGGTTTTGGTTTTTGTGGTTAGAGAGACCACTTTGGCCCCGATTTGGGCTGGTTTTGTTTGGTGCGTTCCACTTTAGGGCCGCCACCGAAAGACTCTTGCGGAATTGAACTTAACCGCTGCTTATGTTTCACTAGTTTGGTTGTTTCTTGTTTATAAGATGCTGAGTTTGGGCATGTGTATTGCCCTTTTTCTCCTGCGGGTGGAGCAGGACTTGTTGAACTTGTACGCACTTGGTGCGGTTGGCACTTTGGAATGACATTGTTTCCTACTTGTACGCACTTGTTTATGCACTCTTTTTACTTATATGAAACATTGCTACGGGGTCGATAAGCCCCTTCTTTATCGATTATGAAATTCATGTTCTCTTTTGTATAGCTTGGTTGATTGCTGAGGTATTCTTTCTTGAATGCCTCAGGTGCAGGTTGTAGCCGGTTGAGTGGCTAGGCTGGTTGGTGGCGTTTCTTGGGAGCTAGCCGAGCATACTTAGCGAGGTAGTTCTTCTCTTTGTTGTACAGACATACATGTGCCCCAATGGGTTCGTGTCAGCTTGTTGGCGCCCATTGGTGGTTTTCTTTACTTGTGATGTATGAATAATAGACTGCTATGTGACTCATTTGGATGATGTCTTCTTGCTCTTGGGAAGGATTTATGGTAGGTTGCATTAGGTATTTTCTAAGCTACACAAAACCTATTATTGTATATCATGCATACATGTTTTGATTAACTAAGACATATTGTCCAAATGACGTAAACAAAGAGGATTTCTTATAATAGTATCACTATAGACTCCATATAGGAGCTCATCATAAGTAAACAAAGTATTTCCGCAGCGTATAAAAACAGTTTTTGATACCTAAGGCCGAGGGATACGACCATTCAATCCAAAGGTTTTCTTACATTTCACTGTTGAATTTCAACTCATAAAGTAAGCGTCAAGAGTTGCCTGAGCGTGTGCAGTTATCCCCTGCACGACATGGCATCATAACTCGTAGTTCCTCTTGCTCTGATACAATGTACTCGTTGAGGAAATGCGGGTTGTGACAGTTAGTATCAGAGCCAGGTTTGCTTGACAATTGGTCGGGCAAACTTTCTGGGTTGGTTGTAAGCATCATATCATACACACACCGAGGTGCCATCAGTATGTCTTGGCCGACGCACGCACACTACACTCATGGCATGACAAGAAGTATACGGGGCATATTATGTAGTATGGGATGCATAATATGTGGTTGTATATGGATCCACCATAGGGGCAACATGTGCAGGTTATGTAGTATGGGATGCATAACCTTACCACATGGATGCGACTAGCACGTTTTCTTTTCTTCGTTGCATGCAATGCTATGTAGTATGGGATGCATAGCATTGTGATGTGTACGACCGCACATGGCATACATTAAGGCCTTTTCTAGATTGCATCGCACATCACGCATAACATAACATTGCATGAGCACAACGTGCCAAGCTAAAGATGTACATGATGACACCTGTACACTCATGGTTTTGGGGCAAAGAAAGTCATGCATTCATTGGTTAGGCACAAGGTATACCATCATTCTCAACACTTGCGGTTAGGCACAAGGTATACCATCATCTTAAGGTTAGGCATACCATCATTCTCAAACTCCCAGAGCAAGTTAGCAGTTGATGTTCATATTGTTATATGTATTGTCTGTACTTAGCCGTTGTGTGTTTTGTTGGGTTTGAGCTTGACAAGAGTGAACGTGTTAATAGGATGTCGAAGCGTCCAGTGACAAGGCAAACTCCCCAATCCGAGGGCGAGTCTTCGGGCGCGCAGAATAATGCCCTGATGGATAGTCTTCGCAAAAGTAATGAGGCTTTGACGAGGCAGGTGCAGGAAGTGCAGTCCCAGCTCCAAGCTATGTCATCAGCGATGTCGGGGCTGGCACCAAGAGGGCAAGAGACGGTTAGAGGCCCAACGATTTCTACTCCTTCAGTGACAGTGATACCCCCAGTTGTGGTTCCTCCTGCGATGACTTTCATCTCGCAGTTTCAGCGACTTGGACCACCGACTTATGATGGAAAAGCGGACTTTGTGATCTTGGATGATTGGGTAATCAGATTGGAAGAGATGTTTGTGTATTCTGGCATTACCGAGGACCAGAAGGTGATGCTTGCCGCCTATCAACTCAAAGGGTTGGCGAAAGGTTGGTGGTTGCGAGAAAAGGAAGGCCTAGGGGCGGGCTGTTCGTGGGAAGCATTCAAAGAAATGTTACGGCGCAAGTTTCTACCGGCAGTGGCAAGGGACCGCCTAATGAATGACTTCTTGTACTTGAATCAGAGGCAACGCACAGTGAGTGAGTATGAAATTGAGTTTAGCAAGTTAAGTCGGTTCGCTCCGAGCATGGTGACGACGGAAGCTGACCGAGAAAAGAGATTTCTTGGCGGACTCCGCAGCGACGTGCAGCAATTCGCAAGTGCTTATGGAGCGACAAGTTACACCACTGCGGTTGAGGCTGTGTTGAAGGTAGAAGCTATAGAAAATGCCAAACAAAGAGGACAGAAGATGAGGCAGGGCAAGAGACAGCTGGTGGGAGAGAAACTGTCCCACGAGTCAGACGTAAAGAAGAAGAAGGAACTATGTAGCTTCTGTGGCCGACCGGTCACCCATTTGAGAAATGTTTCAAGCGGTTGGGGATGCAAAAGAATGAGCAGGTGCACGCTATTCAGGGTGCGCCAACCAGAGACTTGGAGTGTACATTTTGTGGGAGAAGAGGTCATGATGTGGGCCGCTGCTGGGCCAAAGACAAGGTGTGCTTCCAGTGTGGCAGACCAGGACATCTTCGTGCAAGGTGCCCGCAGATCTAACCTGTGTTGCAACCCGCACCACTCCAGGATTTGCCTCCGCCTCCGCATTTGGACAAAGGCAAAGGGAAGTTGAATGTGGTCTCTTCAGAGGAAGCTCAGACGTCACCTCAGGTTATCTCAGGTTCGATTCATTCCTCTGGTTCCTGTTTTGTTTCTGCCTTTTACGTGTAGTTCTTTGCATATATACCCTTATAGGAAACTTTAAGGTAAAGAACCGTTGGGCGCGTGTTCTATTTGATTCTGGCGCGACCCATTCTTTTGTGGAGAACCTTTCTGGATCTGTATCATTTGCCACCAGATCGAGTGGGGAATGCGTTTTTGGTGAAATTTCCTTCTGGTGCTTCGGTGGTGGCAGACTGGGGTCTTCTTGATTGTCCCATTTTGTTGGGCGATTTCGTATCAAAGGCTAATTTCAAAGCGATCGATTTGGAGGATTTTGACGTCATTCTGGGCATGGACTGGTTATCCGGCTATGACGCCGTCATCCAGTGCAGAGGAAAGCGCTTGGATTTTATCAAAGATGATGGTCATCCAGGAAGTGTGTATGGTGATTCTTGCCAGGATTCTCCAGGGATTTCGGCAGTATGTGTTCGGGCGTTGTTTGTTTCCGACTGTTTTGCTTGTCTTGTCTCCACTGTGGGGACTAGTGCTGTTTTACCGCGATTGGAGGAGATTCCTGTTGTGCGTGAATTTCCAGATGTTTTTCCAACTGATCTTCCTGGTCTACCCCCTGATCGTGATGTCGAGTTCGTTATTGATTTGGAGCCGGGTACGCGACCTATTGCGAAAGCGCCGTATAGGATGGCCCCGCGTGATCTAGCAGAGTTGCGTACACAGCTGGATGACTTGTTGGCAAAAGGGTTTATCAGGCCGAGTTCATCACCTTGGGGTGCACCAGTGTTATTTGTGAAGAAGAAAGATGGGTCGATGCGCCTTTGCATCGATTACCGGGAGTTGAACAAGGTGACGATTAAGAACAAGTACCCACTGCCAAGAATCGATGATTTGTTTGATCAACTGCATGGCAGTTCCGTATTTTCGAAGATTGATCTCCGCTCGGGCTAGCATCAGCTCAAGGTCTGGGAGTCTGATATTCCGCGGACTGCATTTCGATCAAGGCATGGACCATTTTGAATTTCTGGTGATGTCGTTTGGGTTGACCAATGCACCATCAGCTTTCATGGATATGATGAACAGGGTGTTCAAGGAATACTTGGATAAGTTTGTGGTGGTTTTTATTGATGACGTTCTTGTCTACTCCCGCAGTGCTGAAGAGCATGAACAGCATCTGCGTTTGGTATTGGCCACTTTGCGAGACCAACGATTATTCGCCAAGCTAAGCAAATGCGAGTGTTGGTTGTCTCAAGTTGCTTTTCTGGGTCATGTCATTAATCAACAAGGAATTTCAGTGGATCCCGAAAAGATTGCTGCAGTTATGGAGTGGAGAAGACCGGAGACACCCAAGGAGATTCGAAGCTTCTTGGGATTGGCCGGCTATTATCGCATATTTGTCGAAGGGTTTGCGACGTTGGCCGCACCATTGACTCGCTTAACCCAGAATAATGTGGCGTTTGAGTGGAATGACAAGTGTGAGGCCTCATTCCTAGAACTCAAGAACAGGTTATGTACCGCTCCTGTGTTGATCTTGCCGACAGAAGGAAAAGATTATGAAGTGTTTGTGGATGCGTCGCACGTTGGACTTGGATGTGTGTTAATGCAAGACAAGAAGGTAATTGCGTATGGGTCTCGGCAGTTTAAAAGTCATGAAAAGAACTACCCAACGCATGATTTGGAGTTCGCAGCGGTGATATTTGCATTGAAGTTGTGGAGACACTTACTGTATGGTGCACAGTGTAAAATCTTTACAGATCATAAAAGCTTGAAGTACGTCTTCACGCAGAAAGAACTTAATTTGCGCCAACGGCGATGGCTTGAGTATGTAGCTGATTATGACGTGGACATTCAGTATCAGCCGGGGAAAGCGAATGTTGTGGCCGATGCTTTGAGTCGGAAGACGGGGAAATTCTTTCATCTTTCAGTCGACCGTCTTGTGGAGGAATTTCTATTGATGGATATTTCTGTGGGCAAATATGACCTGCAAAGTCATTCGGTAGTAGAAGAACCTTCATGGCTGGTGCTTGCAAGATAACATCAAAAGGATGATCCTGATCTTTTACATTTATTTCTTCGGACTGAAAAGGATGAATTACCAGATTTTGCGATTGACGGTGCAGGCACGTTAAAGTATCGTGGTCTATTTTGTATTCCCGCGGTTGGGGATATTCGCGAGATGGTGTGTAAGGAAGCACATGGCGCAAGTATGGCCTACCATCCAGGCTCAACAAAAATGTACCGTGCTCTGAAACAAATTGTCTGGTGGTATGGAATGAAAAGAGATATAGCGTAATTTGTAGCTGAATGTCATACCTGCAAGTGGGTGAAAGCTGATCATGGGAGGCCTGGTGGCAATTTGACACCATTGGAGATTCCAACATGGAAGTGGGAAAGCATCTCAATGGATTTTATTACAGGTTTACCAAGATCTCCACGAGGACATGACTCCGTGTGGGTAGTCGTGGATAGATTGACCAAGTGTGCTCATTTCATACCATTTAAGGTCAACTACCCGATGAAGACAATAGCGGAGCTCTATTTGAACGAAATCATCCGACTGCATGGTGTGCCAGTCAATATTATTTCAGACAGGGATTCCCGATTTACTTCTCGTTTCTGGAAGAGTCTACAAGAGGGTTTGGACACAGATTTGCGGTATTCCACTGCTTATCATCCTCAGACGAATGACCAAACAGAACGAGTAAACCAAATTGTGGAAGATATGATTCGATGCTATATTCTTGAGTATGGCGGAGCATGAGATGAATGTTTGCGGCTTATGGAATTCGCATATAATAATAGCTATCAAGAAAGCTTGCAAATGGCTCTGTTCGAAGCTTTATATGGGCGTCTATGTCGGACTCCCCTCTTTTGGATGGAGGTTGGCGAGCGGCTTTTGTTGGGCCCAGAGGCGCTCGAGGACATGGAAGTTGTCGTACGACTTATTCGGGAGAAGCTCTGAATCGCCCAAGAGCGATATGAAAAGTATGTCAATCGACGATGGTCGGAATTAGAGTTTGCGGTGGGAGATTCTATTTTCTTGAAAGTCTCCCCAATGGTTGGGATTAAAAGGTTTGGAAAAGAGCGCAAATTAGACCCAAGATTTGTGGGTCCCTTCAAGATTCTTGCGCGAGTTGGTGCATCCGCATACAAAGTAGAATTACCCGTGAACTTTCCTGGTGTTCACAATGTGTTTCATGTTAGCCAACTTCGCAAGTGTGTGCGGAATGACAAGCAAGTGTTGGACGTTGTGCCGCAATTAATACCCAACCTTTTGTATGAGGAGATGCCCATCCGGATATTGGACTCCCAAGATCGCGTGTTGCGGAAAAAGAAGATTCCGATGGTCAAGGTGCTATGGAAAAATCAGGATGTGGGAAGCACGACGTGGGAGCTCGAGTCAACGATGAGGGCGGCTCACCCTCATTTGTTCCCGTAACTAAGCTGGTATGTGACTTGGTGTTTGGTTGCATTCATGTTTTGGTTTGCTTCTGTATTTGATTTCGTGAAAAGTTTCGAGGCGAAACTTTTTGTTAGGGGGAGTGATTGTAACGCCCCGGATTTTTGATTGCGTACGCATGATGGGCATTACGTTGGCTTTGAACGTTGTTCGAGCATGGTTTTTCCCGCGGGCTTGCGAGTGGCTGTTTTGGTTGCCGAGTTGCACGATTCCCCAGCAAACCAGAGTCCAAATTGGGGACTCGGTGAGGCCTCTTAGGGAATGTTTGCACTTTTTCGCGCCCGAGAAATGTTGTTGAAAGTGAGTTGCCCCAATGGGTTCGTGTCAGCTTGTTGGGTGATATTTGCATTGAAGTTGTGGAGACACTTACTGTATGGTGCACAGTGTAAAATCTTTACAGATCATAAAAGCTTGAAGTACGTCTTCACGCAGAAAGAACGTAATTTGCGCCAACGGCGATGGCTTGAGTATGTAGCTGATTATGACGTGGACATTCAGTATCAGCCGGGGAAAGCGAATGTTGTGGCCGATGCTTTGAGTCGGAAGACTGGAAAATTCTTTCATCTTTCAGTCGACCGTCTTGTGGAGGAATTTCTATTGATGGATATTTCTGTGGGCAAATATGACCCGCAAAGTCATTCAGTAGTAGAAGAACCTTCATGGCTGGTGCTTGCAAGACAACATCAAAAGGATGATCCTGATCTTTTACATTTATTTCTTCGGACTGAAAAGGATGAATTACCAGATTTTGCGATTGACGGTGCAGGCACGTTAAAGTATCGTGGTCGATTTTGTATTCCCGTGGTTGGGGATATTCGCGAGATGGTGTGTAAGGAAGCACATGGCACAAGTATGGCCTACCATCCAGGCTCAACAAAAATGTACCGTGCTCTGAAACAAATTGTCTGGTGGTATGGAATGAAAAGAGATATAGCGCAATTTGTAGCTGAATGTCATACCTACAAGCGGGTGAAAGCTGATCATGGGAGGCCTGGTGGCAAGTTGACACCATTGGAGATTCCAACATGGAAGTGGGAAAGCATCTCAATGGATTTTATTACAGGTTTACCAAGATCTCCACGAGGACATGACTCTGTGTGGGTAGTCGTGGATAGATTGACCAAGTGTGCTCATTTCATACCATTTAAGGTCAACTACCCGATGAAGACAATAGCGGAGCTCTATTTGAACGAAATCATCCGACTGCATGGTGTGCCAGTCAATATTATTTCAGACAGGGATTCCCGATTTACTTCTCGTTTCTGGAAGAGTCTACAAGAGGGCTTGGGCACAGATTTGCGGTATTCCACTGCTTATCATCCTCAGACGAATGGCCAAACAGAACGAGTAAACCAAATTGTGGAAGATATGATTCGATGCTATATTTTGAGTATGGCGGAGCATGGGATGAACGTTTGCGGCTTATGGAATTCACATATAATAATAGCTATCAAGAAAGCTTGCAAATGGCTCCGTTCGAAGCTTTATATGGGCATCGATGTCGGACTCCCCTCTTTTGGACGGAGGTTGGCGAGCGGCTTTTGTTGGGCCCAGAGGCGCTCGAGGACATGGAAGTTGCCGTACGACTTATTCAGGAGAAGCTCCGAATCGCCCAAGAGCGATATGAAAAGTATGCCAATCGACGACGGTCGGAATTAGAGTTTGCGGTGGGAGATTCTATTTTCTTGAAAGTCTCCCCAATGGTTGGGATTAAAAGGTTTGGAAAAGAGCGCAAATTAGACCCAAGATTTGTGGGTCCCTTCAAGATTCTTGCGCGAGTTGGTGCATCCGCATACAAAGTAGAATTACCCGTGAACTTTCCTGGTGTTCACAATGTGTTTCATGTTAGCCAACTTCGCAAGTGTGTGCGGAATGACAAGCAAATGTTGGACGTTGTGCTGCAATTAGCGCCCAACCTTTCGTATGAGGAGATGCCCATCCGGATATTGGACTCCCAAGATCGCGTGTTGCGGAAAAAGAAGATTCCGTTGGTCAAGGTGCTATGGAAAAATCAGGATGTGGGAAGCGCGACGTGGGAGCTCGAGTCAACGATGAGGGCGGCTCACCCTCATTTGTTCCCGTAACTAAGCTGGTATGTGACTTGGTGTTTGGTTGCATTCATGTTTTGGTTTATTTCTGTATTTGATTTCATGAAAAGTTTCGAGGCGAAACTTTTTGTTAGGGGGAGTGATTGTAACGCCCCGGATTTTTGATTGCGTACGCATGATGGGCGTTACGTTGGCTTTGAACGTTGTTCGAGCATGGTTTTTCCCGCGGGCTTGCGAGTGGCTGTTTTGGTTGCCGAGTTGCACGATTCCCCAGCAAACCGGAGTCCAAATTGGGGACTCGGTGAGGCCTCTTAGGGAATTTTTGCACTTTTTCGCGCCCGGGAAATGTTGTTGAAAGTGAGTTGCTGGTACAGGAAACAAAAAAAGGGTAAAAAGTTCTTCAGCCAAAAATGGTCTAGGACGACACAGGAACATTTTTCAAAACAGGGAAAAATGGTCGTTTTTGTGCGAGACACGCCCCCTGACACGGGCGTGACCCAGGCCGTGACCTGGGCGTGACCTCCTTGACTCGACGAATTTTTCTTGCGTCGAGTTGAGCTTGACGAATGGGGTACACTCCCCGTGACACGGGCGTGTCACGGGCCGTGTCCCGCTTTATCGAGTGTTGAGTGTCGAGTGTCGGGTGTCGAGAGAGGGTACACGGCCTGTGACACGGGCGTGTCACAGGGCGTGTTCAGCTTGTCGAGTGTCGAGTGTCGAGTGTCGAGTGTCGAGTATCGAGTGTCGTGTGTCGAGAGAGGGGACACGGCCTGTGATACGGGCGTGTCACAGGGCGTGTCAAGCTATGTCGAGTGTCGACACTTTGTGTCAACGAGGTGTCGAGACACGGGCCACACGCCCTGTGTCACGGGCGTGACCGACCCGTCACGGGCATGTACCCGGCCGTGTACCGTGTGGATAAACTTGGATTTTGCCGACTTTCTACGCCGCTTATGGTACACGCCCTGTGTCACGGGCATGACACAGGGCGTGACCGGCCCGAAAATCGAGTTTTTCCAGATTTTTTGTGCCGTTCATTTCCTTGATTCTGCATCTAACGGTCCAGCTCTGTTCTGGAGGAAATAAGGCCGAAACATAGAATTGTTCTTCTCATTTCACCTTCTCTTCATCTTCTTCTTCACTCTCAAAGAGAAAGCAAGGGAGAAAGGCTCAAGCAAGGCAAGGAAGAGAGGAGCAGCCGTCGCGGCATCATCTCGGTTCAGGCAAGCGGTGTTCTTCACCCTTGCCAATCTTGATTTCTTGTCCTTTGATTAATTTCTCTTTCAATATCCCTATGCTTATTTTGTTCTTCTTGATTCAATTGCCTAGTTTGTTCTTCTTGATTCAAAATTATGCTTATTTTATGTAATTATCAATCCTCTTGCTTCTGATCAAATTTCCCTATGCTGAATGACTTTGATCTTCCATGTGTAGTTTTGTTAGTTAGCAAGTCCATGTTAGATTGCTTCATGTCGTTTATCTTGTTCAGGTGACTCATGGAGCTCTATTTATTCATGTTCATGTAGCCTTTTTCTTGCCTAATTACGTGATTTGTTCTTGTTCCTCATCATGTAATTCATGTAGCTTGTAGCTTAATTCCTTTTCTAGCAACTTGTCGTCATGCGTGAGAACGATGAAAGGAACGTGTTTAGCTTGGGTTATGGGGAGTTTTGCGAGGCGAATTGTGAACCATGGCAGGAGCGTTTGTGTGAGAATTCTGCAAGGGGTGGTGTGGTTTCAGCCTGTGGCCACCAGGTTTTGGTTTTTGTGGTTAGGGAGATCACTTTGGCCCCGATTTGGGCTGGTTTTGTTTGGTGCGTTCCACTTTAGGGCCGCCACCGAACGACTCTTGCGGAATTGAACTTAACCGCTGCTTATGTTTCACTAGTTTGGTTGTTTCTTATTTATAAGATGCTGAGTTTGGGCATGTGTATTGCCCTTTTTCTCCTGCGGGTGGAGCAGGACTTGTTGAACTTGTACGCACTTGGTGCGGTTGGCACTTTGGAATGACATTGTTTCCTACTTGTACGCACTTGTTTATGCACTCTTTTTACTTATATGAAACATTGCTACGGGGTCGGTAAGCCCCTTCTTTATTGATTATGAAATTCATGCTCTCTTTTGTATAGCTTGGTTGATTGCTGAGGTATTCTTTCTTGAATGCCTCAGGTGCAGGTTGTAGCCGGTTGAGCGGCTAGGTTGGTTGGTGGCGTTTCTTGGGAGCTAGCCGAGCATACTTAGCGAGGTAGTTCTTCTCTTTGTTGTATAGACATACATGTGCCCCAATGGGTTCGTGTCAGCTTGTTGGCGCCCATTGGTGGTTTTCTTTACTTGTGATGTATGAATAATAGACTGCTATGTGACTCATTTGGATGATGTCTTCTTGCTCTTGGGAAGGATTTATGGTAGGTTGCATTAGGTATTTTCTAAGCTACACAAAACCTATTATTGTATATCATGCATACATGTTTTGATTAACTAAGACATATTGTCCAAATGACATAAACAAAGAGGATTTCTTATAGTAGTATCACTATAGACTGCATATAGGAGCTCATCATAAGTAAACAAAGTATTTCCGCCGCGTATAAAAACAGTTTTTGATACCTAAGGCCGAGGGATACGGCCATTCAATCCAAAGGTTTTCTTACATTTCACTGTTGAATTTCAACTCATAAAGTAAGCGTCAAGAGTTGCCTGAGCGTGTGCAGTTATCCCCTGCACGACGTGGCATCATAACCCGTAGTTCCTCTTGCTCTGATACAATGTACTCGTTGAGGAAATGCGGGTTGTGACACAGCACAGCAACATGGGCTTCAGCCCGCTATTTGGCGCTCGGCTCCGCAGCACCTGCAAGCACGTACCACCGCACAGTGGCAAACAAGGCAACAGTCAGCTAAAAGCCGACCAAATTATAATGACCCCGCCCCTTACTCGGGACGGCGGTGCTCTTTCCCTGTATAGCATTAGTCCAATAAAATAATATAGCGCAATTATATTTCTCCACAGGTGTAGGCTCGCACGGACAAACACCCCTTGCACTAAGGGCACATTCACGGTGAACCCTGAACAATCAGTACATTCACCACCACCCCCAGGATGGCAACAACATGTGAGCATTTAGCCTATCTGACCACCATCTAATGCTCCGACTATGCCTACGGCCAGTGCCCGTTTTCGGATTTCTCGCACCATACCACATAGCCTAGGTCCAATTCCACTTGCCCGTTGCTCACGCCGCATATACAATTTAAGTCCTACGCATGGGTCAAGCTTCTCTCGGATCCAAAAATTTTCCAAAACAATCTCATTACCCAGTTATAATCAAGGCCGGTTCCCACACCACCAAGTTAGCAGAACACGTTTCCGCTCAGTTTTCCGGGTGCGCCTTGAAGCTAACCTCCAAGGATCCCTGCTGCAATCTACCGCGTAGAAACCCAAAAAAACCCAAAGCACGGAGTCTTCTCCGGCAAATCATAGCAAATGCAACATCATCGATCCAGGCGGTACACGTCCGGGTAGGCTTCACACACAATGCCTATGCCCGTACTTACGATTCCGGGCTCTATATGCAACCCAAGGGGGACTATTCACATCAACCCCAAGGAACACCACACACTCACCGAACACTCACGGGAGCGGGGTTCCCTATGCAAAAGAAAGAGCTTCACATGCTCAAGTTGAGAATCGTTACCCTTGTAGTCCGTTTTGGCGCCATGGAAAAACTACGCGGACAGAACTCTTCCCAACGACCTTCCCTCCACGGATCCGCTCTCAAACTTCGAAACGGTGCTCCGCCGGCGACCGGAAATCTCCTTCTTCTTCCTCTTCTCTCTCTCCTTGGAAGGAGAAAGCTTTGGAGAGAATATGAGGGATTAACATCCTATTCCCGGCCTTAACAGAGCAGGATCTCATCTGGGCCGACAGAACTTAATTAAATAAAACGAATGGCTCAGATCTGCACAAAATTCTCCAGACCTGGGCCGAACACGGCTTGGCACACGGCCGTGTCCCAGGCCGTGTGCCTCGATCCAGGCACGATTTTCGAACTGAGAGATGCACATGGGCCAAGACACGCCCGTATCTCACCTGACACGCCCGTGTCGGGTTCCTCGACACGCCCGTGTTCAGGGGCGTGTCACGCATAACCGCAATGGCAACGGACACGACCCAACTGCACACGGGTAGGGACACGGGTTGGCACACCCCCGTGTCGGAGGACACGCCCGTGTCATCCGGCCGTGTTCCTGGCCGTATCCTTCTCGGGATAAAAACGACCGAAAACCTCACCAGCCAGACACGGCCTTGGACACGCCCATGTCCTAGGCCGTGTACACCTATACAGGCACCAAAAACCCATTTTCGCGACCGACTCGCACACAATTTTCGGGGCATTACAAATCTCCCCCACTTAAGGAATTTCGTCCCGAAATTAAACAAAGGTACACAAAATCTAACTGATACCTGAGTGGAACAACTCGGGGTATTCATCCAACATAGCTTGCTCTCGCTCCCAAGAAAGCTGCTCACGTCCGCAATTATCCCAACGGACTTTAACCATTCGGACCTCCTTGTTGCGGAGTCGTTTGACTACAACATCTTCAATTTGTACTGGTCTGACCCTTGTTGTTAACTGATAATAACCCGGTACCTGATTGTCCGCAACGATCTGCGAAGGCTCTTGTACTGCCTTACACAACACCGATACGTAGAACACGTCATGCAACCCACTCAACTCCATCGATAGCTTCAACCTATACGCCGCCTCGCCAACACGCTTCAGGATTTCAAATGGTCCAAGGTATCTCGGACTCAGCTTCTTCAAGCGTCGAATTCGCGACACACCCTTGAACAGCTTGATTTTTAGATATACCATGTCGCCAACGTTGAGCTCCACATTTCCATGTTTGGCGTTGTAATACTTTGACTGTCTATCCTGAGCAATCTTCAGCCTTTCCTGAATTGTCCGTATCATTGAAGTGGCGTCTTCCACCGCTTGACGTTTATACAACTTCGATTCGCCTGCCTCCAACCTGGACAATGGCGTACGACACTTCCTCCCGTACAAGGCTTCGAAATGCGCCATTCCAATACTTGCCTGAAAGCTATTGTTGTACGCAAACTCCACCATGTACATGTGATACTCCCAATTCTTCCCGAAATCTAGGACGCACATGCGAAGCATGTCCTCCATAGTCCTGTTGACTCTCTCGGTTTGGCCATCTGTCTGCGGGTGAAAGGTTGTGCTGAACTTAAGCTTAGTACCCAACAGACCATGCACCAACCTCCAGTCATTCGACGTGAAGCGTCCATCACGATCACTAACAATACTGCGGGGCACACCATGCAATCGTACAATATTCTCCACATAAAGTTTGGCTAACTTTTCCACCGGATCTTCCTTCATGACCGGGATAAAGTGTGACACATTTGTCAACTTATCTACGACCACCCAAATGGCGTCGTTTCCCTTCTGCGACTTCGGCAAACCATGCACAAAATCCATAGATATGTCATCAAATTTCCATTCTAGGATAGGAAAGGATTTCAAGAAACCTCCGGGTTTTTGGCATTCCGCCTTCACCAATGCACATGTACGGCACTTGGCCACATAAAGTGCTACGTCTTTCTTCAAACCCGATCACCAGAATAATTTCTTCATATCTCTATACATCTTCGTGCTTCCCGGGTGGATTGAGTACTTGGTATGATGAGCCTCAAACATCAACTTCTCCCGAATATTATCCGCACTAGGAACGCATAGACGCCCGTCCTTCCTTAGCAACCCATCTTCAACTACAAACTGGGAATTTGACCCATCGAAAGATTCATCCAAGATCTGCTTCATGCTGTTATCCTGAACCAAAGCCCGCCGAACTCTATCCATTAGGTCACACTGCACCTCTGTCCAAAACAGTTTCGCCTCGGCACTAGACTGCTTGTCGACATAAGATATATCCAATTCCTCCAACTCTTGGACCAATCTCTCATCATGTACCGATAACCAGTTGGCTTGTGCGGGAATCTTATGACTCAACGCATCCGCCACTGCATTTCCCTTCCCAGGCACATAATGTATCTTGAAGGTGTAGTCCCCTAAGAACTCCATCGACCTCCGCTGCCTCATGTTCAGATCCTTTTGGTCCAACAGGTACTTCAAACTCTTATAATCGGTGTAAATATCGACCTTCACACCGTAAAGATAGTGCCTTCAAAGCTTTAGAGCAAATATCACGGCCGCTAACTCTAAGTCATGGACCGGATACTTCCTCTCATGAACCTTCAGTTGTCGTGAACCATAAGCTATCACTCTCCCATGCTGTAGCAGAACATAGCCCAAACCACTGCCCGAAGCATCATTGTAGATCTCGAACCCTTCGGTTCCACTTGGAGAACATAAAATAGGCGGCGTGGTCAACCGCCTCTTCAACTCTTCAAAAGTCTGTTCGCACTCCGGAGACCACACAAACTTCTGATCCTTTCTTGTCAACGTCGTGAGTGGAAGTGCTATCCGTGAGAAGTTCTCTACGAAGCGCCTGTAGTAGCCAGCAAGCCCAAGAAAACTCCAGACCTCTGCCACTGTAGTCAAAGTAGGCCACTCTCGTATCGCCACCATCTTCGCCGGATCCACAGCTATCCCTTCTCCACTGACAACTTGACCAAGGAACGCTATCGAGGATAACCAGAATTCACACTTGGAGAACTTTGCATACAACTGACTTTTCCTCAATGTCTCCAACACCATGTGTAAATGCTTGTAGTGATCCTCCTCGCACCGCGAATACAACAGGATATCATCGATAAATACTATCACGAAATGATCGAGGTATTCTCTGAACGTCCTATTCATCAGATCCATAAACACGGATGGCGCATTCGTCAACCCAAACGGCATGATCGTGAACTCGTAATGCCCAAACCGCGTACTGAATGCTGTCTTTGGGATGTCGCTCTCTCTTATCCTCAACTGATAGTAACCGGACTTCAAATCTAACTTCGAATATACTGTTGATCCAACCAACTGATCAAACAGATCATCAATCCTGGGGATCAGATATTTGTTCTTTTCCGTAAGCTTGTTCAATTCCCGATAGTCATTGTAAAGCCACAAGCTCTCATCTTTCTTCTTAACGAAAGGAACCGGTGCGCTCCAAGGCGACGAACTTGGACGAACATATCCTTGCTCCAACAACTCTTGCAGTTGCACCTTTAACTCCGTCATCTTGATGACGACGGCCACCACGACGGCCTATTGGGTTATGAAGACGAAGACCATGGCGGTGTTACGATTGATGGCGACGGCCACCACGACGGCCAATTGGGTGATGAAGACGACGACCATGGCGGTGTGACCGTGACAGAAGATGACGACGATGCTCCACCATCAAGAGACTTGCGGCGCCGTAGCGGGCACGGCTACAATCTTCGCCCACGCAACAAAAATAAGCTTTGAATTTATTTTATTATTTGGTCTGCCTTTATCTGGTTATATGTAGTATTTGACACTATGTTATTTTGTTATTTCATTTTCTGCAACATTTTTATTTTGGGCTGCTAATAGCCACATGGTTGTAAGCCTTATAAAAGGCCACATTATCATTTGTTATGAAGGCTAATATTGAAATCAATTGAAAATTCCTCCAACCCTAAATTTTCTATCTCCCCTCCCTCTCTTCTAGCCGCCGGCCTCCCATCCTCTCCCTCTTTCTTCTTCTTGGCCGCACCCCCCCTTCTCTCTCTCTTCTTCTTCTCATTCCCTCCCTCATCCCTCTTCCAACTACATCCTCTCATCTACGTGTCCATCCATTTTCTTTCAAAGGTGGTCGGCCAACCTTGGAGGAGGAAGATCTCGTGCAAGGAAGAATCAAGGTTGGGGTAATCAACCACGGCGAGAAGCGAAGGAGGCGAACAAGATCTTCATCCGTGGCGCGTTTCTCGTGGATTCCAAAAAGGGAAGAGCGATCGTACTTGGTGGATCCAACATCTCGGATCTACGTTTCCGAGTGGGGTAACGAAATTCCTACCTAAGAGATTCTCTTCTTTGATTAATTCTTGTGGTGGACGGATTTTGCGTGATTTCTCGAATTGCTAAATTTTCGCGGTGTTCCTAAAAATAGATTTGAGATTTTCAGTTGGTTTTTTCCGAAAAGATCTCGCAAGAGGATTGGCGCTCCTCGCTTTTGTTTTGTTGGGATAGATCCTACCGTTTTTTTGAATCGTGAATTTTTTTGGTGGATCTATTTTGGTACAACTCCAAAGCTCGATCGGAATTAATATTATTTCATTTAGCCGGAAAGGATTTTGGCATATAGCCATTCTCCGTTCCATTTGCGGATCGGCTATCCGTATGTTAGCGCGAACGATAAAAAAACAATCATTGTGGTCGCTGCGTTGCGTTTGTGTGCCGGTTAGGGAGCGATAACGTTGCCAAGGCCGTAGTCACGCCCTCCGTGTAGGATCCCAAAGGCCTAGCCTACATCAATTTGGTATCAAAGCGAGGTTGTGTTGATTTCTCAATCGACACCGTCCTTACGCTCCCTTTTCTTAGGACGTCGACCCACACTTGGTCGTGCACGTTTTCGTAATCACCAAATCTGAATTTCTCTATTTGGTCTGCATATAACAAAAAAAGTTTTTGCAAAAAAAGAAGTATAAAAAAATCTGAATTTTCTACCTATTTTTCTAAGCATATAAGTCAAAAAAAATATTTTCGTTCTCCAAGTCATTAAGCGTATAAAAATCCTGATTTATAAAATTCTTGTCCAAACAGTCTCTTATCTAGGTGAGCCACCTTGTATCTGTGTTGTTCATGCGCACGAGGCTTGGCACAGAGTACTCTCCATCCACATCACACATGGTCGACCATCATGATGATGGTGTGCCCGCTCCTGCAACAATTGCGGCTCTTAGGGAAGAGTTTAACACTAGGTTCGATGCACTCACTCAGTTAATACAAGGGTTGGCTGTTAATCAGGCGGCGCGTCGAAATCCTGGCTTTGGGATAAATCGACCGGGGCAGCCACCCCATCCCGCCAACCAACGAGAAGAGCGACAAAATCTCCCTCGTGATCTGGATTATGAGTACGCACCCCGAGCCCCTTATGAGTTCGACTTAACTAGGGCCGTTAAAATGGAATCACCATCCTACGATGGCATGGGTGAACCCCAACTTTTTCTAAACTGGATCATGGATATTGAGTGCTATTTTGAGTAGCACAACCTGACGGACGTTGAGAAGGTACGAGTAGCACGAATGAAACTTCTGGGTAGAGCCAAAACGTTCTGGTTGAACGAAGAAAGGCGTCTAGGCACCGTAAATGGAGCACCCCCAATTGGGTCGGCCGCCATGAAGGCACTCCTGCATGACCAATATGTCCCGGCATATCACCGAACCCAAATGTTCGACGAGCTAGCCACCCTTCGTCAAGGGGGCCAATCGGTAGCGGAGTACATGGGACGACTCAAGGATATGATGGTGCGTTGTGATATACGAGAAATGCCCGAGGTCACACTATCTCGTTTCCGTAAGGGACTTAACACGGACATCCAATGCAAGCTTTTGCGTTATGGTCACACGGACCTTAACACAACATTCAATGCAGCTCTAGATATAGAAAAGCACAATGCCAACAAGTCCAAGGGCCGGGCATTCCAGAAACGAAAATCCATCTTAGGACCCCCACCTTCGTCATCCATACGAGGCAAAGGAAAGTTCCGATCGACGGACTCAAGTTCCATAGTAATTACCGCTAGGAACAATAAAAATCCCAATGGTGAGAGAGTCCCAGTAGGACGAATTAATAAGACTAACGCTACCTGCTATTCGTGCGGAATTCAAGGACAATACGCTAGTGAGTGTCCCACTAAGAGTAAACCACTGGCACTATTAGATACCACGTCTGACCCCGCCGAGATCGTTTATGATGCTGGTACTCAGTCTGACGCCGAGCCGAGTGATATTGACGACGACTCGTTTACGATGGTTATGGGATGTATTCTGAATACACCGCGAGCGACGGACGATTACAATCAGACGAATATCTTCTCGGTAAATTTTAAGAACGGTGACAAGTGGTGTAAGTTAATAATCGATAGCGGTAGTTGTATGAACGTCGTTTCGGAGAATGCCATCACTCGAATGCACTTAGGCACTGAGCCGCATCCACATCCGTATAAGATAGCATGGGTGAACAAAACGTCCATCGCAGTTTCTAAGAGATGTTTGGTACCGCTTACGGTGAAGAACTATGTCGATAAGGTGTGGTGTGATGTCATCCCTATGGATGTCTGTCACGTTCTACTAGGACGTCACAGGCTTTATGATTATGACGTGACCCATTTTGGCAAAGCCAACACCTACGAGTTCAAGTTCAATGGTAAGACCATTGTTTTGAAACCCACACCACCTAAGGACCCGTCGATTGCATCCAAGGACACAGTGGTCCCTGCGGAAAGGAAAACGATAAGTCTTATAAGTAGGAAGGAGTTAGAACGTGAGACCTTTCTCGATGGCATCATATATGCGTTAGTATGTCTACAAGTACAGGAAGATTCACCATCTTTAGAGAACATACCGTTATCTCTGCGCACATTATTGGAAGAATATAAGGACGTCTATCCGGTAGATTTACCTTCCAAGTTGCCACCAATCAGGGATATTCAACATGAAATTGACTTCGTCCCGGGCTCGTCCTTGCCTAACCTACCCCATTACCGACTTAATCCCTCCGCACATAATGAACTACAAATGTTAATTTCCGATTTATTAGCTAAAGGATTTATCCGCCATAGTAAAAGCCCTTGTGTCGTCCCTGCCTTGTTGGTCCCGAAGAAAGATAAGTCTTGGAGGTTGTGTGTAGACTACCGGGCCATCAATAAAATAACTGTCAAGTATAGGTTTCCCATCCCCCATTTGGACGATCTATTGAATATGTTGTCCGGTGCCACCGTGTTCTCAAAATTGGATTTAAAGAGTGGCTACCACCAAATAAGGATTCGGGAGGGAGACGAATGGAAAACGGCCTTTAAATCTAAGGACGGGCTTTACGAGTGGTTAGTGCTAGGAGAGGGACTCACCAACGGACCAAGTACTTTCTCACGATTAATGACTCAAGTATTTAAGCCATACATGGGAAAATTTGTCGTAGTCTATTTCGATGATATTTTGGTGTTTAGTACCTCGCCGATCGATCATGAAACTCATTTGCGGACAATCCTTACTACATTGCGCCAAGAGAACTTATATATTTATTTTAAGAAGTGCGCATTCGGTGTGACTTCCGTGGAATTCTTAGGATACACAGTGAACGCTGAGGGAATACATGTTGACCCTAAGAAGGTCCAAGTAATTAGAGAGTGGCCGGAACCGCAAAATATTCGGGAAGTTAGGAGTTTTCATGGATTGGCCACGTTTTATCGACGATTCATTCGCAATTTTAGTAGCATCATGGCACCCATCACTGAGTGTATGAAGAAGGGTGATTTTATATGGACCAAATCGGCCGCTAGCGCATTTCAAATGATTAAGGATCGGATGTCCGAAGCCCCCCAACTACAGTTGCCGGATTTTAGTAAAGTGTTTGAATTATCATGCGACGCTTCGGTGATCGGAATTGGTGGAGTGTTAAGTCAAGAGGGACATCCGGTCGGATACTTCAGCGAGAAACTTGCGGGCCCAAAATTAAATTACTCTAATTATGATCGTGAGTTTTATGCCGTGATACGTTGTCTCCAACATTGGCGACACTATCTCATATCGAAAGAATTTGTAATCCTCTCGGATCATGAGGCGCTAAAATTTGTAAACTCTCAAGGTAAAATCAGCCCTCGGCACGCCAAATGGGTCTCCTATCTTAAGGAGTACACATTCATTATCAAGCACCTTAAGGGTACGTTAAATCGAGTGGCGGACGCCCTTAGTCGTGTCACCCTATTGTTATCTAAAATGGAGGTGACAGTAATAGGATTTGAACGCATTAAGGACGAGTATGTCCTATGCCCGGATTTTAAGGATATTTATTTAGCAGCTCAGGAACAGGCCCCCTCTACTATTTCAGCCTACTACATTCGTGACGGTTATTTATTCAAGCACACGCAATTGTGTATTCCCCGCTCGTCCCTACGCCATTTTATTATATGGGAGTTACATAGTGGAGGTTTAGGTGGACACTTCGGTCGCGATAAAACGATCACGCTTGTGGAGGATAAATTCTTTTGGCCGGGTCTCAAGCCAATGGTCAACAAAATCGTAGGAAGCTGCCGCGTATGTCAATTAACTAAGGGTAACAAGACCAATGCGGGCCTTTACACACCCCTTCCGATTCCCTCTGCCCCATGGGTGGATGTTAGCATGGACTTTGAAAGTGCAGCTAGATCTGATATACTCTAGAGGGGGGTGAATAGAGTATATGGTGCTTTGAAACTTTTTACAACAATTATTGTAATGAGAGTGAGCAGGGAAGCAGTTAAAAAACCAATCACAGAACTAAGTAAAACAAAAGCTAATCACAGAAAAATCAAGACCAGAAACAAACATAAACACAAGCAAAACCAGAAGACACAAGGAAATATAGTGGTTCCCCTAAACTTGGGTACATCCACTCTTCTACCACCCTAGGTAGGAATCCACTGCAGGATGAGTTGATCAGGTGTCCTGGGCACCAATGAGCTTTTGATAAGGTGCTCAAAAACCAAAGCAGATTTTTTGATCAGGTGTCTTGCCACCAATGAGCTTTTGACAAGGTGATCAAAAACCAAACTCAAACTTTTGAAGGGAGTTTGAGAAACCCTTTACAGAGAGGGGGTGAGAGAGTGATGGAAGTCTTCTCTTTCTCAAACAACTGAGAAGACTATGTGGATTGTTGATGTCAAAGCTCCCCCTGAATCCTTGAGATCTTCAGGAAGAAAATCTTTGCTGAGGGTGATAGGCCTTCAAAGATTGAACTCCAGCAATAGATGATTTCAGCAATAGCTGAAATGTTGAATGTCTGGAGTCTGGAAATATGTTGGCCTTGAACACTTTGAAAACTAAAGAGATCTGAAGATTTCTGACAAGATTGATCTCCTTGGATGAGTGTTCTCTTGAGAATTCTTTGAGACAGTATATGATGTCTAACTGTGTGTCTATCTCTCTGTAATCTGTATTCTGTGTGAGATTCAAAAAAATTCTTCTCTATTATTCTCTGATACAGAATAGAATAACATTCTCTTTCAAGTATAGTCGTTGGCCTGCATTAATTGCATCCTTAATTGCACAATCTCTTCTGGAGGAAAGTCCACAGAAATATTCCTTGAAAAATCCCTTGAAACTTGGTCCAAAAATGAATGAAAACGGCTAAGAAATCTCTGAATTAATTGCATAATAACTCCTTAACTGATTTGAATTTGAATCTAGAAACATCCTTGTAGTTATCTGAAATCGTCGAACTGAGCTCTGCTATCGTCGAGCTGAGCTCAGCGATCTGGAAATATACAGCAGCAAAATATCGTCGATCTGAGCTCAAAGATCGTCGAACTGAGCTCAGAGATAAAGATCTAAAGCAGAGTCAAAATCATCGACCTGAGCTCACCGATCGTCGAATGGAGTTCGACGATATAATGAAGTTGAGCTCAGCGATCGTCGAATGGAGTTCGACGATCTGTCGAAGTTGAGCTAGACGATCGTCGACCGGAGTTCGACGAATCGTCGTGATGAGCTCGACAATATGACTTAGTCTCCAAACACAAAATCTTGGTCTTCAGGGCAGCTTCCAAACCTAGACTTCTAACCCTTAGACTCAATTCTAATTGACCTATTGAGCTATACAGGAGGTCAAGCAAATGTTCCTAGAGACATAGTGATCCTGACCCAAATTAGTAATAGAGTGTTCCAACAATCTCCGCTTATTTGGGTTAGGATTACTATTTACAGACTTTGGAAGAATTTAAATAACAACATACAATCAGTAAAATAGAAAAACAACAAGCTAGACAATGCAGAACCACAGAGATATATATCATCCAGATAATCAGAAATCACAGAAATTGTCACCTTACAATATCATTTCTTTTCTTTGCCTTTAACAAGTTTAATCTCTCTGTTAGGATTGAGGGCTTCTTTGTTTGACCTGGTATCATCTGCTGCACCCAAATATATTTGCTTTTTAGGCCTGGGAACTACAGCTTCAGGATGTAATTCCATATACCTGTCAGAATCAAAGAATTTACTTGAAGTATATCTCTCTAGCTCTTTATGTCTCTGTTCAGACATAGTTGAAATGTTGGAAGAATCTATTCCTTGCTCTCTAGCCTTTTTAATCTGATCTAGTGCAGCTAATTCTTTTAACCTTGCAGTCCAAGCAGCTGGATTATTTTGAGAATCCTCAAAAGGTATAGGTGGCTCATATCTGTTAGAGGGATTGTCTTGAGGAGGCCTGGCAGACACAGTATCTTTCAGCTTATAAGGGAAAGGACCAGATGTTGTATCAGTTGAAATTTGTCCTCCCCTAGGATATGGGTGTTGCCTGGAGTACCCTTTGGAGTAAACTTGAAGATCTCTTTGATTTCCTCTATACCCTCCTCTCCTAGAATGAGAACCCCTGGATTGGCTTTCCCTGTGGTAAGATCTGGCATGAGGCTGATAGGGAGCCTGACTTCTGGCTGGGGGTTGAGCTGCAGAGCTTCCACCTGCACCTGAATCAGGAGGAGGTGCTGGAGGAGGATGAGAGTGCTGGAATTGGGATGAACCCTTCTCATATTTTCTTTTCTTTTTCATTGCCTTCAGCTGATTCTTAGAGTATTGCATCTAGTGTTCAGTGATAGGGCAGTCATGTAAAATGTAATATGGAATATCATTGTTATCCTTAACTTTGGTAGGAGGTACCCTCTTCATAGCTTTGCTCCTTGCCTTTCTTTTCCTGGCAATGGTAGCAGAAGAGTCATCAGAGTCTGTTCTAAATTCATCACTCTCAGAACTCTGGTCATCATTGAGAGCATCTGTTTTCTTCATTAGATCCTTTTTGAGTTGTACAGAAGCAGATGAGGCAGAGGTTGTAGCAGCAGGTGTTGAAATGGTAACAGCAGAGACATCAGCAGATATTGAAGCAGAAGTAGAAACAACAACAGCAGCAACAGTAGGCTCTGGACAGGTGATAGCAGCAACAACTTCACTAACAACAATAAAAACAGAAGGAATATCATCAAAGACTGCAGAAGGCTCAAATTCAGGTGCCTCTGTCATAAGAATGTCCTTGGAAATTGGTTCATCAGAAACAACGGGAACTTCAGCAGCAGTAGAGGCAACAATATCAGAAGCAACAATAATATTTTCTTCAGAAGAAGCAGCAGCATCAACATTTTCAGCAGCAGCATACACTGAATTTACAAAGGAGGTGATAATGCTTGGGTCACAGCAAGAAAATGGCACAAGTGCCTTGGATAAATCTTCTGGAGGCTGGACAGCATTGACCTCTGGCAGACAGCTGAAGTAAAACTGATCAAAATCTGATAGCAAAGACCTGAGGTCTATTACAAGGACTGCAGTTGAAATCTGACTTTGTGCTTGAGGCGCAGCAACAGCAACAGCAGGAGGAGGAGTTGAAGGGGCAGCAAAGATAGCAGCAGCAGCAGACAGGCTCACAGAAGCAGTCACAGAAGCAGCAGTAGCAACAGCAGCAACATGAAGACTCACTTCATATGGCATCTCCCCCTGCCTAGATGCAGACATGTCTGCATCAAGGCACACTGCTGTAGGTGCTGCCTGAGGGAAGAGGGAAGAGAGCCTGGCAGAGAGGGCTGCCACTGACAGGTGTAGTGGAGCCAAGGAGGTCTCCAACAGTAGAGAGAGCCTGGGGGCAAGCAGCTCATACAGCCTGTCATAAAGGGCTGGGAGGTCTACTGGCTCAAGGGTTACTGGAGCAGAGGTAGAAGATATAGGAGCAGCTGAGGGTTCTGGTAGAGGAGAGCTGGTGAATGGTGGAAGGGATGGCTGAGGTGTTGGAAAGGTGGATATGGAGGATAGAGGGATGGAGATAGATGGGGTAAATGTTGGTTGGTCAATGATTTGGTGTAGAAGGTCTTGAAAGGAGGTGGAGGAGGAGGGTAGCTCAGGAGGAGATGATGGGGAATCATCCATAAAGGAATCATCAAGTAGGGTGAAGGATGGATGAGAGGGTGATGAAGTGACATCTGGTGGAGGGTAGGAGAATAATGGGTGGAATTGTTCTTCTGGTGGTGGTAGATTAGGTACTAGGGATGGTGTGGATGTTGGAGATGGGCTGGATATGATGATGGTGGATGGAGCTGGAATGGTAGATGGTATGGGAAGGGATGGAATTGGAGGAGGAGGAGCAGAGGCAACAACAGCAGGCAGGTCATCTGCAGGGGCAGAGACCTGTGGAGGAGTGACTCTTAGAGTCCTTGTGCCTGAAGGAGTACTGGAGGAGGGCCTGCTGGTCTTGCTGATTTGTCTGTCCCACTTTCCAAAGAGGGTACAAGACATTCTCTTGGAGGCATTTATATGAATTCCAGAGGAGAGCAGCAAGGCA
The DNA here is from genome assembly GCA_039583875.1 of Platanthera guangdongensis. NCBI lineage: Eukaryota > Viridiplantae > Streptophyta > Magnoliopsida > Asparagales > Orchidaceae > Platanthera > Platanthera guangdongensis. The sequence goes on along the minus strand of CM077147.1, from coordinate 133,533,602 downwards.
GGGCACCTGTGCTGCAGAAACACTCCAATGATTCTCCCAAAGTAAACAAAACTTTTGTTGATTTTCTTTTTGATGAGGTCGAAGAAAACTTCTCCCCAATTTAGATTCTTCTTGTCCACAAGAGCTCCCATGAGACAGAGCTGATACCTTGAAATTGTATCATGGGCAGAGTTCTTTGCCAGTAGCACTTTCCCAACAACATATGCCATAAATCTATACTCCACAGATAGGTTCCTTTTGAAGAGCTTGCTAGGGTTTCCCTCTGAATGACCCATTCTGGCAAGCAGTTCAGAATACTCATCTCAAGATAAATCAGCAGTATCTTCTCCATTTCTCAACTCAAAAACTTCTGATAGAATTGTTGTGGTCAAGGGTACCTGAGTTCGAGCTATAGACCCAACAATGGTAGAGTTATCTTGATTATGGGCAGTATAAACCCACTCCTTTATTTCATCAGATGCCAGCTTGATCCTGGTGGTCATTATGGCAGTCAAGTCCTGGTCTTTGAACAATCCCAAAATATCTTGAAAAACCTGGTCAGTTGTGCTGAATGATTTTAGGTCGATGTCAAAACCAGCATCAAACTTCATAGTAGCAAGAACAGCAACTGACACAGCCATGGGTACCTGCAAAAATTCAACAAACAAAACGACCAAGTGTAGAACTGTTTGGAGGGAAAGAAAATTCTTGCAGAGAAATCGAAAGCGCAAAAGAGAACAACGGCGAAAAATGAGTTTTATATTAGGGTTCGACGCAGAATTGGAAAGATCGTTGAACTCAGTTCGACGATCGAGGCTACTAAAGGAATCTGAAGAGTCTTCAACATCGTCGATCTCCGTTCGACGATATTGGAGAGCATTGAGCTCCGTTCGACGATCGTTCAGAGAACATAATCGTCGAGCGCCGTTCGACGATCGTTGACCGGAAGAGATAGTTCATACTATCTGAGAAACGCTGAACTCAGTTCGACGATTTTTGGAAATCGTCGATCTCCGTTTGACGATCTTGGGGCAAATCGTCGAGCACAGTTCAGAGATCAGAAAAACTCTAGACACTAAGAAAAAGCAAGATGTTTGCCTAGTCTTGGTCAATTTTTAAGCTTTCAAAATCTTGGATATTCTTTAAGACTTCCTCCATCTAACATTCCTAACTGATTTAGGAAGAAGATGTATTTCTTTTCATCCAAGGGTTTGGTGAAAATATCTCCCCTTTGTAAATCAGTTGGGATATATTGTAATTCAATTTTATTCTTTTCAACATTATCCCTTAAGAAATGATGCCTAATCTCTATGTGTTTTGTCCTACTATGGAGGACTGGATTTTGAGCTATGGAAATAGCACTGGTGTTATCACAAAATATTTTAGACTTCTATAAGTTGTAGCCATAGTCTAGGAGTTGGTTTTGAATCCACAAGATTTGTGAACAACAACTGCCTGCAGCCATATATTCAGCTTCAGCAGTTGAAGTTGACACAGATGTTTGTTTCTTACAAAACCAAGAGACAAGTCTGTCACCAAGGAACTGACAAGTTCCACTGGTGCTTTTCCTGGCAATTCTGCATCCAGCATAATCAGCATCAGAGAATCCAGTTAAATCAAATGCTGAATCTTTTGGATACCAGAGACCTAGATTTGGACAACTTTTAACATACCTGAGAATCCTCTTTACTAATGTTAGGTGTGACTCTCTAGGGCTTACTTGGAACCTAGCACATATACATGTAGCAAACATTATATCTGGTCTACTAGCTGTAAGATACAGTAAAGAACCAATCATTGCTCTATATATTGTCTGATCAACAGGTTTCCCATGTTCATCAGCATCCAATATAGCATTAGTAGGCATGGGTGTTTTCATACAAGATGCTTCAGACATACCAAATTTCTTAACCAGCTCATTTGCATATTTGGTTTGAGAAATAAAGATGCCTTCAGCATGTTTCTTGACTTGCAATCATAGGAAGAAGGATAGCTCACCCATGCTACTCATCTCAAATTTAGAATGCATCAGGTTAGAAAACCTTCTGCATAATTTGGAGTCAGTAGAACCAAAAATAATATCGTCTACAAAAATCTGTACTAGTAGGGTATGGGACTTATGGGTTCTAATGAAAAGAGTTTGGTCTACTCTACCACTTATAAAACCATTTTCCAAGAGAAAGCATGCTAGGGTCTCATACCATGCTCTAGGAGCTTGCTTGAGACCATATAATGCTTTATTCAATCTAAAAACATAATCAGGATAAGTTGGAGAGATAAAACCTGGAGGTTGTCTGACATATACTTCCTCTTTGATGTCTCCATTTAGGAATGTACTTTTGACATCCATCTGATATACCTTGAAGCCTTTGTGAGCTGCATAAGCTAGAAATATTCTGATGGCTTCCAATCTTGCAACAGGTGCAAAAGTCTGGTCGTAGTCTATCCCTTTTTCTTGAGAGTATCCCTGAGCAACTAGCCTTGCCTTGTTTCTTACAATTACTCCTTGATCATCCAGTTTGTTTCTGAATACCCATTTTGTTCCAACAATGGAGTGATCCTTAGGCTTTGGCACTAGTTCCCATACTTTGTTCCTCTCAAATTGATGCAACTCCTCTTGCATTGCAATGATCTAGTGTGGATCTTGCTCTGCATCTTGAATGGACTGAGGTTCAATTTGATATAGGAAGCAGGTGTGCAACAGGTTTTGGTTGACCTGATTTCTGGTTTGCACACCAGCTGAGATTTCTCCAATTATTTGGGAAATTGGATGGTCTCTTGATGTTACTAAATCAACAGGGGGTGTTGATTGTTCACCAACCTGTGTTGTTGTTTCCTCTTGTGGTACAACAACTGTCTCTTCAAGTTGTTCTTCAATGTGTTGAGCATTCCCTTCATCTTCACTGCTTTCATCCTCTTGAGTAACCTGTAACTTGTTCAAGTCTTCAACTAGAGAATGTTCCTGCAAAGGTTCTATGGTAGAAGAATTCTTCTCCTTGAAAGACATGTTAGTTTCATCAAATAAAATGTGAACAGATTCCTCAATTTTCAAATATGATTTATTATAGACCCTATAGGCCTTGCTGATCATGGAGTATCCCAGAAAAACTCCTTCATCAGCTTTGGCTTGAAATTTTGCTAAATATTTCTTGTCATTATTGTGAATGTAGAAAATACAACCAAAGACTCTAAAATAGTCAACTTTAGGTTTCTTCCCTTTGAGTAATTCATAGGGAGTCTTTCCCTTTAGTTTATGTATCAGACTTCTGTTCAGCACATAGTTGGAGGTGTTCACTGCCTCTGCCCAAAAGGATAGAGGTAGATGAGCATCTGATAACAATGTGGTGGCAGATTCAATAAGGGTTCTATTTTTCCTTTCAGCTACCCCATTTTGTTGAGGAGTTCTAGGAGCTGAGAAAGTATGCCTGATCCCTTCACTCTGATAGAACTCTTGCATAAGAAGAGAATCAAACTGTGTCCCATGATCACTTCTGATCAGGGCAATGTGAGTATTGAACTCAATCTGTATACATTTGAGAAACTCTGTCAGACACTTAAAGTTATCAGACTTCTTCCTTAGAAAGAACACCCAAGTGAATCTAGAGAAGTCATCTACAACTACTAAAGTGTAGGATTTCCCTCCTAGGCTTTGTACTGTGATGGGTCCAAAAAGATCCATGTGTAACAGATACAATATCCTAGGTGAATCACTCTTATTAAGTGACTTAAAGCTGTTTTTAGTTTGCTTGCCTAATTGATAAGCCCTGCAGAGTCCTTCCTTCTTGTAGGGGCCAGAAGGTACTCCTCTAACAAGGTTGTCCTTGAATAGCATAGCAATAGTTCTAAGGTTTAGGTGTCCTAATCTCTTATGCCATAAAATATTGGGTCTACAGACAGAATTGAACAAGAAGATATCTACATTAGTTGAATGAAAATCTACTAGATAGATGTTACCTTTTCTTTTACCTGTCAACACAGTTGTGTTGTCCTCTGACATGATTTTGCATAAGGCTTTGCTGAAGGTCACCTGGTACCCTTCATCATACAGCTGACTGATGCTAATTAGGTTGTGCTTCAGTCATTCCACATAAGCTACCTTCTTGAAAGTTACTGATCCAATCTGTACTGCACCATATCCTTTAGTTTGTCCAAAGTTTGAATCACCAAAGATAACTTTGGGTCCAAGCTTGGCTCTGAAGGATGTGAGGTTGTCCTTGTTCCCTATCATGTGCTTAGAGCACCCACTATCCAAGCACCATTGCTGGTTAGATGTTGGATAGGTCTTCACCTGCACATAAGACAATTCATTTGTTTTTGACCCAGTTTACCTTGGGCCTAGGTTGATAACCTTTAAATTCTGAAATGAAAGACATCCCAGGTTGACTCTTATATCCTTCAGGATGATATCTCCTTGGAGGTATAATCCATTCAGTATAAGGGTTAAAGATTTGGGATGAAGGACCCTTAGGATTCAATTTTGATTTGCCTTTGAAAAATTTTCCAGAGCTCTGACCTCTGTTCGATGATCTTGGAGCTGCGTTCGACGATATTGGTTCAGATCGTCGAGCTCCATTCGACGGTCGACTATGGCTGAGGTCAGGTATTTGAGATCGTCGACCTGCGTTCGACGACTTTGGCTGAGATCGTCGATCTGCGTTCGACGATTTTGCCTGAGATCGTCGAGCTGCGTTCTGCGATCGTCGATCTTCATTCGGCGATCGTCGATCTTCATTCGGCGATTGTCGATCTCCGTTCGACGATTTCTGCTGGGACTTGGTTTTCTGAGGCAGATCAGAATTTTTTCTAGCAACCTCTACAACTCCCTTTCCTTTGTCAGAAATGAATTTGATTGGAGTTATTAGAACTATAGGTTGGCTGGATGAAGCACCCAAGCCCAGTGTACTGTTGAATCTGGAGTTCACTGTGCTTGTGATGTCCATCAGCTTGATGCTTCTCCCATTGAGGGATTCTTCAAGCTTCTTGGCCTCAGAGAGCTCACTTTTCAGTGAAGCTATCTGTTCCCTACAGCATTCCAACTCCTGAGAGAGTTTGAGGTTTTCTGACTTTAAAGTATTGTGTTCAGATAATTGATTTCTGAGAGAGATAATTTCTTTCTCAGATTTTAGCAGGTCTAAACACAGTGCTTTAAATTCAGATTTAAAATCCTCTGAACTAAAATCAAAAGAACCAATTACCTGATCTTCTTCAGGTTGAGTCTCTGAATCTAACTCTGACTCCTCTTCTTCTGAATTATGTTGTGAGGCATTAATTGTCATCATGCAGAACTCCTTTTCTTCTGCATCATCCTCATCATCACTAGAGCTGGATGAGGCTTCTGACTCTTCTTCAGTCTCACTCCAGGATTCAGCAACAAACCCTTTTCTTGTATGTTTGTTTTTGCTTGAAGAGGGTTTCCCATTGCCATTCCTCTTGGAGTCTATCTCCTTTCTTCTTTCTTTCATGTCTCTTCTGTCCTTGTTCTTATTCTCTGGACAGTCAGGAACTATGTGCCCTGGTTTCCTGCAACCAAAGCAAATAATATTTTTATTATTATTATTACTGGACTTGTCATACCTTGGCTTATCCTGCTCCTTGTATGATCTCCTTCTGAAGTCATTTCTGGTCATCTTATAAAATCTTTTGGCCAGCACACTGAGTAGTTCATCATTGCCTGTGGCTTTATCTTCAGGCAGATCTTCAGTTGCCTTGAAGGCTATGGTCTTCTCTTTTCTTGTGGCTGGTGAGGCAGCCTTCTATTCTTCCTCTCTATTTTTGATGAGTAGCTCATAATATTTGAGCTTACCCAATAGAGCTTCAGTGGTGATCTCATTCAGACTTCTGGCATCCTTAATTGGCCAGATTCTTGAATCCCAAGTGCTGGGGAAGCACATTAGGATCTTGTCATTAAGTTCAGTTAGTGAGATCTCTTTGTCCAATGTCCTGAGTTCACTGACAATTAGACTTAGCCTGTTGTACATGTCTCCCACTGACTCAGTTTCTCCCTTCTTGAAATTCTCATATTGAGAGATGAGATGGGATCTTCTATCCTTTCTCTCATCAGCTGAGCCTGAGACTATTTCTGAGAGTTTGTCCCAAATTTCCTTTGCTGAATTGCATTCATCCACCTTTTGAAATATGTCATCAGACATTGTCTGGGCCAAGATGTTCATAGCCTTGGCATCAGCTACCTTCCATCTCTTGATATCAGCATCTGTTCCTAATAGAGGTGGAACAGCATTTGTACTTGTGTTCTCTGGGGGTCTTGCACATACTGTCAAAACAGAATTAAAAATATCTTCGTCAATAGAATTCATGTAAAGTATGATCCTTGCTTACCAGAGTGCAAACTTGGATAGATTGCACACTGGAGGTCTGGTGCTAGCATACTCTTTGTTTTGAGCCATGATTTGTGAAAACAAAATCTAATAATAAAATACCAAAGAAAAACAGATCTAACTTGGGATCTTTGGGTTCAGGTGTTACCCTGTACAACCAATCAGGTATGCTATGTTTAACCAACTTGGCTCTGATACCAATTGAAAGTGCAGCTAGATCTGATATACTCTAGAGGGGGGGGGGGTGAATAGAGTATATGGTGCTTTGAAACTTTTTACAACAATTGTTGTAATGAGAGTGAGCAGGGAAGCAGTTAAAAAACCAATCACAGAACTAAGTTAAACAAAAGCTAATCACAGAAAAATCAAGGCCAGAAACAAACATAAACACAAGCAAAACCAGAAGACACAAGGAAATATAGTGGTTCCCCTAAACTTGGGTACATCCACTCTTCTACCACCCTAGGTAGGAATCCACTGCAGGATGAGTTGATCAGGTGTCCTGGGCACCAATGAGCTTTTGATAAGGTGCTCAAAAACCAAAGCAGATTTTTTGATCAGGTGTCTTGCCACCAATGAGCTTTTGACAAGGTGCTCAAAAACCAAATCAAACTTTTGAAGGGAGTTTGAGAAACCCTTTACAGAGAGGGGGTGAGAGAGTGATGGAAGTCTTCTCTTTCTCAAACAACTGAGAAAACTATGTGGATTGTTGATGTCAAAGCTCCCCCTGAATCCTTGAGATCTTCAGGAAGAAAAGCTTTGCAGAGGGTGATAGTCCTTCAAAGATTGAACTCCAGCAATAGATGATTTCAGCAATAGCTGAAATGTTGAATGTCTGGAGTCTGGAAATATGTTGGCCTTGAACACTTTGAAAACTAAAGAGATCTGAAGATTTCTGACAAGATTGATCTCCTTGGATGAGTGTTCTCTTGAGAATTCTTTAAGACAGTATATGATGTCTAACTGTGTGTCTATCTCTCTGTAATCTGTATTCTGTGTGAGATTCAAAAAAATTCTTCTCTATTATTCTCTGATACAGAATAGAATAACATTCTCTTTCAAGTATAGCCGTTGGCCTGCATTAATTGCATCCTTAATTGCACAATCTCTTCTGGAGGAAAGTCCACAGAAATATTCCTTGAAAAATCCCTTGAAACTTGGTTCAGAAATGAATGAAAACGGCTAGGAAATCTCTGAATTAATTGCAGAATAACTCCTTAACTGATTTGAATTTGAATATAGAAACATCCTTGAAGTTATCTGAAATCGTCGAACTGAGCTCTGCTATCGTCGAGCTGAGCTCAGCGATCTGGAAATATACAGCAGCAAAATATCATCGATCTGAGCTCAAAGATCGTCGAACTGAGCTCAGAGATAAAGATCCAAAGCAGAGTCAAAATCGTCGACCTGAGCTCACCGATCGTCGAATGGAGTTCGACGATATAATGAAGTTGAGCTCAGCGATCGTCGAATGGAGTTCGACGATCTGTCGAACTTGAGCTAGACGATCGTCGACCGGAGTTCGACGAATCGTCGTGCTGAGCTCGACGATATGACTTAGTCTCCAAACACAAAATCTTGGTCTTCAGGGGAGCTTCCAAACCTAGACTTCTAACCCTTAGATTCAATTCTAATTGACCTATTGAGCTATACAGGAGGTCAAGCAAAGGTTCCTAGAGACATAGTGATCCTGACCCAAATTAGTAATAGGGTGTTCCAACAGACTTCATATTGGGCCTCCCACTGACATTTCGGCTTCACGATTCCATCTTGGTCGTAGTGGACCGATTCTCTAAAATGGCTTATTTTATCGCTTGTCACAGTACCAACGATGCTTCCCATGTCGCTAAGTTGTATTTTAAGGAGTTCGTAGCTCATCGAGGTGTCCACAAAACCATCGTGACCGATAGAGATGTTAAGTTTACTAGCTACTTTTGGAAGACACTGTGGAAGTTGTTGGGCACGAGGCTTATGTTTTCGTCGGCCTACCACCCCCAAACGGATGGGCAAACGGAAGTTGTTAACCGTAGTTTGGGAGGATTACTTCGTTGCTTGGTGGGCGATCATAAGGGTACATGGGATCTTATTCTCCCCCACGCTCAGTTAGCCTATAATAATTCTAAGAATAGGTCCACCGGGTTATCGCCAAATGAGATAGTGCATGGATATAAGGCGCCCGTGCCTCTTGATTTGATTCCGTTACCACCATCATTTAAATCAAGTCAATATGCACAGGACTTCACCTCGCATGTTCACACTCTCCATGAGCACATTGGCAAGACGTTAGCTAAACAATATGCTATTTATCAATCGAATGCTAACATACATAAGCGAGCAGTCCCCTTAAAGGTTGGTGATTTGGAAATGGTACGTCTTATCCCTGAACGGTTGCCCTCGGGCACCATAAAAAAATTAGCGAATAAGAGAGCCGGTCCTTTTCGGGTTTTGAAGAAGCTAGGTGAAAATGCATATTTATTACAGTTACCTGCTGAGTGGGGAATCTCCCCTGTTTTTAACATTTCGGATTTAACGCTTTATGTCGCTCCACCACCTGAATTGTCAGTCTCTCCGTTTCATATTTCCACTATACCGTCTAAAGGGGTTGGCGGTGCGAATATTTCTAGACCGCTCTCCCTTTCGGATTCTTCGGGAGGTACGTTGTCTATTGATGATGCAACTTGTTTTTCTTCTTCGCCTAATGCTTTTCCAAGGTTCCCCCGAACCGATTTCTTGCCTGACAAGATTTTGCAGGATGCAGTGTTTTCTACTCCCGACGGCGACATTCACAGGTTTTTGGTCAGATGGCGTGGTCGTCCAGCTTCGGACGACTCTTGGATTTCTTCGGCCGACCTGGCTCTTCTCGATGCAGATCTACTCCACCGTTACTGTCCAGCCCACTCATCGGTGATGAGTCCTTTTGAGAGCGGGAGGATTGATGGCGATGGCCACCACGATGGCCTATTGGGTTATGAAGACGACAACCATGGCGGTGTTACGATTGATGGCGACGGCCACCACGACAGCCAATTGGGTGATGAAGACGACGACCATGGCGGTGTGACCGTGACAGAAGATGACGACGATGCTCCACCATCAAGAGACTTGCGGCGCTGTAGCGGGCACGGCTACAATCTTCGCCCACGCAACAAAAATAAGCTTTGAATTTATTTTATTATTTGGTCTGCCTTTATCTGGTTATATGTAGTATTTGACACTATGTTATTTTGTTATTTCATTTTCTACAACATTTTTATTTTGGGCTGCTAGTAGCCACATGGTTGTAAGCCTTATAAAAGGCCACATTATCATTTGTTATGAAGGCTAATATTGAAATCAATTGAAAATTCCTCCAACCCTAAATTTTCTATCTCCCCTCCCTCTCTTCTAGCCGCCGGCCCCCCATCCTCTCCCTCTTTCTTCTTCTTGGCCGCACCCCCCTTCTCTCTCTCTTCTTCTTCTCATTCCCTCCCTCATCCCTCTTCCAACTACATCCTCTCATCTACGTGTCCATCCCTTTTCTTTCAAAGGTGGTCGGCCAACCTTGGAGGAGGAAGATCTCGTGCAAGGAAGAATCAAGGTAGGGGTAATCAACCACGGCGAGAAGCGAAGGAGGCGAACAAGATCTTCATCCGTGGCGTGTTTCTCGTGGATTCCAAAAAGGGAAGAGCGATCGTACTTGGTGGATCCAACATCTCGGATCTACGTTTCCGAGTGGGGTAACGAAATTCCTACCTAAGAGATTCTCTTCTTTGATTAATTCTTGTGGTGGACGGATTTTGCGTGATTTCTCGAATTGCTAAATTTTCGCGGTGTTCCTAAAAATAGATTTGAGATTTTCAGTTGGTTTTTTCCGAAAAGATCTCGCAAGAGGATTGGCGCTCCTCGCTTTTGTTTTGTTGGGATAGATCCAACCGTTTTTTTGAATCGTGAATTTTTTTGGTGGATCTATTTTGGTACAACTCCAAAGCTCGATCGGAATTAATATTATTCCATTTAGCCGGAAAGGATTTTGGCCTATAGCCATTCTCCGTTCCATTTGCGGATCGGCTATCCGTATGTTAGCGCGAACGATAAAAAAACAATCATTGTGGTCGCTGCGTTGTGTTTGTGTGCCGGTTAGGGAGCGATAACGTTGCCAAGGCCGTAGTCACGCCCTCCATGTAGGATCCCAAAGGCCCAGCCTACATCACATCTCTTTTGGCTCTAAACGATACGGAGAGCGTGACACCGGTTTGGAACTACACTAAACCACCTTAACCACATGAGGGGCAGACATCAATGTCTTACACGACCCCTTTCACGCCCGCAAATGTCGTCTCATGACTAGCTCTCAACTGAGCCCCTAGCAACTTCGATCAATGTATGTCTGCTGCTCCGAGAGCCTGACCATACTAAAGATCACGATGAATTATCGTAGAGGTATCAACAACGCTTGCAAATCAAACTATTGACTCACAATCCAGACCTAAATGCAATAGATTCTATTTGTGCGCATTGAGTACCATAAGACAACAACATCTCTGAAATGTCTTTTGCCATTGAAAGAAGTATTCCGACGTGCAAAACAATTCCTTTGGGCAAGCGGAGACGCGAAGCCCCCTTTAACGAACGGTGCTCTCCCGAAACAAACGAAAGTCAGGACAAATCTCAACACAAACAGTTCTGAACTAATATGCATAAGGACGACATGTGGTTACAGTTAACTGTTATAACTTTAAACCATACCTGTCACCACGACAGCGTGCTTTCTGGCCTCTTGCTGACCCAGCCTGTACACTTCAGAATTCCTCTCGGACAAAAAGCGTCTGTTCCAACAGCTACGGGCAAAATGACCCACTTTACCGCAGATATAGCAAGCTCCTGTGACTCGACTTGTGCTTGCCCCCAACGCACTAGACGATGGTGCTGAGTTCGAAGTCTTCAGCTTCTTGTTCCAACTGCGGACATCGGACTTTGAACTTGGCCCTTTGAACTGTGGTTTCTTAGTACTAGAGTCCTCACCTGCTCCTGACATAGCTTCCTTAATCTTCTGAGCACCATCCCAACATTCTCGGGCAAAGTGCCCTTTCTTGCCACAAGTATGACAGTTGTAAGTAACCTTGCTAGTCGATGATCTAACCTTTTTCTTCAGCGTTCTGCTAGATGCACCCCTCATAGGACTTGCAGAGTTCGATACCCAACTCAGTGGTATCTAGTGATTTTTTCCCATTTCCACTTCCAAAGATGTGGCCGAGTCTACCAAGGCTCGGAATCCCATTAGTTTTGGTCCTAGAAGTAGAATTCGCAGTTCGTCACGTAGACCACTATAGAATCTATCAACTATAGACCTCTCGTTCTCCAACTCAAAGCATGGGTAGCGGCTTATCAAAAGGAATGCCTGCAAATACTCATAAACTGAGTGCGTACCCTGCACCAAGCACATATTTGACGGCTGACCTGATGGCCTCCTAAATGTCATTTGATCCAACCCACCACCCGACATTGAAGTCATCTCGGGGACAAAAGGTTACACATTGCTTCCCTGCTGTACACTAGTCATAGCGAGCACAACTTCAACGATCCTTCTTATGGTTTCAAATGAAAGAGGGGTCTCAAGCGCGCCACTGGGTGCACTATAATCGTCAGAAACCAGATGTTCTGTCGGCTCTGCGCCACTCCCGGTCACCTATAGTCGTACAAAAAACCAATAAGTGACCAAACAAAATTGCAAAAAGCAATTATAGGAATGCGCGGGTTCCTCAAACATGAGTATTTTTCATTCCTAAGTGGACATTCATGGGTTCTTTTTAATGTTATAATGATGACGCACACATGTGCTCACCACCCCTTAAAAGAATTCGCCCACGAATTCATTTAAGCCTGACCGTAACCAGAATTCTGATACCAAATTGTAACACCCTCATCTGTCGCATGGCAAATAACAGAAGGTCTAGCTGGAACCCGACGCCGTATACTACAGACAGTCGGAAGGATTACCAAATGAATACCCAAACTATCCAATTAAGACTACTCGTCCTACACAGAGCATTCTAGCGGAAGTTTTTAAAAGTTGAAAGAACCCAAAACTTGAATCCAATAAATATGAATGTCCACAACTACAAAATAGGAATGACACCCAAGAACACTGAGAAGGTACATGGCCTTATGGCCTTACAATAATTCACTTAACATAACATGTCTTACATACATCGGCTCGCAGTCCGGCCACACATGACAAATGTAAAAACAACTATTCTACGACCTTCTAGGGCCAGCACAGCAACATGGGCTCCAGCCCGCTATTTGGTGCTCGGCTCCGCAGCACCTGCAAGCACGTACCACCGCACGGTGGTAAACAAGGCAACGGTCAGCTAAAAGCTGACCAAATTATAACGACCCCGCCCCTTACTCGGGACGACGGTGCTCTTTCCCTGCATAGCATTAGTCCAATAAAATAATATAGCGTAATTATATTTCGCCACAGGTGTAGGCTCGCACAGCAAAACACCCCGTGCACTCAGGGCACATTCACGGTGAACCCTAACCAATCAGTGCATTCACCACCACCCCCAGGATGGCAACAACATGTGAGCATTTAGCCTATCTGACCACCGTCTAAGGCTCCGACTATGCCTACGGCCAGTGCCCGTTTTCGGATTTATCGCACCGTACCACATAGCCTAGGTCCAATTCCACTTGCCTGTTGCTCACGCCGCATATACAATTTAAGTCCTACGCACGGGCCAAGCTTCTCTCGGATCCCAAAAGTTTCCAAAACAATCTCATAACCCAGTTATGATCAAGGCCGGTTCCCAGACCGCCAAGTTTGCAGAACACGTTTCCGCTTAGTTTTCCGGGTGCGCCTTGAAGCTAACCTCCAAGGATAGCTGCTGCAATCTACCGCGTAGAAACCCAAAAAAAACCCATAACACGGAGTCTTCTCCGGCAAATCATAGCAAATGCAACATCACTGATCCAGACGGTACACGTCCGGGTAGGCTTCACACACAATGCCTATGCCCGAACATATGATTCCGGGCTCTATGTGCAACCCAAGGGGGACTATTCACATCAACCCCAAGGAACACCACGCACTCACCGCACACTCGCGGGAGCGGGGTTCCTATGCAAAAGAAAGAGCTTCACATGCCCAAGTTGAGAATCGTTACCCTTGTAGTCCGTTTTGGCGCCATGGAAAAACTACGCGGACAGAACTCTTCGCAACGACCTTCCCTCCACGGATCCGCTCTCATACTTTGAAACGGTGCTCCGGTGCTCCGCCGGGGGCCGGAAATCTCCTACTTCTTCCTCTTCTCTCTCACCTTGGAAGGAGAAAGCTTTGGAGAGAAAATGAGGGATTAACCTCCTATTCCCGGCCTTAACAGAGCAGGATCTCATCTGGGCCATCAGATCTTAATTAAAGAAAACGAACGGCTCATATCTGCACAAAATTCTCCAGACTTGGGCCGAACACGGCTTGGCACACGGCCGTGTCCCAGGCCGTGTGCCTCGATCCAGGCACGATAATCGAACTGAGAGACGCACACGGGCCAATACACGCCTGTGTCTCACCTGACACGCCCGTGTCGGGTTCCTCGACACGCCCACGTTTGGGGGCATGTCACGCATAACAGCCACGGCAACGTACACGACCCAACTGCATACGGGTAAGGACATGGGTTGGCACACGCCCGTGTCGGAGGACACGCCCGTATCATCCGGCCGTGTTCCTGACCGTTTCCTTCTCGGGATGAAAACGGCCAAAAAAATCACCAGCCAGACACGGCCTTGGACACGCCCGTGTCGTAGGCCATGTACACCTATACAGGCACCAAAAACCCTTTTTCGCGACCGACTCGCAAACAATTTTCGGGTCGTTACACACAGCTTGGGATACAGGCTTGTCCCAGGGGCATGTCATGCTCGGGTTCGACGATGGCCATTTGGTCGACGAATTGCAGTCGACGATCATCGAGCAGCGAACACGGCCTGAGACACGGGTGTGTCCAGGCCATGTCCTACTCGGGTATTTGGCCGAGTGGTGTCGGGGGAGAAATACGGCTTGGAGCCCAAACGTGTTCGGGGTTGACAAATGTGTGTGTCAAATGGGACACAGGCGTATCCAATACCTTTGTTCTCCTCGGGTTGGTGTTGGTCCTGTGTTGATGGAGGAACATGCCCGACAACACTGGTATGTACTGGATGACACGGGTGTGTCAAGTTTGACACGGGCATATCGTGTACCCATGTCCTTTTCTGGGTGCGATGGTTTCAGCGTCGAATGAGGCACACGGCCTTGTACACGGGCGTGTCACAAGCCGTGTTCGGCACAGGTTTTGGATTTCAAGTCCGAATCGTGGCCGTCTGTTTCCTTATTTTGGGATCCAACGACTCAGAGCTGTCCTTGCTGGGATATACCCGAGAATAGGGCTTAGAAACCATCATTCTATTGGGATTTTCTCTTTCTAAAGTTCTAAAAGGAGGGGAGAGCAAGGAAGAAGAAGGAAGAGAGATTCGACTGCTGGTGGAGCTTCGGAGCCCCAAATTGCAAGCCGAGTTTAGATCTACGAAGGCAAGGACATTGAGGTTCTTTTCATCCGCATATATTTCCATGGCTCCAAAGAGGAATGCTAGGTTAATGATTCTCATCTTAGGACATGTGAAGTCCTCTTTTCCCTTACATAGGAAAGCCGCTCTCGCGAGTTTGCGGTGAGGGTGAGGCGTTCCTTCGGGTAGACATGAATAGTCCCTGTTGTTTTGCATGTAAAGTCCGTAATCGAGAAACGTACATAGGCATGATGTGTGAATCCTACCCGAACAAGTTGGCCTGGATCGGTGATGTTGCATTACATGAATGGCCGGAGAAGACTCCGCGCATTTGATTCTTTTTCGGGTTTTCTACGCGGTAGATTGCAACAGGGAGCCTTGGAGACTAATTCCAAGGTGCACCAGGAAAACTGGGCAGATGCGTGATTCTGCCAACTTTGTGGCCTGTAACTTGTACATAATCGGGTTATGTAAAGTGTGAAATCGATTTGAAACTCGGGAAAGCTTGACCCATTCATATGGCTCAAATTAACGTTGCGGTGTGAGCAACGGGTTAGGCGGAACCGTACCCGCTCTATGTCATTCGGTAGGAGCCTTTGGCATAGATGGAGGTCTTAGGCGGTCTATGTCTTAAAATGATGTGACCAATGACGGAAAGACAGTAATGCTCACAAGAAATTGCCGTCCAAGGGACGGTGGTGAGACCGCGGACTTTGATCGGGTTCACAGAGAATGTGCCCTGAGTGCACGGGGTGTGTGGCCGTGAGTGCCTACGCCTGTGGTGAAGTGTTTATTCACTATTATTTGGCAATGCTAAAAAGGTGCAGGGAAGGAGCATCGCCGCCCCTAGTATAGGGGCGAGATCGTTATAATTTGGTCAGCATATCTGACCGTTGCTTTTGTTTGCCACCGCTCGGTGGATTGTTGCTTGCAGGTGCTACGGAGTCGAGTGGTAAATAGCGGGAAAAAGCCCTTGTTGATGAGGCGGCCCTCGAAGGCCTAATTTTGAGTGTTTTCTTTTATTCTCATGTATGACCGGCCTGCGTGCCGAGGTTTGGAAGACACTTAAATTTGAGAAAACTATTGTAAGGCCATAAGACCATGTACTCGTGTATTTGTACGTACATTCCTGTTGGGTTTTTATAGTGGACATTCATTCTGTTGGTTGGGTTCTTTATTTGAAACTTTTAAATTTCTTCTGCTAGAATGTACGCTATGTAGGATGTTGATTATTGGCAGGTTGGTTTCCATTGCGTAACCTTCTGGTCTGTCTGTGGTATATGGCGTCGGGCCCCGGCCGGACCTACTGCTATATGCTGTGCGACGGATACGGGGTGTTACAATTTGGTATCAGACTACTAGTTTTGGTCAACTTAAATGAATTCATGGGCAAATTCCTTTAAGGGGTGGGGAGCACATGTGTGTGCGTCATCGTTATAACATAAAAGAACCCATGAATGTCCACTTAGGAATGAAAATACACATGTTTGGGGAACCTACGTGTTCTTATAATTGCTTTTTGCAATTTTGTTTGGTCGCTTAACGGAGTTTTGTACAAATATAGGTGACCAAAAGTGGTGCAGGGCCGTTAGAATGCCCGGTTTCTGAGGCTAATAGCTCACCGAATGATGCATGTGCAACACCTCCTGTAACACCCCGAAGCCAATCGGGTCATTTTGGGCCAATTTGGGTTCAGGCATGTGTGACACGACCTGGGACGCGGGCGTGTCCCAGGGCGTATCAGGCCTGGGTTGTGTCGAGTCGTCAGGTCGACGAATTTTGCTCGACGATCATCGAGTGTCGAGTGTCGAGTGAGGACACGGCCTATGACATGGGCGTGTCACAGGGCGTGTCAGTGGTCGTCGAACTCAGCTCGACGTCTTGAGCCAGGGCGTGTTTGCCGGACACGGGTGTGTCCAGGTGCACACGGCCAGGAACACGGGCGTGTGCTGGGCCGTGTGAAGTCTCGGGTTGTTTTGGGATTATTTTCGTTGAGGCACATGGCCTCAGACACGAGCGTGTCTGAGGGCGTGTTGGGGACACGGCATGTGACACGGGCGTGTCACATGGCCGTGTACTGTTAGTTTTGAGTCGGTTGACTGCCGCTTAGGGGGACACGGCCTGTGACACGGGCGTGTTGTAACGCCCCGGATTTTTGATTACGTACGCATGATGGGCGTTACGTTGGCTTTGACTATAGTTTGAGCATGGTTTTTCCCGCGGGCTTGCGAGTGGCTGTTTTGTTTGCCGAGTTGCACGATTCCCCAGCAAACCGGAGTCCATATGAGGGACTCGGTGAGGCCTCTTAGGGAATGCTTGCACTTTTTCGCGCCCGGGTAATGTAGCTCAAAATAAGTTGCTGATTCCGGAAAAAAAAAAAAAAGGTAAAAAGTGCTTGAGGCAAAAATGGTCTAGGACGTCTCAGAAACATTTTTCACAAAAGGGAAAAATGATCGTTTTTGTGCTAGACACGCCCCTTGACACGGGCGTGACCCAGGCCGTGACCTGGGCGTGACCTTGACTCGACGAGTTTTTCTTGCGTCGAGTTTAGCTCGACGAATGGGGTACATGCCCCGTGACACGGGCGTGTCACGGGCCGTGTCCCGCTTCGTCGAGTGTCGAGTGTCGATCGTCGAGTATCGAGCGTCGAGTATCGAGTGTCTAGTCGTCGAGAGAGGGGACACGGCCTGTGACACGGGCGTGTCACAGGGCGTGTCAGGCTGGGTCGAGTGTCGACACTTTTTGTCGATGAGGTGTCGAGACACGGGTTACACGCCCTAGGTCACGGGCGTGACCGACCCGTCACGGGCGTGTACCCGGCCGTGTACCGTGTGGATAAACTTTGATTTGCCGACTTTCGGCGCCGCTATAGGTACACGCCCTGTGTCACGGGCATGACACAGGGCGTGACCGGCCCGAAAATCGACTTTTTCCAGTTTTTTTGTGCCGTTCATTTCCTTGATTCTGCATCGAACGGTTCAGCTTTGTTCTGGAGGAAATAAGTCCGACACAGAGCTTTGTATGTCTCATTTTCTTCTTTTCATCTTCATCTTCTTCTTCTTCATTCCCAAAGAGAAAGCAAGAGAGCAAGGGAGCAAGCAAGGCAAGGAAAGAGGAGAGCAGCCGTCGCGGCATCGTCTCGGTTCAGGCAAGCGGTGTTCTCCACCCTTGCCAATCTTCGTACTTGATTCAATTTTCCATTTTTCTAGCTTGAGATCCTGTGTTGAATTTTTCTTTATTAGCCTTAGTCTTTCAATTCCCCTTAGTTTGTTCTTCTTGATTCAAATAATGAGCAATACTCCTGTTTTCCCATGATCAATACTCTTGTGTTATGCTAATTCCCTATGCTAAGTCCCTATGCTAAATGACCTTGCTCTCCCATGTTTAGTTTTGTTGGTATCAAGTCTATGCTAGATTAATTCATGTAGCTAATTCGGTTCATATTCATGTAACCTATCTAGTAGAGGTGATTTTTCCTTGGTCAATTCAAACTCTATCATGTGATTTTATTTTGATACAAAGCATGTGATTTTTATGGGATGAAGGCATCAAACGCTACGTTGGCAATTGGTAGTCGTGTGTAAGGGCGATGAAAGGAGCGTGTTACCTTGGGTTATGGGGCGTTTTGCGAGGCGAATTTGTGAACCATGGCAGGAGCGTTTGTGTGAGATTTTTGCAAGGGGTGGTGTGGTTTCAGCCTGTGGCCACCGGGTTTTGTTTTTGTGGTTAGAGAGACCACTTGGGCCCCGATTTGGGCTGGTTTTGTTTGGTGCGTTCCACTTTAGGGCCGCCACCGGTAAGACCCTTGCGTAATTTCTTGGCTTATGAATGATGTAATGGGCATGTGTTTTGCCTTTTGCTCCTGCGGTTTAAACAGGACATGATGAACTTGTACGCACTTGGTGCGTTTGGCATGGATTGTGGTGCGTTTTCCACTTGTTTTGTTCACTCATGTTACTTGATGAAACATCTCTGTGGGGTCGGTAAGCCCCTTCGTTAAAATATATGACATTTATGCTCTCTTTTTGTATAGCTTGGTTGATTGCTGAGGTATTCTTTCTTGAATGCCTCAGGTGCAGGTTGTAGCCGGTTGAGCGGCTAGGTTGGTTGGTGGCGTTTCCTGGGAACTAGCCGAGCATTCATAGCGAGGTAGTTCTTCTTTTTGTTGTACAGACATACATGTGCCCCAATGGGTTCGTGTCAGCTTGTTGGCGCCCATTGGTGGTTTTCTTTTGTGTAAATATGAACTAGACTGCTAATGTAACTCATTTGGATGGAATGATATGTACCTGCTTTTGGGATGGTTTTCTAGTAGGTTGCATTAGCTATTTTGACTAATGATATGTACTATTGTATATCATGCATACATGTTTTGTTTAACTAACACATACTTTTCAAATGACGTAAACAAAGAGGAGTTCTTATAGTAGTATCACTCTAGACTGCATATAGGAGCTCATCATAAATAAACAAAGTATTTCCGCCGCGTACAAAGACAAGTTTACTATCTAAGGCCGAGGGATACGGCCATTTAATCCAAAAGTTTTCCTGCATGTAACTATTGAATTTCAACTTGTAAAGTCAGCGTCAAGAGTTGCCTGAGCGTGTGCAGTTATCCCCTGCACGACGTGGCATCATAACCCGTAGTTCCTCTTGCTCTGATATGATATGCTCGTTGAGGACATGCGGGTTGTGACAGTTGGTATCAGAGCCAGGTTTGCTTGACATTTGGTCGGGCAAACTTTCCCTTTGATTTTGTGTTTCTAAACATCATCGCATACACACACCGAGGTGCCATCAGTATGTCTTGGCCGAAGCACGTACACTACACTCATGGCATGAACAGAAGTATACGGGGCATATTATGTAGTATGGGATGCCTAATATGTGGTTGTATATGGATCCACCATAGGGGCAACATGTGAGGGTTATGTAGTATGGGATGCATAACCACACCACATGGATGCGACTAGCACGTTTTCTTTTATTCGTTGCATGCAATGCTATGTAGTATGGGATGCATAGCATTGTGATGCGTACGACCGCTCATGGCATGCATTAAGGCTTTGTTTTTAGATTGCATAGCACATCACGCATAACATAACATTGCATGAGCACAACGTGCCAAGCTAAGACGTACATGATGACACCTGTACACACATAGTTTTGGGTCAAAGAAAGTCATGCATTCATGGTTTAGGCACAAGTTAGTGGGATGACGGTGAGTCATCTTTAGGTTAGGCATACCATCATTCTCAAACGCCCAAAGCAAGTTAGCAGTTGATGTTCATATTTCTTTATGTATGGTCTGTACATAGCTGTAGTGTGTTTTGTTGGGTTTGAGCTTGATAAGAGTGAACGTGTTATAGGATGTCGAAGCGTCCAGTGACAAGGCAAACTCCCCAATCCGAGGGCGAGTCTTCGGGCGCACAGAATAATGCGCTGATGGATAGTCTTCGCCAAAGTAATGAGGCTTTGACGAGGCAGGTACAGGAGGTACAGTCCCTGCTCCAAGCTATGTCATCCGCGATGTCTGGGCTGGCACCAAGAGGACAAGAGATGGTTAGAGGCCCCACTAGTTCGACTCCTTTAGTGGCAGCGACACCCCCAGTTGTGGTTCCTCCTGCGATGACTTTCATCTCGCAGTTTCAGCGACTTGGACCACCGACGTATGATGGAAAAGCAGACTTCGTAATCTTGGATGATTGGGTGATTACGTTGGAAGAAATGTTTGTGTATGCTGGTGTGACTGAGGACCAAAAGGTGATGCTTGCTGCCTATCAACTGAAAGGGTTGGCGAAAGGTTGGTGGTTACGAGAAAAGGAAGGACTAGGGGCGGGCTGTTCGTGGGAATGTTTAAAGAACTAGTACGGCGCAAGTTTCTACCGGCAGTGGAACGGGACCGCCTGATGAATGACTTCTTGTACTTGAAGCAGAGGAAACTCACAGTGAGTGAGTATGAAATCGAGTTTAGCAAGTTAAGTCGGTTCGCTCCGAGCTTGGTGACTACAGAAGCTGACCGAGTAAAGAGATTTCTTGGCGGACTCCGTAGCGACGTTCAGCAGTTCGCAAGTGCTTATGGAGCGACAAGTTACACTATGGTGGTTGAGGCGGCGTTGAAGGTAGAAGCTATAGAAAATGCCAAACAAAGAGGGCAGCAGATGAGGCAGGGCAAGAGACAGCTGGTGGGAGAGAAAATGTCCCACGAGTCAGACGTAAAGAAGAAGAAGGAACTATGTAGCTTCGCCGGTCACCCGTTTGAAAAATGTTTCAAGCGGTTGGGAATGCAAAAGAAGGAGCAGGTGCACGCCATTCAAGGTGCGCCAACCAGAGACTTGGAGTGTACATTTTGTGGGAGAAGAGGTCATGATGTGAGCCGCTGCTGGGCCAAAGACAAGGTATGCTTCCAGTGTGGCAGACCAGGACATCTTCGCGCAAGGTGCCCACAGGTGCAAGCTGTGTTGCAACCCGCACCACTCCAGGCTTTGCCTCCGCCTCCGCGCTTGGACAAAGGCAAAGGGAAGTTGAATGTGGTCTCTGCAGAGGAAGCGCATACATCACCGCAGGTTATCTCAGGTTCGATTCAGTCCTCTGGTTCTCGTTTTGTGTATGCCTCTTATGTGTAGTTCTTAGCATAGCATATATACCTTATAGGAAACTTTAAGGTAAAGAACCGTTGGGCGCGTGTTCTCTTTGATTCTAGCGCGACCCATTCATTTGTGGCTCGAACCTTTCTAGATCGATATCATTTGACACCAGAGCGAGTGGGGAATGAGTTTTTGGTGAAATTTCCTTCCGGCGCTTCTGTGGTGGCTGACTGGGGTCTTCTTGATTGTCCCATTTTGTTGGGGGATTTCATAGCAAGAGTTGATTGCAAGGTGATCGATTTGGACGATTTTGACGTCATTCTGGGCATGGACTGGTTAGCCCGTTATGATGCCGTCATCTAGTGCAGAGGAAAGCGCTTGGATTTCATCAAGGATGATGGTCAGCCAGGAAGTGTGTATGGTGATTCTTGTCAGGATTCTCCAGGGATTTCGGTGGTATGTGTTCGGACGTTGTTTGTTTCCGACTGTTTTGCTTGTTTTGTCTCCGTTGTGGGGACTAGTGCTGTTTTGCCGCGTTTAGAGGAGATTCCTGTTGTGCGTGAATTTCCAGATGTTTTTCCTACTGACCTTCCTGGTCTACCCCCTAATCGTGATGTCGAGTTTGTTATTGATTTGGAGCCGGGTACGCGACCGATTGCGAAAGCGCCGTACAGGATGGCCCCGCGTGAGCTAGCAGAGTTGCGTACACAGTTGGATGACTTTTTGGCAAAAGGGTTTATCCGGCCGAGTTCATCACCTTGGGGTGCACCGGTGTTATTTGTGAAGAAGAAAGATGGATCGATGCGCCTTTGCATCGATTACCGGGAGTTGAACAAGGTGACAATTAAAAATAAGTACCCACTGCCAAGAATTGATGATTTGTTTGATCAACTGCGTGGCAGTTCTGTATTTTCGAAGATTGATCTCCGCTCGGGCTATCATTAGCTCAATGTCCGGGAGTCGGATATTCCGCGGACTGCATTTCGCTCACGGCATGGTCATTTTGAATTTCTGGTGATGTCGTTTGGTTTGACCAACGCGCCATCAGCCTTCATGGATATGATGAACAGGGTGTTCAAGGACTACTTGGATAAATTTGTGGTGGTTTTTATTGATGACGTTCTTGTCTACTCCCGCAGTGCTGAGGAGCATGAACAGCATCTGCGATTAGTATTGGCCACTTTGCGAGATCAACGGTTATTCGCCAAGCTAAGCAAATGCGAATTTTGGTTGCCGCAAGTTGCTTTTCTGGGTCATGTCATTAATCACCATGGTATTTCAGTGGATCCCGAAAAGATTTCTGCGGTCATGGAATGGAGAAGACCGGAAACACCCAAGGAAATTCGAAGCTTCTTGGGCTTAGCCGGCTATTATCGCAGATTTGTCGAAGGATTTGCGACGTTGGCCGCACCTTTGACTCGCTTAACCCAGAATAATGTGGCGTTTGAGTGGAATGACAAGTGTGAGGCATCATTCCTGGAACTCAAGAACAGGTTATGTACCGCTCCTGTGTTAATCTTGCCAATAGAAGGAAAGGATTATGACGTGTTCGTGGATGCGTCGCATGTTGGACTTGGATGTGTGTTAATGCAAGACAAAAAGGTGATTGCGTATGGGTCTCGGCAGTTGAAAATTCATGAAAAGAATTACCCAACGCATGATTTGGAGTTTGCAGCGGTGATATTTGCATTGAAGTTGTGGAGGCACTTGCTATATGGTGCACAGTGTAAAATCTTTACAGATCATAAAAGCTTGAAGTATGTCTTCACGCAGAAAGAACTTAATTTGCGCCAACGGCGATGGCTTGAGTATGTAGCTGATTATGATGTGGACATTCAGTATCATCCGGGGAAAGCAAATGTTGTAGCCGATGCTTTGAGTCGAAAGACGGGGAAATTATTTCATCTTTCCGTCGACCGTCTTGTAGAGGAATTTCTATTGATGGATATTGCGGTGGGCAAATATGATCCGCAAAGTCATTCGGCAATAGAAGAACCGTCATGGCTGGTGGTTGCAAGACAACATCAAAAAGATGATCCTGATCTTGTACATCTATTTCTTCGGACTGAAAAGGATGAATTACCAGATTTTGCGATTGATGGTGCAGGCACGTTAAAGTATCGTGGACGATTTTGTATTCCCGCGGTTGGGGATATTCGCGAGATGGTGTGTAAGGAAGCACACGGCGCAAGTATGGCCTACCATCCAGGCTCAACCAAAATGTACCGTGATTTGAAACAAATTGTCTGGTGGTATGGAATGAAAAGAGATATAGCGCAATTTGTCTCAGAATGTCATACCTGCAAGCGGGTGAAAGCTGATCATGGGAAGCCTGGTGGCAAGTTGACACCATTGGAGATTCCAACCTGGAAGTGGGAAAGTATCTCAATGGATTTTATTACCGGTTTACCAAGATCTCCACGAGGACATGACTCCGTGTGGGTGATCGTGGATAGGTTGACCAAGTGTGCTCATTTCATACCCTTTAAGGTCAACTACCCGATGAAGACCATAGCGGAGCTCTATTTGAACGAGATCATCCGACTGCATGGTGTACCTATGAATATTATTTCAGACCGAGATTCCCGCTTTACCTCTCGTTTTTGGCGCAGTTTACAAGAGGGTTTGGGGACAGATTTGCGATACTCCACGGCTTATCATCCTCAGACGAATGGCCAAACCGAAAGAGTAAATCAAATTGTAGAAGATATGATTCGATGTTACATTCTTGAGTATGGCAGAGCATGGGATGAACGTTTGCGGCTTATGGAGTTCGCGTATAATAATAGCTATCAAGAAAGCTTGCAAATGGCTCCGTTCGAAGCGTTATATGGGCGACGATGTCGGACCCCACTCTTTTGGGCTGAGGTTGGCGAGCGGCCTTTGTTGGGGCCAGAGGCGCTCGAGGATATGGAAGTTGCAGTACGACTTATTCGGGAGAAGCTCCGAATTGCCCAAGAGCGATATGTAAAGTATGCCAACCGACGAAGGTCGGAATTAGAATTTGCGGTGGGGGATTCTGTTTTCTTGAAAGTCTCCCCAAGGGTTGGGATTAAAAGGTTTGGAAAGGAGCGCAAATTAGACCCAAGATTTGTGGGTCCCTTCACGATTCTTGCGCGAGTTGGAGCATCCGCCTACAAACTGGAATTACCCGTGAACTTTCCTGGTGTTCACAATGTGTTTCATGTTAGCCAACTGCGCAAGTGTATGCGGAATGACAAGCAAGTGTTAGACGTTGTGCCGCAATTAGCGCCCAACCTTTCTTATGAGGAGATGCCCATCCGGATATTGGACTCCCAAGATCGCGTGTTGCGGAAAAAGAAGATTCCTATGGTAAAGGTGCTATGGAAAAATCAGGATGTGGAAAGCGCGATGTGGGAACTCGAATCAACAATGAGGGCGGCTCATCCTAATTTGTTCTCGTAGATAAGCTGGTATGTGACTTGGTGTTTGGTTGCATTCATATTTTGGTTTGCTTATGTGTTTGTTTTTGTGAAAAGTTTCGAGGCGAAACTTTTTGTTAGGGGGAGTGATTGTAACGCCCCAGATTTTTGATTACGTATGCATGATGGGCGTTACGTTGGCTTTGACTATAGTTTGAGCATGGTTTTTCCCGCGGGCTTGCGAGTGGCTGTTTTGTTTGCCGAGTTGCACGATTCCCCAGCAAACCGGAGTCCATATGAGGGATTCGGTGAGGCCTCTTAGGGAATGCTTGCACTTTTTCGCGCCCGGGTAATGTAGCTCAAAATAAGTTGTTGATTCCGGAAAAAAAAAAGTAAAAAGTGTTTGAGGCAAAAATGGTCTAGGACGTCTCAGAAACATTTTTCACAAAAGGGAAAAATGGTCGTTTTTGTGCTAGACACGCCCCTTGACACGGGCGTGACCCAGGCCGTGACCTGGGCGTGACCTTGACTCGAGGAGTTTTCCTTACGTCGAGTTGAGCTCGACGAATAGGGTACACGCCCCGTGACACGGGCGTGTCACGGGCCGTGTCCCGCTTCGTCGAGTGTCGAGTGTCGATCGTCGAGTATCGAGCGTCGAGTATCGAGTGTCGAGTCGTCGAGAGAGGGGACACGGCCTGTGACACGGGCGTGTCACAGGGCGTGTCAGGCTGGGTCGAGTGTCGACACTTTTTGTCGACGAGGTGTCGAGACACGGGTTACACGCCCTAGGTCACGGGCGTGACCGACCCGTCACGGGCGTGTACCCGGCCGTGTACCGTGTGGATAAACTTTGATTTGCCGACTTTCGGCGCCGCTATAGGTACACGCCCTGTGTCACAGGCGTGACACAGGGCGTGACCGGCCCGAAAATCGACTTTTTCCAGTTTTTTTGTGCCGTTCATTTCCTTGATTCTGCATCGAACGGTTCAGCTTTGTTCTGGAGGAAATAAGTCCGACACAGAGCTTTGTATGTCTCATTTTCTTCTTTTCATCTTCATCTTCTTCTTCTTCATTCCCAAAGAGAAAGCAAGAGAGCAAGGGAGCAAGCAAGGCAAGGAAAGAGGAGAGCAGCCGTCGCGGCATCGTCCCGGTTCAGGCAAGCGGTGTTCTCCACCCTTGCCAATCTTCGTACTTGATTCAATTTTCCATTTTTCTAGCTTGAGATCTTGTGTTGAATTTTTCTTTATTAGCCTTAGTCTTTCAATTCCCCTTAGTTTGTTCTTCTTGATTCAAATAATGAGCAATACTCTTGTTTTCCCATGATCAATACTCTTGTGTTATGCTAATTCCCTATGCTAAGTCCCTATGCTAAATGACCTTGCTCTCCCATGTTTAGTTTTGTTGGTATCAAGTCTATGCTAGATTAATTCATGTAGCTAATTCGGTTTATATTCATGTAACCTATCTAGTAGAGGTGATTTTTCCTTGGTCAATTCAAACTCTATCATGTGATTTTATTTTGATACAAAGCATGTGATTTTTATGGGATGAAGGCATCAAACGCTACGTTGGTAATTGGTAGTCGTGTGTAAGGGCGATGAAAGGAGCGTGTTACCTTGGGTTATGGGGCGTTTTGCGAGGCGAATTTGTGAACCATGGCAGGAGCGTTTGTGTGAAATTTTGCAAGGGGTGGTGTGGTTTCAGCCTGTGGCCATCGGGTTTTGTTTTTGTGGTTAGAGAGACCACTTGGGCCCCGATTTGGGCTGGTTTTGTTTGGTGCGTTCCACTTTAGGGCCGCCACCGGTAAGACCCTTGCGAAATTGAACTTAACCGCTGCTTATGCTTCACTAGTATCATAATTTCTTGGCTTATGAATGATGGAATGGGCACTTGTTTTGCCTTTTGCTCCTGCGGTTTAAACAGGACATGATGAACTTGTACGCACTTGGTGCGTTTGGCATGGATTGTGGTGCGTTTTCCACTTGTTTTGTTCACTCATGTTACTTGATGAAACATCTCTGTGGGGTCGGTAAGCCCCTTCGTTAAAATATATGACATTTATGCTCTCTTTTTGTATAGCTTGGTTGATTGCTGAGGTATTCTTTCTTGAATGCCTCAGGTGCAGGTTGTAGCCGGTTGAGCGGCTAGGTTGGTTGGTGGCATTTCCTGGGAACTAGCCGAGCATTCATAGCGAGGTAGTTCTTCTTTTTGTTGTACAGACATACATGTGCCCCAATGGGTTCGTGTCAGCTTGTTGGCGCCCATTGGTGGTTTTCTTTTGTGTAAATATGAACTAGACTGCTAATGTAACTCATTTGGATGGAATGATATGTACCTGCTTTTGGGATGGTTTTCTAGTAGGTTGCATTAGCTATTTTGACTAATGATATGTACTATTGTATATCATGTATACATGTTTTGTTTAACTAACACATACTTTTCAAATGACGTAAACAAAGAGGAGTTCTTATAGTAGTATCACTCTAGACTGCATATAGGAGCTCATCATAAATAAACAAAGTATTTCCGCCGCGTACAAAGACAATTTTACTATCTAAGGCCGAGGGATACGGCCATTTAATCCAAAAGTTTTCCTGCATGTAACTATTGAATTTCAACTTGTAAAGTCAGCGTCAAGAGTTGCCTGAGCGTGTGCAGTTATCCCCTGCACGATGTGGCATCATAACCCGTAGTTCCTCTTGCTCTGATACGATATGCTCGTTGAGGACATGCGGGTTATGACACGTGTCACAGGGCATGTCACGCCATGTTCAAGCTTTTCTGGCCAAATCTGAGCCATTTGTTTCCCTCTTCCTGGATCCAATGGTTGGGCTCTGTCCAGGTATTGTGAAGGCTGAGAAAAAGGGGATTTAATCCTTCTTTTCATCTTCTTCTTCTTCTTCATTTTATTCCAAGAAAGGGAAGAAGAAAGGCCTAAGGCAAGATGGAAGGGAGGAGTCTACCAGATGCTGGAGGAGCTGCGGAGTATGGAGCGAAGATCCAAGAGCGGATTCCTGAAGGCAGAGCCGAGGCGGTGATTTCCATCCAACTACTTCATGGCACCGAAGCGATCTTCAAGTGTAACGATATCCTTCTTGGACATCTAAGTCCTTCCTTTATGCATGTGCTTGGAATCCTCCACCAAGAGGTGGATTTGCGGAAGTGATTCCTTTGGTGAGTCTGCATATAGAGCCGAAATTATGGAGTACGGCATAGGCATGCTATGTGAAGCCCATCTGGACCAGTAGTCTGGATTGGTGATGTTCATGGGTAAACCGGAGAAGACTTCGTGGATTTGATGAGATGCAAATGGATTTCTGTTGTGATGAATGTATGGATGTGCTGCTGAATGTGAGGAGGCTTTGATGAAGCTCCTGGTTATGATATGATCAATTGGTAGCACGCCTGGGGAGCTCGAGATAAACCCGGCCTGTTACACCACTAGGGTGGGTTGATCTAGTTTGATAGTGATCGATTGGTGGCAATGCTTGGGGAGCCGAGTTAAACCCGGCTTGTTGCACCACATGGGTGGGTCGATCGGAATAGGAGGGGGGTTGATGGGTAGACATGCCTGGGGAGCTTGGATAAACCCTGCGTGCTACACCACATGGTGTGGGTCGACCTACTCTGGTTGTTTATTGGATGTTGTGAGGTTGTAACTCTGAGTGGTTTGGGCGGGATGTCGCCAGCTTGCGGGACTGGTGGACTAGGTCCGGTCAACCAACAAGTTAAAACCTCGGATCGGCGGTGTATGACTGGTGGATTCCGGTACGCCAAGAAGGTGCCCTGAGTGCACAGAGCGTCTGGTGGATTCCAGCGTTTGTGATGTGATGTGTTTGCTAGCAGGATAAGACAATGATATACATATGATGCTTGATGATACTTGCTGATAGATGATAGCACTGCATACAGGGAAGGAACCACTACCCCGGGTAGGGGGTAGGGTCGTTATAATGGGTCAGCCAAATGCTGACCGTTACTTTGTTTTGCCGCTTTTTGGTGGATGTCTCATTGCAGGTGCCGCGGCTTGAAATGAATAAGTGGAATGGCTAGCTTGCTGCTGTTGGCCCTTGAAGGCCACGCGACTGCGAAGAGTTGTGTTTGGATTTCATGTGTGGCCGGCCTGTGTGCCGATGTACGAAATTATTGATGTGTAAAAGAGGAACCTGTAAGGCCATAAGGCCAAGGTTTGTCTGTTGTATACATTCCTGGTGTTGTTATATATAAATGTGATCTTTATATATTGGTGGACATTCTGGTTTGAGTTCATGCTAACATAAAAAAATGCTGCGCTAGAATGGAATGAGTTAAAGATACGCGTAGAGTTTGATTTCCACACGTAATTTCTTCGCTTGTCTGTACTATATGGCGTGGGGACCCGGCCGGACCCACCGTTATATGTCATGTGACAGGTGGGGGCGTTACACCTCCCTCGGCAGAAACCATACGATTGGTGGCCGAAGTGGTGTTTGATATGATCAACGCGCAGCCTGCAATTCAAATGCAGCATCCCTCTGCTGCAATGGATCAGGTGCCGCTTCAAGCGGCCGAACCGAGATGGGTGGAGCAGGTGGTGGTGGAGCCTTTGGTGCCTAGGAGAGCAACTGAAAGACAACTCAAGCATGTTATGGGATTCAATCCTCCGGTGTTCTCGGGGACGGGAACCCCATCCCAAGCTGAAGATTGGCTCTCCCGAGTGAAGAGAGTCTTGACAGTGACGGAAACCGAGGAGTGGCAGATGACCACTATAGCTACATTCATGTTGGACGGAATGCTAGGCTGTGGTGGGAAGGTTTGGAGCTACATCACTTGAGTGGAAGACAACTCACGGATGTCTCGATGGAAGAGTTTTTGAGACTGTTCTTGGCAAGGTACCTTCCCTCGGCTCAGGGGATAGCATTGGAGAATGAGTTCCAGAAGTTGATGCAAGGAGAGAGTAGCGTGGATGAGTATCTCCATGAATTTACACGGTTGGGTCGGTATGCCATTCGCGGATGAGGAGCGTAAGACAGACTGATTTTATGAAGTTCTGAGGGATGACCTAATGCTACTACTCTCGCGGCCTATGACGCAGGGCTTCTTGAAGAGTGTGCAAGCAAAGAAAAACTCTGGTGATAAGAGGACAGAGTTCAAGGTGCCAACTAACTCGAAGTCTAGGTACCGTAAGTTCCATAAGAAGGCTAGGACTTCAGGTCCAGCCCCTTCTTCCGGTACTTCTATGGCAACTACGGGTTAGACCCCGTGCGCATGCTTTACTTGTGGAAAGCTGGGACACTTTGCCCGTGACTGCTGGAGCGGACGTCCAAAGTCCGAGAGGAAGCCGGGAGCTACCTATGAGGAGAAGGGCAAGGCGGTGGAGTCAACCGTGTCCCACTATGCTCCAGCTAAACCTAGAGTTTATAATCTTGGCCAACAGGAGGCCATCAAGCAAGCGGATGTGGTGACAGGTACGGTTTAAATTAATAGCAAGTTAATTTTTAAATACTTGTTATGCGCGTGTTAGCTTACCACTGCTTGTCTAGGCTTTATTTTGATTTGTGATAATCCGGCGAGAGCACTCTTCGATACGGGAGCTTCACACTCTTTTTTGTCCGAAGGATTCATATCGCGCATCGGAGTACCTTCTGCGATGGCAAAGGACAAACTGGATGTGTTGTTGTAGAATGGGTGTTCGATGCGCGTGGATAGAGTCTGTGGCGTAAAGATTCGTATTGGGAGTCAGGAGTTCGATTTGCAAGCATCGTTACTGCCGTTGGTGGAGTTTGACGTGATATTTGGCATGGTCTGGCTTTCGGAGCAGCAAGCACATATCGATTGCAGTCGCAAGGAGGTCAAGTTGGGAACAGGTCGTGAGATGACTTTTATGGGCTTGAAAGGGTTGAGCAAGACTTTGATGTCTTCTCTTCAGGTGGTGAAGGCGATTCGTGCTTGAGCAGAGCTGTTCTTCATGCTACTGGAGGTTACAAAGCCTAAGCCTACGTTGGATAGCATTTCAGTGGTATCTGAGTACCCTGATGTGTTCCCTGGCAATCTTTTGGAGCCCCAGCTCAATGGGAGATAGACTTCACCATCGAGCTAGTGCCAGGTGCGAAACTTATGTCACGCTCACCATATAAGCTAGCCCCTAAGGAGATGGCGGAGCTGAAGGTGCAACTTCAGGATTTGTTTGAGCAGGGTTATGTGCGTCGAAGTTCGTCGCTTTAGAGCGCACCAGTCCTTTTTGTTAAAAAGAAGGACGAAAGCTTGAGACTTTGTATCGATTATCGAGAACTGAACAAGCTAACGGAGAAGAACAAGTACCCGATCCCAAGGATTGATGAACAATTCGATCAGTTAGTCGGGTCAACGGTGTACTCGAAATTGGATCTTAAATCCGGGTATTATCAGCTGAGGATAAGGGACAGTGATATCTCTAAGACAGCTTTTAGTACGAGATATGGGCATTATGAGTTTACGGTCATGCCGTTTGGGCTAACTAATGCGCCGTCAGTATTCATGGATCTGATGAACAGTACTTTCAAGGAGTACCTAGAACACTTTGTGATCGTATTCATCGACGATATATTGGTGTACTCACAGAGTGAGGAGGATCACTTTAAGCATCTACATTTGGTGTTGGAGATGCTGAGGAGGAATCAATTGTACGCCAAGTTCTCCAAATGCGAGTTTTCGTTGTCCTCAGTAGCGTTACTTGGTCACATGATCAGTGGAGAGGGAATTGAAGTGGATCCGACGAAGATTGTTGCTATACGAGAGTGGCATGAGCTGTCTACGGTAGCGGAAGTCCAGAGTTTTTTGGGGCTTGCCGGCTATTACAGGCACTTCGTTGAGAACTTATCGCGGATAGCATTACCCCTCACGACTCTGACGAGAAAAGAGAAGAAGTTTGTTTGGACACCGGAGTGCGCACGAGCTTTTGAGGAGATGAAGAATCGATTGACCACGGCGCCTGTGCTGAGTTCGCCAAGTGGGGCCGAAGTCTTCGAGATCTAAAGCGATGCTTCGGCAGTGGATTGGGTTGTGTGCTACTGCAGCATGGAAGCATAATAGTGTATGGCTCACGAAAGTTGAAAGTGCATGAGAGAAATTATCCAGTTCATGACTTAGAGTCAGCGGCCGTGATATTTGCCTTGAAGCTGTGGAGGCACTACTTGCACGAGGTGAATGTCGATATCTATACCGACCACAAGAGCCTGATATACTTGTTGGATCAGAAGGATATGAACATGCGACAGTGGAGATGGATGGAGTTCCTGGGGGACTACACATTCAAAATTCATGATGTGCCTGGGAAAGGCAATGTAGTTGTGGATGCGTTGAGTGGTGGGGCCCCGACTGAAGCCAACTGGCTATCAGTCCATGATGAGCGTTTGGTTCGGGAGTTGGATGCTTAGGATATGTCATGCGTAGACAAGCAGTCTAGTGCTGAGGCGCTATTGAACTGGACGGAAGTTCAGTGTGACCTGGCTGATCGGATTCGGCAGGCTTTGGATTTGGATGGCCACATTAAGCAAATCATGGTTAAAGCTTTGGATCGGTCAAATTCCCAATTTGAGGTCGTGGATGGATTGCTGTGGAAGAATGGTCATCTGTGCATCCCAAATGTGGGCAATTTGCTGGTGGAATTTGTTGGATCCCTAGTAAGATTTGGGCCAGGTTCACTAAGTTAGGATCATATGACCCACAATATATAGCCAGGGTTATGGTTGTGTCCTAGAATCTAGGCCAAGTCCTTATAATCAACATCACATGGACTAGCTATCAATAAGACTGCCAGAGACTCAAGTC
Organism: Platanthera guangdongensis; assembly: GCA_039583875.1. Taxonomy (NCBI): domain Eukaryota; kingdom Viridiplantae; phylum Streptophyta; class Magnoliopsida; order Asparagales; family Orchidaceae; genus Platanthera; species Platanthera guangdongensis. Next base: position 133,501,004 of record CM077147.1, on the reverse strand, counting down.
TTAGAGATTTTCTAAATACCAAGTAAAATGAGTTCAATGTTCGTCGAACTCAGGTCGACGATAGTCGTGCTCAGCTCGACGATCTCAGAGAAAATTCTCTGAGCTGAGCTCGACGAACTTCATTCTCAGGTCGACGATTTCTGGACTACCTTCATCATTCCAAGTTCAGATGTTCTCTAGGCTCAGGTCGACGAACTAAGTTCTCTGGACGATGATTTCTGGAATCTTTACTTCAACACTTCAAGATCAGAAAACATCTCTTTATTCTAAGTCCAGAGTCATACTTTGTGTTGAAGCCAAATATGACCTCAACTGAAGTTCGAAGAAAAAGGGGTGCAGCGAAAACCTACTTCTCTCAAGTCTCACCCCTTGACTGGATTCTAAGGACCTAAGACTGACCCAAAAGCCTCAGCAGGGAGGTCCCACCTCACACCCGGAAGATCTCTGAGAGCTTCCCCTCCAAAGCCAAAGCTGGGCTAGGAGCTCCTCAGAAAGCACTAGAATTCCGGAGACAATGATAGCTTGCTTTCTAAGGAGCCCTTATGTGTCTATTTATAGCATTTTGCTGTCCTGAATTTACTGAAAAGCCCCTAGTTGGTCTGCCAATAGCCAAAACCCGCTGTTTTTCTGAGGGTACTGAAGTAATTTCTCATGAGGGCAATTAGGACATTCTTCCAAAGACCCTGGGCCCCACTCGGCGAGAGCTGATGCCGAGACCTTTCGGCCCAGGGCGTGGCGCGAATGTTCTCGCCCCAAGCGAGAACTCTCGGGATTGAGGCTTGGTTTGGGCGAGAGCGCTTCCGCGCAGCCCGCGCTTGGCGCTCTCGGCCCACGGTTTCTCTCTTATAGCATCCGGCGAGAGCGTTTCCGCCTTCTGTGGGCGAGATCCTCCTTAGGGCGGGACCACTTTGGCTAACCCTCCTGTGACCATTGTGCCTCCTTGTCTGGCTCAGCGAATATGGGGTTGTACACAATCCCCGCTCTTTTTGAGCTAGCGCCGCGCTCGAAAAGACATGTTCAACCCAAAATATTCGCTGAGCACGTGTCAACGTCAGGGAATCTTTCGGTGGGCCGTACGACGCCTATAAATATGAGTGCCGATAGACGGTCATAACACTTCCCTCGAGCCGTCATTCTCCTTCTGAGCTCTCGCCCTCTCTCGCTATGCCTTCCAAGTGTGCCGATAAACCTCTTCCGCAGGATCTGCAGGACCGCATCAACGCGGCGCAGGCGCGAGCTAGGGCTAACAGTGCCCTTGTCGCCCCATGGCTAGCGAGACAGTCGTCAGTTGCTGAGCCTTCTCTGCCTAAGAAGAAGAAGAAGAAGGCGAAGGTGGTTCAGCGGGACCTATCCCGCGAGAACAGGAGCCGCCCACCCCGACCCCTAGTTGCGCGGACGGCATCTCGCCGCGGAAGGTAAGCTTGATATACCAATTAACAACCAGTTGCTCAATTGTTGAACTTAATACCTCTCGCAGGAGACGGTTCCTGACGCTGCCGCGTCCCCGCGAGAATGTTCGGATCCACCCTCTAGCCATCACGATGATCATCCACAGGTTCCCGAGGCGCCTCCTCCGCCAGACCCGAACACCGCTGGTAAAGGTTCCCTTCTTGGCTTCGCCTGGTATTTCCAAACGCTGACCTGATTTCTCGCAGCGTTGGTTTCTGCACCTTCGGATCTCGCCACCCAGGATGGTGGGGCGAGAGCTGCGAATCAGCCTGCCCATGTGGTTGACTCCTCCCTATCGGCGAGAGGAAAAAGTGCCGAGATCCCTGTGCCACCGCTAGACGTTAGTCCTCCAGCGGCTGAGGAGACCCGCTCCCCCGCTCTCGATCAGGTCGGGATCACCATCTGCAAAGTTTACCCCCCCGGCAATGGAAAGCCAATCCACCTCCTCTTTGGAGCTGAGGGGGGGGGGGGGGGGGGGGGCTGGGCCTTCTCGCCTGACGTCGACCGGGGGGCCTCGTCACTCTGAAGGTATACGGCAATTTTATCGCTGCTATTCTTCAGCTTCCGCTAAAATGGGGCTTCTTTCGACAGGGGACATGGACTCGCGGCCTGGCGCTGAGGTAGAGGAAGAAGAAGAAGAAGAAGAAGAAAGAGAGGGAGAAGACGGCGAGAGCTCTCCTTCCCTTCATCTGACGAGATGGAGGAGATCCTGACCGGTGCCGGGAGCGCGAAAAGACGAGGGAAGAAGGTTGCCGCCATTCTGTCGAAACTCATCCGGCGAGAACGGGTCCGCGACCTTGCGGCCCGAGAGTTTCGCCAGTCAGTGGAGAAGAGGCTGGAGTCCTTGGAGCGAGACTTCCTTCTAGGCGAGATGGACCTGCCCGGGGGAGCTACCGCTGGGTCTTCACCTGAGAGATGCATCGAGAGAATCCGGGATCTGTCTCGCCGGGTTGACCTGGGATGCAGCGTTCTGTCATCCTACTTCAACCCGCAGGCGCCCCCCCGGACCAAGTTGCGGGACCGAGGCAAATGGCGTTGGGAGCAAGGGAAATGGCGCTGGGAGCCGTACTGAAGCGCGAGACCTCCCCTCCTCTTCCCCTGGTCTTCCCTTCTCTAATGTACCCTTAGTTTTTCGCTTGGAGTTGTAACTAATGTTCCCGCACTTTATTCGCTTATTATATTATTATTTTTTTATCGCGTTCCCGCTCAGCGAGAGCAATGGCTCTGTCTTTAATATTTTTGTATGCGTATGAGTTATCTTCCCAGCTCTTTGGGGTGGCGAGAGCCACCTTGCTTCCGCCTACTTTACCTGTCGTATGACACTTCGCAACGTTAGCGCCAGCTGTTTAATCGGTCGCTGTCAGATTCGGGCGGGAAAAACGAAGCGTCGCTGACCTAGGACGCGGCGGCTGTACCCTCGCCGCCTTTCTGAAAACAGCCATCATTACCACGATTTTCTATAAATAGGAGGCTCACCTACCACATTCATTCCTCTGACTCCAGTCTCTCTCCTCTTTGCTGTTGTTCTCGCGGTCTTCGCAAAGCTCTCGCCCTTTTCTGTCTTCCACTTCCGTTCTCGCCCCGTTCTCGCTCTCGCCTTCTCCCCGTAGATCTCGCCTTCAAACCCTATTGCGATGCCGGGTGGTGGTGAAGGACGATCCAACTGCGCGGAAGCCTTCCAAAAGCATCTCTTCCCTTCCTGTACTCTCACTCTGGAGGAGTTCAATCTGACCAAGACCCAGCACGTTCCCGCCGGCTTCGTCGCGCGGCCCCCGGGCAGTCATGACAAAGTCAACACTGCAGGGGAGGGGGAGCTCGCCATCCCTATTGAACACTTCGAGGTGGGCTTCCGCCTTCCGCTGTGGCCTGAGATGCGACAGGCTCTCCAGTACTATGGGGTGGTTCCCGCGCAGCTGAACCCTAATTCAGTTGCCATTCTCGTGGCATTCATATGCTACATGCATTCCGAGAGGATCGAGTTCAGCTTGCCGATCTTCCGCAAGCTGTTTACCTTCCGCGCGAAAGGAGGCGTGGTGTTCTTCTCCGGGCAACTGCTGAAGACGATCGGTCTCGCCAACAAGCATCATCATTGGGGCGAGAAGTTCATCTACGTCTCCGGCGACTTCGGGAACGTACCCCTAGCCCCCATCCAATACGAGGATGCCGCCTACAAGCCTCCTTCCTTGGGCTCCCGCGAGAGTGCCCTCCTTGAGTTCTTCGGAACCAAGGACTTCGACGTCCTCCACCTCCGGCGAGACGTCGATTCTCTTTCCCCTGTACTTCCGGGAGAAGGTAGGGTCTCGCCTTCATTTATCTTTTTCTTGCCTTTTCCAAGGTTAGAACTTATCGCTATTGTTTTCGCAGGAGAGCGCGAGATCCCTCTCCGCCAGCCTTTCGACGAGGCTCGCGCCAGAGAGAGCCAGCCCCCTAAGGACCCGCTAGCTCTTGCGAAAGCCGCCGCACAAGCCTGCCGAAAAGAGCCGGGCCTCCCCCCCTCAAGCGGTGTTGTGAAGCGAAAGCCGGGTGCTTCCGCACCTCAGCCAATCAAGAGGCCCAAGACCACGGATACCGAGAAGGGCAAGGCTGTTGTTGTACCTCCCGTCCAACCTCTCCCCGCCGGCCGCTCCTTTGAGGAAGTCCTGGACGCAGTGAGCAGGATTGCGGCCACCAGGGGCGGCCCCGGGACTCCTGCCGAGAACCCTCGGACCCCTGGCGCCGCCGAGAGCGAGGGTGCCGCCGCCGGGACCTCCGGCCAACCCCTGTCTGACGAGGTGCCGCGGGGTCATCGTAACTTTGGTCTCGGCGTGAGGTGTCTGGACGCGGAGAACAAGCCACTGCTGCAATGGGACCCTGACGCCAACAAGGTCACGATCTCGTCCCTTTTGCCGAGTTGGGCGGAGCGAGACGAGGTCACCGGCGAAGCTTTCGCTTTAGGCTATGGCCTCTACAGCCGGGAGGACGCTAGCGTCTACGACAGGATGTCGACCCGGCTGTTGGCATACGACTCCACTCGCGCTTTAATGCGTGGGCTGGAGCTTGCGCACATGTGCGCCCGGCGGAGCATTACGATAGACCGCAACTTCCAAGACATGTTCAAGGCCAGGGACGATGCGGTGGCCCAGGCGGCCTCTCTGGCCAAAGAGCTGGCCGAGACCCAGCAACTATTATCCTCGCGCCAAGCGGAAGGGGTAAGCGAGACCTTTCATAATCACTTGTTCTCGCAATCCTAACCCTTCTCTTATGCTAACCTCCCGTTGTTCAGGATTCCGCTCAAGCCGCACTTCGCGAGGAGCCGCACTTCACGATCGCGCGCCTCGAGGCGAGTGCAGCCCATCCGCTGGACGAGAGATTGAAGAGCCAGTATTACTCGGCTTATGACATCGACAAGCTCCTTCAGGGGAACGCGCAAGCCACCGTAAAGTTGACGTTGGAGACGCTGCGCGACATCAACTGTTGGGACGGAAGGGGCAAAGACATTACCGCTCCACAACTTGTCCCATGGCTCTTCGAGCCCATCCCAAAGCCCCCTGGCGCCCCCAATACCCCTCCCTCGGATGTCCCAAAGTCCCCCGCAGCGGATGGCGAGACCTCCGGGGGGAGCTCCGGCGGAAGCTCCAGCGGAAGCTCCAGCGAGACTTCAGAAGGATACAGCTTGTCCCCTTGAGGGTCCCCTTCTTGCTTTTGTTCTTCACTTCTATGTAAAGCGCGAGACGCTATCATTTTGTACCCGTATATAGTATTTGTTAATGCAAATGTTTTTTCTTGCGAACATTTTTTGTTATTTGCGAATGTGTTTGATGTGATTGTCGTAGTTGAATGCTTTCGGCGTAGGCTTCTGCCAAGGCCCTTGGCCTTCTTAGGAAATTCGTAGCGATGAATCAGCAAGAACCCGCGGTAACCGGCCAGCCGGAAGCGTGACTCTCGAATCCTTAAGACGGGACCGTCCCCTCTAGACTGCGCGAGTCCCCACTAGCCCATCGTATGACGATCTCGCCTATTTGTTCGAGAACACTGAGAGGAACCCTTTTGGCGGAAGCCTCCCCACCTCGAGTTCCCTTCAATAGGGAATCTTCTGCCGAGACCTATCCCTGCCGAGATCTATCTCTGCCGAGATCTATCTCTGTCGAGACCTATCCCTGCCGAGATCTATCTCTGCCGAGATCTCTCTCTTCTTTTTCACTTGTCATTTGGTATTCCCAACGTGCTTCCTGCCTTTCATTAACCAAGCCAACCAGACCAAACCTATTCCCCACAGGCGAGCCTTCGGACCTGCCAGCTAGATGAGAGCCTGCGCAGCGGGTCTACCTGGGGCCGAGCCGAGCTCGGGGTGCCGATGAAGATCTCAAACCAAAACCTATCCCCCACAGGCGAGCCTTCGGACCTGCCAGCTAGATGAGAGCCTGCGCAGCGGGTCTACCTGGGGCCGAGCCGAGCTCGGGGTGCCGATGAAGATCTCAAACCAACCAAACCTATCCCCCACAGGCGAGCCTTCGGACCTGCCAGCTAGATGAGAGCCTGCGCAGCGGGTCTACCTGGGGCCGAGCCGAGCTCGGGGTGCCGATGAAGATCTCAAACCAACCAAACCTATCCCCCACAGGCGAGCCTTCGGACCTGCCAGCTAGATGAGAGCCTGCGCAGCGGGTCTACCTGGGGCCGAGCCGAGCTCGGGGTTCCGATGAAGATCTCAAACCAACCAAACCTATCGCCCACAGGCGAGCCTTCGGACCTGCCAGCTAGATGAGAGCCTGCGCAGCGGGTCTACCTGGGGCCGAGCCGAGCTCGGGGTGCCGATGAAGATCTCAAACCAACCAAACCTATCCCCCACAGGCGAGCCTTCGGACCTGCCAGCTAGATGAGAGCCTGCGCAGTGGGTCTACCTGGGGCCGAGCCGAGCTCGGGGTGCCGATGAAGATCTCAAACCAACCAAACCTATCCCCCACAGGCGAGCCTTCGGACCTACCAGCTAGATGAGAGCCTGCGCAGCGGGTCTACCTGGGGCCAAGCCGAGCTCGGGGTGCCGATGAAGATCTCAAACCAACCAAACCTATCCCCCACAGGCGAGCCTTCGGACCTGCCAGCTAGATGAGAGCCTGCGCAGCGGGTCTACCTGGGGCCGAGCCGAGCTCGGGGTGCCGATGAAGATCTCAAACCAACCAAACCTATCCCCCACAGGCGAGCCTTCGGACCTGCCAGCTAGATGAGAGCCTGCGCAGCGGGTCTACCTGGGGCCGAGCCGAGCTCGGGGTGCCGATGAAGATCTCAAACCAACCAAACCTATCCCCCACAGGCGAGCCTTCGGACCTGCCAGCTAGATGAGAGCCTGCGCAGCGGGTCTACCTGGGGCCGAGCCGAGCTCGGGGTGCCGATGAAGATCTCAAACCAACCAAACCTATCCCCCACAGGCGAGCCTTCGGACCTGCCAGCTAGATGAGAGCCTGCGCAGCGGGTCTACCTGGGGCCGAGCCGAGCTCGGGGTGTCACAAAACATTCAACTATGTTATGTCATGAAAAATTCGACACTAGTTAAAGGAGAATCAATCGGTATAATATAACAAGTTTAATTTTGAGATACATGGTTACATCCTTCCCCCCTCAGGGGTAGAATCGTTTTAGATCATCACCACTCCACGTGTGGCTTAAGGCTCTTCCCTCCATGTCCTGGAGGTAGTATCCCCCTGTTCCGAGGACTTCCTTTACAATGTATGGACCTTCCCAGTTCGGGTGGAGCTTACCCACGGGAGCCGATCTTCCCGCCGCGTCGACCTTTCTCAGCACCAGATCCCCTTCTGCGAACTGTTTGACCCTGACATGCTTATCAAAATGCTTGGCCATCCGTCGCTTGATTTCTTCTTGCCTGATAGCTGCCACGTCTCGCAGTTCCTCCACCATATCTAACGAGAGGCGCTGCCCCTCTTCATTCTCCACCCTCCAAGTCTCGTCACCTTCGCCCGCGGCTGTGACTCGCGGGGACCGGACCTCAAACTCCACCGGTAGGACGGCTTCACACCCATGAGAGAGCTTGAAGGGGGTCTCACCGGTGGCCGTGTTCGGAGTCGTTCGTAGTGCCCACAGGACCGATGGGAGCTGTTCCACCCAATTTCCCTTCAAGTTTTCCACCTTCTTCTTTAGTAGATTTACAATGATTTTGTTTGCTGCTTCCACTTGACCGTTACTCCGAGGGTGATGGACGGAGGCAAACCGGAGATCTATTCCCAGTTGAGCGCAGAAGCTGATGAACTCCTCGCTGGCAAACTGGGGGCCGTTATCGGTCACTATTGCTTGGGGCAACCCATGTCTACAAATGATCTCCTCCCAGATGAAATTCCGTATAACCTGCGAGGTGACCTTGGCTAAAGCTTTAACCTCTAGCCACTTCGAGAAATAATCAATCATGACCAAAAGGAACCTCCTCTGTCCACTAGCCGGAGGAAAGGGCCCAACTAAGTCCATTCCCCAGATAGCAAATGGCCATGGTGCCGTGATACTCCGGAGTCTTTGAGCTGCCAAGAGTTGAAGGGGGGCGAAGAGCTGACATTTTTGACACCTCCTTGCAAACTCCATGGCATCCTTCCTTAGGGTGGGCCAGAAGTACCCCTATCTGACCACCCTAGCCTCCAGTGTCCTTCCTCCAGAGTGACTGCCGCACTCGCCCGAATGCACCTCCCTTAAAATCTTCGGGATTTCTTCTTCGGTTGCACATCTGGCTAGAAGCCCTGACAACATCTTACGATGCAGACCCCCCTCCATCATCAAGTAGTGAGCCGCCTTGCGCTTGAAGCTTCTCCCCACCTTGGTCCCCTCAGGCAGTTCACCGGTGGTTAGGAAGGCCACAAATGGATCTATCCACGAGGGTTGCTGATCCACAAGCATCAACTCTCCTTCCTCGATAGCTGGTCGGAAAAGCTCCGTCAAGGTCCCTCCTACCTGAGGTCCGAACTTGGCCAGTCGATCGGCGGCTACACTTTCTTCCCTTGGAATATGTTGAATTGAGAAAGACCGGAATCCTCCGATGATCACCCTTACCTTGGAGAGGTATCTGATGAGGGTTGGCTCCCGAGTTTCAAACTCTCCCCGGATTTGCGATGTCACTACCTTTGAGTCAGTGAAAACTTCTACCTCCTGAATCCCCAGCTCCTTTGCCAGGCGAAGGCCAGCAATAACGGCCTCATACTCTGCTTGATTGTTGGTCACTGGGAAATGTAAAATGACTGCTTGCTCTATGGTTACCCCCTGGGGACTTGTCAACACCACCCCTGCCCCTAGGGAGTGCCTTCCTGAGGCACCATCAACCATCAACTTCCATGCTTCTCGCGGTTGCTGCTCTTCCCCCTCAACCTCAACAACGTAGTCTGCTAGAAAGTCCGCCACCGCCTGTGCCTTGATGGAGAGCCTTGGTACAAAGGAGATGTCGAACTCGCTTAGCTCAATGGACCACTTAGCCAGCCTCCCCGAGTGCTCCACTCCTTCGAAGATCTTGCGAAGAGGGTGGTCGGTCACCACCCTAATCGAATGGGCTTGAAAGTACGGCCGGAGCTTTCTGGTCGAGATGACCAAGGCATAAGCGAGCTTTTCCAGGATGGGGTAGCGAAGCTCTGCATTTCTCAATATCCGGCTGACGTAGTAGATGGGAAGCTGCTTCTTTCCTTCTTCTCTTACTAGGACGGAGCTTACCGCCTCCGCCCCTACTCCGAGGTACAAGGTCAAGTCCTCCCCATCCTTTGGGCTCTGAAGGAGGGGAGCCTGAGATAGTTGCCTTTTCAGCCCTTGGAAAGCCTCTTCGCACTCGGCCGTCCATTCGAACCTTTGATTCCCCCGCAACACCTTAAAGAATGAAGAACACTTGTCTCCTGCCCTGGAGAGGAACCTGCTTAGCCCAGCCAGCTTGCCTGTTAAGCGCTGGACCTCTTTGGTGTCACGTGGCGACTCCAGATCCAGGATGGCCTTGACCTTGTCCGGGTTGGGCTCCACCCCTGCCGGAGTCAGAAGATGCCCGAGGAACTTCCCGCGGCTAGCCCCGAAGACACACTTTAAGGGATTCAGCCTCATTTTAAACTTCCTCAGGGTGGCGAATGTTTCCTCGAGGTCTTGCAGGTGCAAAACTATGCACTTGCTTTTGATCATTAGGTCGTCGACGTAGACCTCCAAGTTCCTCCCCCTCTGATCCCGGAAGACCCGATCCATCATGCGCTGATAGGTAGCTCCTGCGTTCTTTAACCCAAAGGGCATCATCTTGTAACTGAAACACCCCTCCCTTGTGATGAAGGAAACATCCTTGGTGTCAGGAGGGTGCATCCGGATTTGGTGATAACCTGAAAAAGCATCTAAAAAACTCATGACAGAAAAACCGACAGCTGAATCAACCAGCGCGTCAATCCGAGGCAGGGGATAGCAATCCTTAGGGCATGATTTATTCAACAAAGAAAAGTCAACACACATCCTCCATTTACCACATCCTTTCTTCACCATTACCACATTGGAGATCCAGCCTGGATACTGAATCTCTGAGATGAGGCCCGCCTCCAGGAGCTTCTTGACCTCCTCGCGAATGGGCTCCTCCAGCTTGGTGGCGATGGCTCTCATCTTCTGACGGATGGGGCGGGCGCGGGGATCCAGGTTCAGGCGGTGGCAGGCTACATCGGCGTCGATGCCCGGCATGTCCGCCGCGCTCCAAGCGAAGACGTCAATGTTGCTTTGAATGCAAGCTCGCACCTGCTCCCGGGCCTCAAGACTCAACCCCCCGCTGACCCGCATCCTTTGCACCTCTCCTGCTTTGGTGAAGACCTCCATCTCCACCACTTCTTCAGCCGGTTCCAACCGCGGCTGCTCCCAACCGGTTCTTGCCTCTTCCTCCAGCTCCAGCTCTCCTTTTTCCTCCTCAATCTCCATCGCTTCTACCCCCCTCTGCTGCTGCTGCTCGGCTCCTATGCCTCCCGGGACTTCTCCCTCGACTTCTATCGCCGCCTGCTCTTCTACTTCCACTGTCCCTTCCGCGCTTTCCTGCCCATTGCTCCTCCGTACCACCCGCACATCCCCTCGCATCTTCTCTGTCTCTTCCTCTTCGGCTTCCTCTCCAGCTTCCTTTCTTACCTCCTCAAGGACCATCTCCTCTTCCTCCACCACCTCCTCTAGGGCCGCCATCTCAATTTCCAACTCTTCCGCCTCCGCCATCCACGAAATAGTGTTGACTGCCGTAACATAACATTGCCTTGCCACCTTCGGGTCTCCTCTGACCCTGACCTGCACCCCCCCATTGTTGAACTTGAGGCACTGATGGAACGAGGAGGGGACGCAGCGAAAGGCGCTGATGAGGGGACGCCCAAAGATGGCATTATAGCTGCTCGGGGCGTCCACGATCACAAACCTGCAGTTCCGCGACACGCCCCCCAACCTTACGTGTAACCCTACTCCTCCTTCTACCTCCTTCCTCTCCCCGGAGAACCCGAACAGAGGTCCATCCGATGCCAAGACTCTCTTCCCTTCAACCCTCATCTCATCAAAAGCTTTCTTGAAGATGACGTTAACCGAGCTCCCGTTATCTACCAGTATCCTTGAAACGGTATAGTTCTCCACTGCCGTCTGGATCACCAGGGTGTCACAGAATGGGTCTTCATAGTCCGGCATGTCCGCTGATGAGAAAGTGATCTTTTCTTCTGGTGGAGGAACCTGGGAGGTTGAGGCTACCCCTCTCCGGTACATGGTTTGAAGGCTCCCCTTACGGGTTGCCTCAATCCCCACTCCTCCATGAATCACCCCGATTCCTCCCCGGGTCCCTACATCCACCCGGTCTTCACACCTGTCCTCCGCTTCACCCTGCTGCACCTCCACTATCCTCATTGGTGGATCTTGCCTCCCTGCTCCTCTGGAAGCCCTCAACTCTAAGAACTCCGGGCAGGTGGCCGTTGCGTGACCCTCCTCCTGGTGGAAGTCACAATATAGCAACGCCTCCCCGCCCCTTCTCCCGTCTCCCCTTCCTCTTCTGCCTCCTCGAGCTCCCCTGGTTGCTCCTCTCCCTCTTCCTACTTCCATTGCCTCCTGCAGTGGTGGGGGACGATCCCTCGGCTCCTGCCTCCATGCCGGTCGATCGAACCTCAGGGGCTCCCGTAGGTTATCTCTCCCCCGATAGCCTTCTCCTGGACCTTGGGGGCGACCCTCCTGGGGCCTCCAACCCAACCGGTTGACTGGCTCCCGGGCCCCCCAACCCTGCTGCTGCCCAAACCTTCGGGGCTCCTCCCTTCTCCTATCTTCCCTCAGCTCCCTCTGCTCTCTTGATTCCTTCTGTCTTCCCGCTACTGGTTCCTTCCCGTCCTCTTCTGCTAGCTTGGCCAACTTCCTGGCGAATGCTGGGTTTGCTCTCTCGAAATCAATCTCCTTTGCCGCCCTCTCCATGAGCTCCTCAAAGGAGAGGGGGGGCATCCTCTTCAACTCCATGCTAAAAAATCCCGGTCTCATCCCCAGGGTGAAGGCCAGCATCAGCGCGTACCCTGGGACCTCCTGGACCAAAAGGATCTCCTCCTGGAACCGGTCGACATAGTGACCCAACGTCTCATCCGGCCTCTGCCTCACCACAAACAGACACTCCGCTTCCTTCTTCCGCTTCTTTGAGGTTGAGAACCTCAACAGAAAACTTCTCCGCAGATCTTCAAAACAGTAGATTGACCTTGCTGGCAACTGGTGAAACCAGTCCCTTGCCTTCTCCTTCAGCGTGATCGCAAAGAGGCGACACTTGAAGGCATCCGTCATCTGTCTTATGGACACAACGTCTTCAAACCACTGTACGTGCTGCATCGGGTCATCCTTCCCTGAGTAGTAGGACATGTCGGGCTCCCGGAACCCCTCCGGTACCGGAGCCGAGATGATGAGCTCGCTAAATGGGCTCTCGCCCCCTGCCTGGCGAGAGGGCACGTCTCGCGGCCTCGGCTGGCTCGCCCGATCTGCGAGACCGTGCCCTGGGAAGAGTTCCCGCACCGCCGCCTCCTTCTCGCCAGGCTCTGTCAATGCCTCCTTGCCCGGGGGCTGGCTCTGGCATGGGAATAGCTCCCGCGCCGCCATATCTCTCTCGCCAGCCTCGCCCGGGACCTCCTTTCCTGGGCGCTGCCCTGGGGCGTTCTCGCCCAAGAGCGAAACCTCTTCTATCGGGATCTGAGGGGTGGCCCACTCGCCTCTCGCCGAGAAGGCCAAGCTGATCGTCTGCAGAACCTCTCGCCTGAACTCATCCAGTATCCTCTTCGTTGCTTCCTCTCCCCGGGTGGGGGAGCCTCCAGAACCTGACCCTTCACCTTCACCTCCAGCCATGGGACAAAACTTAAGGCTTTCTTGAATCGGCTGCCTTCCACGCTCACCGCACCAGAACTGTTGAAGCCAAATATGACCTCAACTGAAGTTCGAAGAAAAAGGGGTGCAGCCAAAACCTACTTCTCTCAAGTCTCACCCCTTGACTGGATTCTAAGGACCTAAGACTGACCCAAAAGCCTCAGCAGGGAGGTCCCACCTCACACCCGGAAGATCTCTGAGAGCTTCCCCTCCAAAGCCAAAGCTGGGCTAGGAGCTCCTCAGAAAGCACTAGAATTCCGGAGACAATGATAGCTTGCTTTCTAAGGAGCCCTTATGGGTCTATTTATAGCATTTTGCTGTCCTGAATTTACTGAAAAGCCCCTGGTTGGTCTGCCAATAGCCAAAACCCGCTGTTTTTCTGAGGGTACTGAAGTAATTTCTCCTGAGGGCAATTAGGACATTCTTCCAAAGACCCTGGGCCCCACTCGGCGAGAGCTGATGTCGAGACCTTTCGGCCCAGGGCGTGGCGCGAACGTTCTCGCCCCAAGCGAGAACTCTCGGGATTGAGGCTTGGTTTGGGCGAGAGCGCTTCCGCGCAGCCGGCGCTTGGCGCTCTCGGCCCACGGTTTCTCTCTTATAGCATCCGGCGAGAGCGTTTACGCCTTCTGTGGGCGAGATCCTCCTTAGGGCGGGACCACTTTGGCTAACCCTCCTGTGACCATTGTGCCTCCTTGTCTGGCTCAACGAATATGGGGTTGTACACTTTGGTCGACGAACTTAGTTCTCAGCTCGATGAACTCTGACCACAATAGCTAGAGTTATCCAGCAGTAGTTAGTGGTCCTCAGCTCGACGAAACCAATTCTTAGGACGACAAATTCGGGATACTTCACTTCAACACCTTCATCCAGAAGCATCGAAAATTATTCTAAGTCCAGAAATATTTTGCTAAACTTCAGTCAACGAAACCAGTTACAAGCTCGACGAACTCCATACACAGAAAAGGCAAAGTTTCTAGAGAATATAGTTCTGCTCTCTGCTCGACAATCTTGGAACATAGCTCGATGAACAGAAGTCATCTAGTCGACGAACTCAACAACTCAACTCGACGAACTGTGAACTCAGCTCGACGATTTTTTTATCAGTTCCACGAATCCAGACTTAGTTATTTTCCATCCTTCTGTCCCCTTCTTACTGCAATAATTCCTGAGTAATTAATGCTCAAATATTCTCTGGAATATAACCGTTGGACAGAGCATTGATTATGGTCTTCTCCAGGATTATTGCCTATCGTTTTTCCATGGGACAGTTGGGGAGATAAATCAATGCAGATTATTCTCAAGGCCGTCAGCATTGATTGTAGAGAATTTCAAATTTCGAAAGAGAATTTTGACAGAAAATATAAAAGCAATTTCCTCTCTTTTCCCAGAGAGATGAGATAGAGAATACAGAAGAGCATAGTCACACATAGAGAAAGAATAACAATCAGTTTGAATCAAAAAACTCTCTGCACCTTTCTTCCATAGATTTCTGATACAGAAAAGAAGCCATAGATTTCTAAAGATCATCAGCTATCTGAAGAAGAAGAACATCAAATCAAAATCAAGAGTCTTCTGTCTTCAACATTCCAGGACACTTCAAAGGACAACCACAACTTTATCTGTCAAAGAAGTTCCTGAACAGCTGGTGTTCAAGGCTGAACTACTGATGGCCTATCACCCTACAGCAAGGCTCCATCTCTCTGAACCATTTTATTCCTCGGGGGGAGCCTTTGCTAAAATCAATATCCACAAGTCTTCTCAGTTGTATATTGAGAAAGAGAAGACAATATCATCTCTTACCCCTCCTATATAAATGGTTATAACTCCCTTCAAAAGTTATTCCTGGTTGCAAGTCACCTGATCAAAAGACTTGAGGATTGGTTTTTGAGCACCTGATCAAAAGCTCATTGGTGTTAGGCACATGATCAAAAATCTGAGTGGATTCCTACCAGGGTGGTAGAAGAGTGGATGTACCCAAGTTTAGGGGAACCACTATAAATTCTTATGTTGTCTGGATTGCACTTTTCTTTTGTTTCTTGTTGTGGCTGTGTTAGTTGTTAGGTTTGCTGTTTACGCTTTTAAATTTATTCATGCACTAGATAAAATCAGTTGAAAATTTTATAAAACCTGAATTTATTCCTGAATACTCTTTCGAAATTAGAAATTCTCTGCAATCAATGCAGATGGCCTTGAGAATAATCTGCATTAATTTATTTCCCCAACTGTCCCATGGAAAAATGACAGGAAATAATCCTGAAGAAGACCATAATCAATGCTCTGTCCAACGGTTATATTCCAGAGAATATTTGAGCAATAATTACTCAGGAATTATTGCAGTACGAAGGGGACAAAAGGATGGAAAATAACTAAGCCTGGATTCATCGAACTGATAACAAAAATCATCGAGCTGAGTTGCTGAGTTTGTCGACCAGATGACTTCTGTTCGTCAAGCTGTGTTCCAAGATTGTCGAGCAGAGAGCAGAACTATATTCTCTAGAAACTTTGCCTTTTCTGTGTATGGAGTTCGTCGAGCTTGTAACTGGTTTCATCGACTGAAGTTCAGCAAAATATTTCTGGACTTAGAATAATTTTAGATGCTTATGGATGAAGGTGTTGAAGTGAAGTATCAAGGATTCGTCGTCCTATGAATTGGTTTCATCGAGCTGAGGACCACTAACTACTGCTGGATAACTCTAGCTATTGTGGTCAGAGTTCGTCGAGCTGAGAACTAAGTTCGTCGACCAAAGTCTGACTCTGGACTTAGAATAAAGAGATGTTTTCTGATCTTAAAGTGTTGAAGTAAAGAATCCAGAAATCGTCATCCAGAGAACTTAGTTCGTCGACCTGAGCCTAGAGAACATCTGAACTTGTAATGCTGAAGGTAGTCCAGAAATCGTTGACTTGAGAATGAAGTTCGTCGAGCTCAGCTCAGAGAATTTTCTCTGAGATCGTCGAGCTGACCACGAATATCGTTGACCTGAATTCAACGAACGTCGAACTCATTTTACTTGGTCTTTAGAAAAACTCTAAGTATTGAGTCTCTGGCAGTCTTGTTCATTGCTGGTCCATGTGATGTTGATTGTAAGGACTTGGCCTAGACTCTAGGATACATCCATGACCCTGGCTATATATTGCAAGTCATATGATCCTAACTTAGTGAACCTAGCCCAAATCTTACTAGGGATCCAACAATCTCTCCCTATTTGGGTGAGGTCACTAATTACTGACTCAAATTAAAATTGAAAATCACAAGGCAAGAAAGCATATATCTGGTAGAGATCAATAACACATGCAGAAGATATATATATACATAAGCTTTGTTCAGAAATAGAAAGCAGTTATAAAAACATAACAGAAGTAAAGCAGTTCAAAATCACTTCTTTTGTTTCTTCTCTTTGGGCATTACTTCTTTACCTTTATCTCGAGACTTGGTAAAGACAATTTCTCTGTTTGGATCTGAAGCTTGCACTTTTGTCATGGTCATATCAGCAGCCCCTAAAATCTTCAAAGATGTAGCTCTGCGGACAACTTCTTCTGGGTGTAACTTCATATAGTCATCAACATTGAAAACCTTGTTAGCTTTGTCATACCTCTTAAGCTCTTCTTTCTTGTACTTAGACATTGTGGAAAACTCAGAAGGATCCTTACCTTTAGCTTTGTCCTTGTTAATCATATAAAGGCCTACAAGTTCTTGGAACCTTGTCATTCTAGCTGTATTAGCTATTTCAGTATCTTCAAAAGGAACAGGAGGAGAATTTGGTCTTTTAGGACTTTCAGCTTTCTGATTTGCAGGGAATGATAGTTGTTGTTGATGTTGCTTCTGTGGTTGATGCTGAAATTGATGTTGCTTGCCTGAAGAGTAATGCCTTGATATCTCTAATATGTTTGGAATTGGGTAGATCTTTGGGAAGTTGTGCCTGAAGCACCAGCAGCTGGAGGAGGAGGAGGTGGATCTTTTCTGTATTTTTGAGATGGAGGAGGGGAATATCTTCTGCTTCTCTTCCTCTCTTTATGCTCATTCTTGGAGAGCCACATCCAAGCTGGCATCCCTTTATATGGAGTTATCTTCTAAAGGATATAGTAGAGAGTGTCATTGGCTGGATTTGGCTTAGGAGCAGTATGAGGAGGAGCTTTTCTCTTTTTATATACTGGCTTCTTCTTTTTCTTAGCATCCTCATCAGAATCCTCATCATCATCATCATCACTGATATCCTGTGGATTATCATATAAAGCATCTAGAGTTTTCAGTGTTTCATCAGATATAATGAGTTTCTCAACTTAGGATGGAGATGGAGTAGATGCTGGAGCTGGAGTTGGAAGAGAAATTTCAAGAGGGGCTAGAGAACTAACTGTGACAGTGCTTTCAGCAGCTGCCTTATTTTCTTCTTCAATGTCAGCCCTGATTAACTCATCCAAATCAGGCAAGGGTGAGTCATCCCTTACAAAAGTTGGGACTGAAGGGGAAGAGACAATTGGGGAAACAACTTTAGGAAGAGGTGAAGTGGGAACCTCTTGAGAAGCAAAGTTGTCCTTAAGCTGCTTAGCCACTTCAAGGCTTATTGAAGAGGTGTATGGGATAATAGCCAGAGATGGCTTAGTATGATCAGCTAGAGAGAAGCTCAAGAATGCAGTATCAAAATTTTTTAACAAATATTTTAAGTCTACTGTGGGATTAATGATGAAATCACCAGCAGTAATTATTTTTTTTGGAGCTGACTCTTTTATATCCATGTCAGTCTCAATAAAATGAATAAATTCAATAAATTCTGAATCATCTGCTGTGCCTGCCTCTGCATCTGCTGGAGCTGGAGCTGCTGGAACTGAAACTGCTGTTGCTGCAGGAGCTGCTGCAGCTTCTTCATGAAGCATCTCCCCCTGCCTGGTTTCAGTAATAACTGGAGCCAGACCACTGAATGAAGAGGGGGCAGCAGAGAGGGTAGAAATTTGAGTAGAGAGAGAGGAAATGGAGGTATCAAGAGGTGTAATGGCCTCTGCTATTAGAGTTTTGAGGAGGGGTGTGAGAGCCATTACAGATGAGATGGTGGAGGGATCCAGAGATGGAGTGGCAAATGGTGGAGAGGTGGAAACAGTTGGAGGGATGGAAGATGTGGGTGAGGATGGAGGAGGAGCATCTGGCATTTGGATATCCTGGATGGATGCGTTTTGAGGAGAGGGAGTGTTGGGAGGAGATGACAATAGATTGAAGGATGGTATGGAGGACAAATGTGGTGGAAGAGGAGATGAGGGTGGTGTTGGTGATATTATGTCATGGGGGAATTGTGGTGATTGAGGTGGAGCGGGTTGATGGTATTCCTGGGTGGGTGAGGAAGGGAAGTCAGTAAGGTCTATTGGTGGAGAGGTGGCAGATAATGTAGTTGTAGTAGGAACATGAACAGAGGGTTGTGGTTGTTGATATGGTTGAAGTGAGGGAGTATGAACTATGTATGGTGATTGTTGTTGAGTTGCTGGACGGGATGGAGGTGTGGTGATGATCTCTTCAGTAGGGTGGGAAGTGGCCCTAACAGCCCTTATGCTTTTAGAAGCTGGGGTGGAAGAGGTTGAAGCCTTGGATGGCTTGGATATGGTCCTCTCCCACCTGCCAAACAAGGCACAGATTAGCCTCTTGCTGGCATTAATGAATATGGTCGGGGAGACCAGTGATTCAGCTGCCTTCTCCTTCAGTAAGATCCCTAGGATCCTTCCAAAGCAGACTTCCTTCTTATTGTTCTTTTTCTTTATTAGATCAAATATGATCTGAGCCCAGTCTACTTATTTCTTATTTACCACTGCACACATGACCAAAAATTGATGCCTGATAATGTAGTCATGTGCGGTGTGCTTGCCTAGCAAGACTTTCCCAACAATATCTTCCAGAAATTTGTATTCTACAGATAAATGTTTCTTCAACAACATATTGGGGTTATCTCCAGTATAACCCATCAAATTCAGCATCATATCATAGTCTTCAGAATCTATTTCCAATTCTTATTCTCCATTGTTCAATCCAAAAATTTCAGTTAATACTGCAGGAGAGAGAGTTATAGCGTTACCCGCAATTGTTCCTGAAATGGTATTCTCCTCAGATGTTAATGAAGTGTAGACCCAGTCTCTAATTTTTGTTCCAGACAGTTTGATTCTGGTTGTCATCAGGGTCTTTAGTTGCTGCTCTTCCAGAAGTTCCAGGATACTCAGAAAGATTGGATCCGAATGCTGGAAGGAATCAAAGTCGACATCGAATCCAGTGTCAAATTTCATTACAGCAAGTGTTCCCGCTAGAATCGCCATGAAATTACATGCAAGAGAGAAAAATGACGATCAAGTGTAAGGGAATAGAAAGCGCAGGACGGAGGTCGAAGAAAACCTAGTTATAAGATTTTCTGGAATATGAATCGACAAACTCCGTTACACGAAAAATAAGAAATTCTTCGACCTGATCAACAAACTTCGTTCCACGAAAAATAAGAAATTCTTCAACCTGAGATCGACAAAATAATTGATAGTGAAAAAATTCGTCGAGCTCAGCTGGAAGAGTTGAAGATAATTCGTCGAGCTCCGTTCGACGAAAGTTTTCCTAAAGTAGACTCGTCGACCTCTGTTCGACGAACACAACTTCACTCATAGAGAGTTCGTCGACCGCCGTTCGACGAAACTCTCATGAACTTTCCCTAGTTCGTCGAGCTTCGTTCGACGAACTCTGGAAAATTCATCGAGTGTAGACAAAAATTAAACTAAGTCTTCTTCATTGATCATTCCCAACTGATTTATAAAGAATAAGTGATTTCTCTCATCCAGAGGTTTGGTGAATATTACAGCACTTTGTAAATCAGTGTAGATATTGACAAGATTATTTTTTTGTCCAGACACTCTCTAATGAAATGATGTCTAATGTCTATATGCTTAGTCCTACTGTGATGGACTAGATTTTGTGCTATTGCTATAGCACTTGTGTTATCACAAAGTAGAGTTGGATTATTTAAGTTGAGACCATAGTCTAGTAATTGATTTTGAATCCACAGCATCTGTGAACAACAGCTACCAACTACAATATATTCTGCCTCAGCAGTTGAGGTAGACACAGATGACTGTTTCTTACAAAGCCAGGACACTAATCTCATACCCAGGAACTTGCAGGTTCCTGAAGTACTTTTCATGTCCACCCTGCATCCAGTAAAATAAGCATCTGAGTATCCAGTTAACTCAAATTCTGATTCAGTGGGATACCATAGGCCTAGACTTGGATAACTCTTTATATATCTCAAAATTCTTTTTAAGAAAACTAGATGAGATTCTTTTGGGTTCACTTGAAACCTAGCACAAAGGCATGTGACAAACATGATATCAGGTCTGCTTGCTGTAAGATATAGTAGGGACACAATAATGCCCCTATATAATTTCTGATCCTCTGGTTTACCGTGTGCATCAGAGTCAATCACAGCTTTAGTAGCCATGGGTGTTTTCTTTGCTGAGGCATCAGCCATCCCAAACTTTTTGATATGCTCTTTTGCATATTTATCTTGGGGGATGAAGATTACATCAGGGAACTGATTCACTTGGAGACCAAGGAAGTATGAGAGCTCACCCATGCTACTCATTTCAAATTTTGAATGCATGAGGTCAGAGAACCTCTTGTATAATTTGGAATCAGTATACCCAAATATGATGTCATCTACATATATTTGCACTAACAATATTTGATCTTTATGATGTCTAGGAAAAAGTGTTCTATCTACAATGCCTCTAATGAATTTATGCTCTATCAAAAAGCTAGATATGGTCTCATACCAAGCTCTTGGAGCTTGCTTGAGACCATAAAGAGCTTTATGCAATTTGAAAACATGATAAGGGTGAGTTGGAGAGACAAAACCTGGAGGTTATTCAACATAAACCTCTTCTTTAAGTACTCCATTCAGGAATGCACTCTTCACATCCATCTGATGCACCTTGAATCTCTTGTAGGCTGCATAGGCAAGGAATATTCTGATTGTCTCTAACCTTGCCACTAGTGCAAAGGTTTGGTCATAATCTATTCCTTCCTCTTACCTATATCCTTGAGCAATAAGCCTAGCCTTGTTCCTCACTATTGTACCTTGGGCATCCAATTTATTTATGTATCCCATTTGGTTCCAATGACTGGATAGTCTTGGGGTCTTGGAACCAAATCCCAAACTCTACATCTCTCAAATTAGTTTAGTTCCTCCTGCATTGCAATGATCCAGTGGGGATCTTGCTCTGCATCATAGATGGATAGAGGTTCAAGCTGAGAGAGAAAACAGGCATGCATAAAATCTTGGTTGAGTTGATGTCTAGTCTGTACACCTGATGATATGTCTCCAATCACTTGAGATCTGGGGTGATCTCTGAGTGTGACAAGATCAGTTAGTGGGGTTGGTTCTGCAACAGCATTAGGAACTAATTCCTCTTGTGGAATTATGTTTGTTGTTGGGAGAAGATCATTCCTTCAGTGCCCTCATCTTCGCTTTCTTCAATGACTTGTGGAGAAGGATGTGTTGGAACCTCTTGGGTGAGGTTTAGTTGATCCAAACTCTCACACAAGTGAGCTACCTGCAAAGTGATATTGGTAGAAATCACTTTCTCATTGCAAGACATGTTAGCTTCATCAAATGTAACATGAATAGACTCTTCAATTTTTAGACATGATTTATTAAAAATGCTATAGGCTTTGCTTACTTGGGAATATTCTAGAAAAAAACCCTCTTCAGCCTTAGCCTCAAACTTTCTAATGTATCTTTTGTTATTGTTGTGAATATAACATATACATCCAAATACTTTAAAATAGTTGATTTTAGGTTTCTTCCATTTAATTAATTCATAGGAAGTCCTATTTTTTTAGTTTGTGAATTAAACTCCTATTCAGGACATAATTTGTTGTGCTCACAGCCTCTGCCCAAAAGGTTAGGGGCATGTAAGCATCTGCAAGCAATGTACCTGCAGCTTCAATGAGTGTCCTATTTTTCCTTTCAGCTACCTCATTCTGTTGGGGAGTTCTAGGAGCTGAGAAACAGTGTCTGATACCTTCCTTCTCACAAAACTCATGCATAAGAAGAGACTCAAACTCTGTGCCATGATCACTTCTGATCAATGCAACATGAGTAGAGAACTCAATCTATATGGTCCTGAGAAAATCTGTAAGAACCTTAAAGGCATCTGACTTAGATCTCAGAAAGGATACCCAAGTGAACCTTGAGAAGTCATCCACAATAACTAAGGTATAGGATTTCCCTCCTAGGCTTTGTACAGCAATGGGTCCAAAGAGATCCATATGTAGCAAATACAAAATCCTAGGTGAATCACTTTTGTTAACAGATTTAAAGCTAGATTTAGTTTGCTTGCCTAGTTGACAAGCCCTGCAAAAGCCTTCCTTCTTATAGGGACAAGAAGGTAGACCTCTAACAAGGTTATCTTTCGATAGCCTAGCAATATTTTTCAAGTTTACATGACCTAGCCTTTTATGCCATAAATAATTCTGATTACTAATTATATTAAGTAAGCAGATATCAGAAGTGGCAGAAGGAAAATTAACTAAGTATATGTTACCATGTCTATTCCCAATTAAAATAGTTTGGTTTTCTTTATTAGAAATAATGCAAGAAGATGAGTTGAAGTGTACTTGATAACCTTCATCACATAACTGACTTATGTAGATGAGGTTATGCTTGAGTCCTGTAACATAAGTTGCTTTCTTGAAAGTAACTACTCCAATCTTCACTTCTCCAAAGCCTTCTGACTGGCCACATTTGGAATCCTCAAAGATAAGCTTTGGCCCCAGCTTGGACTTATAGTTGTGTAAGATGTCCTTGCTGCCAGTCATGTGTTTGGAGCACCCACTGTCCAGGTACCATGTCTGATTATTTGCTAGACAACTCTTCACCTCTAGTGAAATACAATTAATTGTTCTTGACCCAGGTTACCTTGGGTCCTTTGTTTTGCTGGTATGAGAAGCTAGATATAACAGAAAATTCTGGTTGAGATTTGTATCCTAAAGGGTGATATCTTCTAGGTGGTATAACCCAATCAACTACAGGATTAAAAGGTATCCTCGAATAATTTGTGTCGCTGTTGAAATTACAATTTTTGTTAAGTCTTTCTGGGTTCGACGAATTTCTGTGAGTTCGTCGACCAGAGTTCGACGAATTGGGTTGAGATCGTCGATCTCGGCCCAGAGAATGAACATATTCATTTTCTGTGCCCCACGTTTGTCGACCTCTGCTGTACGAACCATACAGAGTTCGTCGATCGCAGTTAGACGAATAATTATAAGTATAGTTTCCGTTCATAGTTTGTCGATCTGGGTTCGACGAACTGGCTGCATTTCGTCGATCTAAGTTCGACGAATTCTGATGAACCTTGTTTTTACTTAAGGTTTTCTGATTTTTTGTTTTCAGACCTATTGATTTGGGAACATTTTATATTGTTTGTTTATGGTTTATTTTCTCTTTCCCCTTAGCAGAAACAAATTAGATTGGGGTTATCAGTATGTTTTTCTTGAGGATGGGGGGCAAACTTGATGAAGCACCCAAGCCTAGCTTGCCATTGAGTCTGGCATTTACAGTGCTTGTGATGTCCATCAGCTTGAGGCTTCTTCCATTAAGAGTTTCCTCAAGTTGTTTATCCTCATAAAGCTCAGTCTTTAACATTATTATTTGTTCATTAGCTAAGGTTAATTCATCTTTTAACCTATTGTTTACAGAGTTGACATTCTCTAGGTTTCCTAATTTTTTCCTAAGAGTTTTAATCTCCTTTTCTGAGTTTATTAAGTCTATATACATTGTTTTAAATTCAAATTTAAAAGAATCAGAACTGTAATCAAAAGAAGACAATACCTTGTCAGCTTCAGAATCTGAAACTATTTCACTGTCTGAGTCCTCTTCTTCTGAATGGCTCCTGGAAGCATCAATTGCCATGAGGCAAACCTCCTTGGCCCTTGCCTCTTCCTCATCTTTACTGGAGATAGAAGATGTTGATTATTCTTCAGTCTCACTCCAGGTTTCATCCACAAAACCCTTCTCCTTCTTCTTGTATTTGCTGAAAGAAGGTCTGCTGTTGTTCTATCTCCTGGTACCTTTCTCTCTTCTCTTTTCTTTCTTCTGATTCTCTGGACACTCAGAGATGAAGTGTCCAGCTTTCCTGCAACCAAAGCATAACAGTTCTTTAGTTGGTGTTTTATCATACCTTGGTTTGTCATCCTGTCTAGTTGACTTCCTCCTGAAATCTTTTCTTGCCAACTTGTAGAATCTTTTGGCAAAAGGACTCATGAGTTCTTCATTTGTTGAGGGAGTCTCTATCTCTTCAGCTGCCTTGAAATCAATGATATGCTCTTTTCTTGCTGGAGGGGGTGTTCTCTGCTCAGCTACCTCCCTGGATTTAATTAGTTGTTCATAGGACTTAAGTTTGCCTAATAGTGATTCAGTGGATATCTCATTTAGGCTTCTAGCTTCTTTGATAGACCAGATCCTTGAATCCCATGAGCTTGGGAAGCATATTAGGATCTTATCATTCACCTCTGTGAGGGTGATGTCCTTGTCCAAGGTTTTTAGCTCATTGATGATTGAGATTAACCTATTATACATTTCAGCTACTGACTTAGCTTCCTCTTTCTTGAAATTCTCATATAAGGATATGAGGTTGGATCTCCTATCCTTTCTTTCATCTGCTGATCCATCCACCATTTGGTTTAGGGAATCCCAGATGGCTTTGGCAGAAGTGCATTCAGCAACCTTTTGAAAGATATCATCTGAAATTGTTTATGCCAGTATATTCATTGCTTTAGCATCAACAACCTTGGCCTTCTTCTAAGCCTCAGTCCACTCAGGTGGTGGAACTACATTTGTGCTTGAGGCTGCTGTAGATGTTGAGGCAGTCGCTTGAGGAGGACCTGTCAAGATGGAATTGTAGATATCTTCATCAATTGAGTTCATATATAATTTGATTATTGCCTTCTAGATGGCAAACCTATTTAGGTTGCAAACTGGAGGTCTGGTGTTTGCATAGTCTTTGTTCTGTGCCATTGTTGTGTATATAATCTAAATAAAAATAAAGATAAAAGATGAAATCTGATCTAACACAGGATCTTTAATTCAAGGGTTAGCATGTACAACCAAGGGAATCCACCCTCTGATACCAATTGAAAGTGAGCTGTTAGATCAGGAATACTCTAGAGGGGGGGTGAATAGAGTATGCAGGTTTTATAAAATTTTCAGAATTTTTGTACGAGGCTCATCATACCAAGTACTCGATTCACCCGGGAAGCACAAAGATGTACCGTGATGTGAAGAAATTATTCTAGTGGCCAGGACTTAAGAAGGATGTGGCACTCTATGTGGCGAAGTGCCAAACTTGCGCCTTAGTGAAGGCGGAGTGTCAGAAGCCTGGAGGATTCTTGAAGTCCTTACCTATTCTGAAGTGGAAGTTCGACGACATTACTATGGACTTTGTGTATGGTTTGCCAAGGTCACAGAAGAGAAATGACGCCATCGGGGTGATTGTAGATCGTCTAACGAAAGTGTCGCACTTCATTCCACATAGGAAGGATGATTTTGTGTAGAAATTGGCAAAGTTATATGTGGATAATATTATGCGGCTTCACGGTGTGCCCCGCAGCATCGTGAGTGACTGAGATGGGCGGTTCACGTCCAATGATTCGAGGTGGGTGCAGCAGAAGTTGGGAACAAAGCTAAGTTTCAGAACAACCTTTCATCCGCAGAAGGATGGTCAGGCCGAGAGGGTGAACAGGACGATGGAAGACATGCTTTGCATGTGCGTTCTCGATTTTGGGAAGCAGTGGGAAGATCACCTATACTTGGTGGAATTTGCTTACAACAATAGCTATCAGGCGTGAATTCAAATGGAGCCCTTTGAGTCCCTTTATGGTAGAAGATGTCGCACGCCATTGTCTTGGTTGGAAATGTATGAGTCAAGGTTGTACAAGAAGCAAGAGGTGGAAGATGCAACATCATTAGTTCGAATGATTCGAGAAAGATTGTTGATCGCTCAGGATCGCCAAGCTAAGTACTATAACGCCAAGCATAGGAATGTGGAGTTCGCTGTCGGCGACTAGGTGTACTTGAAGATTAAGTCGTTCAAGGGTATCTCGCGGGTATGGCGCTTGAAGAAGCTAAGCCCGAGGTACCTTGGACCGTTTGAGATTCTGGAACGGATTGTCGAAGCAGCTTATCGATTGAGGCTATTAGTGGAGCTAAGTGGTCTACATGACATATTCCAAATATCGGTGCTGCGGAAGGCGGTGCAAGAGCCTTTGCAAAGTATTTTGGTCGATCAAGTGCAGGTCGATAATGGGTTGACGATGAAGGTAAAGCCCGTCCGCATTGAGGACTCGGGAGTCACGCGATTGCGTAACAAGGAAATCGGGATGGTCAAGGTCGGTTGGGACAACTGCGGTCGGGATGAGCTCTCGTGGGATCGAGAGCAGACTATGCTTGAGGAGTACCCGAAGTTATTCAACTCAGGTACCGTTTAAGTTTTGTTTTTATCTTTCCTTTATGTAATTTCGGGACAAAATTCTTTTAAGAGTGAGAGAGTTGTAAGGCTCGAAACTTAAAAAAGCGACGGGAGGTATTTTGAGCCAAGTATATGACTTGGTAGAGGTCATACAGTATGGGACACGGGCGTGTCCCAGGGGCATGTCGTGCTCCGATTGACAATGGCCGCGTGGTCGACAAATTGTAGTTGACGATCGTCGAGCAGCAAACACGGCCTAACATACGGGCGTGTCCCAGGCCGTGTCCTACTCGGTAGTTGGCCGATTGGTGTCGGGGGAGAAACACGTCTTGGAGCCCAAGCATGTTCGGGGTTGACACAGGCATGTCAAATGGGACACGGGCGTGTCCAATACCCATGTCTCCTAGGGTTGGTGTTGGTCCTGTTTTGATGGAGGAAGATGCCCGGCAACACGGGCGTGTACTAGATGACTCGGGCATGTCAAGTTTGACACGGGCGTGTCGGGTGCCCGTGTACTTTTCTGGGTGCGACGGTTTCGACGTCGAGTGAGGCACACGGCCTTGGACATGGGCGTGTCACAAGTAGTGTTCGGCCCATCTTTTGGATTTCAAGTCTGAATCGTGGCTGTCTGTTTCCTTATTTTGGGATCCAACGGCTCAGAGCTGTCCTTGCTGGGATATACCCTGGAATAGGGCTTAGAAACCCTCATTATATTGGGATTTTCTCTTTCTAAAGTTCTAGAGAGAGGAGGAGAGCAAGTAAGAAGAAGGAAGAGAGATCCGACCGCCGGCAGAGCTTCAGAGCCCCAAATCGCAAGCCGAGTTCGGATCTACATGCAATGATTATGCTATGTCATGCAAGTATGCTATGGCATAAACGTGCAAGTGCAACTCATACACCGGACTCTGTGTACATAGACATTTAGTTCCCCCCCCCTTTTGGAGCTTAACCTCCCAAGATACCTCTATAGTGGTAAATGGAAGTGGTGGGTTGGTATTCGCCCACCTCTAGACTGGCAACAACACTCCCAATTAGACCTATCGTACGACTCAATGCTGGTGCACTAAGTGATCTCCTAGGTACTCATGCTGGCTGGAATACCAGACTTTATTTGGCTAAGTGCTAAACCATACTTGTCGAGTCAGCGTATTGGTGTCGGTGCGACGACCCTCCAATATCGAAGACGCACCACCTTATATTTTAAGCACATGCAACATGACAGAATTTTCCCACCAAGCCAAATCTCCCCGGACTATCCCGCACGTCACAAAACCATTCGAGCCATCGACTCGCTGGGCTAACCCGCCCATCACTGTAACCACTGAGCCCACCGCTCGAGTGAATAAACCAGACTAACCTCCAATATACATGGGGTGAGTGAAAGTGAAATTCTAGAATATATCTATTTACTCTTTTATTCATTTTAGTCTTACGGTTTGAGTTAACCTTGAACTGCCCAAGACATTCCCTGTAAAGGCTCTCGAGGGCACTATGAACTACGATGGGATGAAGCTCAAAGCTCCCTTTTACAAGGTACTTATTATTATTGGTATCTACATACAGCTAACCCCATTTAATGTTATGCTTACTCTAACCTTAGTGTATTTTGAATCTCTCTCTCTCTCTCTCCACGGCAAAGACGATCTTTCGTCGATCCCAAGGACCACTTAATACCAGTCAACCCAACACTTTCCACATCATGACTCCTAATGATGAACTCATTTTCACTTCACCAAAATCAGTAAACTATTAACCCCAACTCGCTATGTTCATTCCACATGCTATCACAATTTCTGTTGTTTTATTATACGCAGACCAACCTAAGATATATTATGTACATGATAAGAGGTACTACAAATTTTCATCTGAAAGCCCTAAGATAATTATTGGAGGTCTATCATGACATATTTGGACTAAATCCAGAAACTTATAATTTTCCTAATTAATTAGGAATTTATTAAATTTTGCCAAAAATTAGGGCATGGGCAATCTTGAACATGAAGTACTAGATTTCCTTAAGTTATCGCCACCCAAAAATTATGAACACTATATGATGCCAAAATATCAAAGAATACCAAATTTCACAAATTTTCATAAATGTATTAACCTCTAATTAATTAATTCAAGATAATACCAATAAATAGAGGTAAAGAAGGAAGCACCACCAAACTGTATCAAAAATTATACAAATATTACTAGATATTTAAAATAATTACAAAACTGTACTGACTAAGTATCATGTAATTCCAAGGTCAGTAATCTATATAGAAAAATACTCCAAATAAATCCACATTAGGGCACTTTGTGAAGAACCATACTTGTAACCTCTTCCAAACTAAATGAAATAATTTCCTGAGTTTCAATATTCCCTAAAAGGTTTTCTGGCCAAGCAAGATAATTTTCCAACAAGATATGATATTTACTATCTATTTATCAATATAAGGTGCACTAGTTCACTTTACACATGAAGTACTAAGAGTAAATGTCACATTATTCCAAATAATTTATTAGTGCATACAAATAGTATTTGATTAACTTTGCTAGAGTCTCATATCATTCTAAGATAATTAAACCATAATTACTTCAATATCATCAAAAAGGGCAAGATGAAGTTTATATCTACAAGTATGAGATATTGCTATCTAAACATCCTATAATAAATTTCAGGGGTTAATATTACTATAAAAATACTCCTACCAAAATCTCATAAAGATCCAAGGTAATAGAACCCCTTAATTATTCCATAAGTTGTATAGACGTAAATAATTTCCAAGTGATTAAAGTATGGTGCATGTGTCCAAATACCACCAAATTCCTTCCTAGAGCATTTCACCACCCAAAGATCACATGGAATAAACACCAAGTCCATACAAGGACATATCACCATATGTCCTTCACAAACCCCCAAAGCTCAACCTTATGGTTTGAACTAATCCACTCAAATCCACCCCAAACTCCATGTAAACATGTTTATTGTCATAACAAATCATTGGCCCAAGTTTCAACTTCTGATGAGGTGATTTGGTCACTCAATACCCACAAGGGGCACTTTGACCTAGGCCAAGGCTAGGGTCTACTAAAGTCCAAACCAAATAATCTCCAAATTGGATGAAATTGTAAACATAGTCCTATATTGACCCCAAGGACCACTCACCAAAATTTGGGAGGATTTGGATGTCATTAGGCCCTTTAATTAAACCTTACAAGAAAAATGAAATAATTTCCAAAACTTTAGAAAAGTTTTTTTCAAATATTCACATTTTTGGATATGTTATAGATCTAATATGAATATTACATGCTCCAAGTTTCAAGACATTTGGAAGTCAGGATTGATGGGGGCACCCCAAACAATCTCTAATCAACCCTAAGTATAGATCTCACCAAAATGAATGCTACAAGTTTCATGTTGACAACTCTTTCATAAAAGGCATCTAAGTATTTTTAATTTAAATCCTAATGCTGCTGATTTTATGTGACAGAAATACATATACCCTAAAGTTTAATTCATCAAGATCTGCATAAATCTTAAAGCATGATCGGGTGGCGGCTGGCTTTCTTCCTCCTCCAGCCAACGGTTCCGATCCACCCAACCTAGAGACAACTCCAGCCCAAATTCCTGGCCCTCTGGCCACCTCCCCGGCCAACCATGGCCACCACCACCTCCGTCGAGGTGAGGGCTATCGGCCGACAGTGGTTTGGTCGCCGGAGAGGGCGGATTCCGGAGAACCCGACACCCTCTTTTTTTACGGAAAACTACTGGAGAAACTCCATACGATCGGGCTGAATTGAGCCCTATTCATTTCTCTAGAGATTCCTATGATCTAATCCATGATAAAAGGGTAGAGGAGGACCTAGTTTGCGGCATGAACGCGAGTGCTTTGCCTCCTCACCATTTTCGGCCACTGAGCTTGGGCTCTCTACAACTCCTACACCAACCTCAACTAAATTAAGAAAGGATCGCGGGAAACAGTTGCCCTTGCTCTGGTGAAGATCCTTAAAGAGGGGATTTGGGAGAGGAGGCTTGTAACTCGCCAATTTCATAAAACACCATTAATGGCCAAAGACCTAGTTTTTTATTTTCAGTCAAATTAAGGGGGCTGAGCCACCCCAATGGATAGAAACCCCATGGAAACTCTCCTCTCCCTCAGAGGAGTAAAATCCCCATAAAAGTGCCTCCATGGCCATGATGGCCATTAGTCTCACATTTTCTCTCTCCTCCAAATTGCGGAAACTCCCATTCTCTCTCTCCTAATCACCAATATCAGAAAGTGGTGGGCCCCAAAGGTGTCTCTCCACCTCCTAGACTAATGAGCCACACTAGTTTGGGCTTAGCCCACTTGGATTGGGCAAGGTTAGCCCAAATTGACCAAATTGAACTATGCGTTGACTTTGTCCAAATTAGCCACTTGGGTGACTTAAACATGTGGATTTTGGGGCCATTGGGTCCCCCATGATGCCAAGAGACTAAGGGTGAGGTCAATTTGACACTTAGGTGGTCAATTGACCCAAATTGAGCTAAGTTGACTTTCTTAAGCTTAAGGTTGACCTTGGTCAACTTGGCCTCTTTTGTTGACTTCAATGGGTCTTCATGGCTCTAATGGACCCTCTAATGGGTTAGAGATGTTGTGGTGGGGTCATGGAGTCATGGTTAAGCACTAGGGTCAAACCTAAGGTAGTAATTGGAATTCTACTATTTGTAGACCAAGGTGGTTCACACCCTAATTCTCATGTTCACCCAACCCTTTAGTGTTTCCTAGGTTTTGTCATGACCTAGTCATGACAAAACCACAATAGGGGTCTAGTTGCCTGAGGGATGTTACACATTATGTGACGCTTCTATACTCAATGCTTCTACACTTTGCCTAACTTCTTGATGTGGCATTGAGTGGACCGTCTTCACTTAACACCTATATTCTTAATCATAAATCTTATTGAGTAGGCGTTGAGTAAACTGTCTTCACTCAATGTTTCTTTTCTTAGATAGATTTCTAGTCAGCAACACTGAGGCTTTGATTGCATGATGTTCTATCAATGCTTTTAGGATCCTGGCATTGAGTGAAGTGAGTTCACTCAACGCTTCTATACTTAGCCTATTTTCTGCTTCTCCAGCAACCTGTCTTGAGTCCAACTATCATTGTGATCCTGATAACCTGTCTAATCAATGCAATAGTATATAACCAGCATACAATGAACTTTGAATATACATTATATACATTTATGTGTATACCATTGACTTGTGAGCCTTCTTCAAATCTAGGACATTGTGATTTATGGATCCAACATCTTCTATAGATGAGATTTCATATTCTTTTTTGCCTTTTGTGTTCTCTTCTTCAATTACATTTGATGTGAATTCATCTGATCCTTCAATGGAGGAGATTTCTTGAATACTTAAACAAACATTCATATTTTCTATGTCTTATACATGCTCTGTTCCTATAGATGGACTATTATAAATTTCTTCAAGAGATTTCCAAACTTCATAACTAGTAGGAAATATATAAATTTGTTTAAAAATATTTTGGTCTAGTGCACAAAATAAACTATGCAAATATTTAGCTCATAAAGGATGGTAGTGCTGAAGATTTTTCATTTAATAAAATTTCATTCTCTCTACTAATTGCAAGATCATGTAATGTCATTATTCCTGGTTGTGAAGCCGTTTTGAAATAACCTGGCTCTAATACTACATGTTGGATCTTACGGCGCCCTTAGAGAGGTGGGGAATAAGAGCTTTATGTAATTTAATTATTAAATAAAAATATCAAAGTTAATTAATGAAGTTTCGAAATATTTTATAGAAAAATATATTTTAATATATCAGAAAATATTATATTGAAGATTACAATTAGAAAAAAATAGAATTCAATATTTCTTCACTATCGCCGGCGTTAAGTCATACCGTCAGGCTAGCATTTATATGTAACACAAACGAACCTTGCAATATATTAAAAAAACATTTTATAACATGAAAATAAAATCAAGAAAACGAGACAAAAAGAAATTTTATTTTATATCAATAGAAAATGAAAACAAAAATGTTTGATTTCTATAACGCTAAAAATCAAGGCGAATAGAAAAATATCTTTTTAATGATTCACTGATCCTTCTATAACACCCCAGTTTTCAGATCTTGAGCCTCTGGAAACTATCGCCCAGTGATAGAAGTTATCGCCCGGTGGTAGCTTAGCGTTGAGTAGGCAGGTACTGAAAGCGTTGAGTGGTCGGCCACTGAGAGCGTTGAGTGGCTAGGCATTGGGAGAGTTGAATGCTAGTGCGCAGCGTTAGCTAGGTACCGCTCGGCGATAGCTCTGTTTCATCGAGCGTCGAACGAGAAATATGTTCGTCAAGTGCTAGAGGATTATTGCCCGGTGATAGTAGCTATCGCCCGGCGATAGCCCTGTTTCGTCGAACGTCGAATGAAGGACCCAGTTCGTCGAACGCTGAGCTTTCGAGAAAACATCGAGTTCTCGAGAAAAATGCTACCGCGCGGCGTTAGCCTTATCACCGACGTTAGCGCAACCTTATTTTTCTGCCTTCGGCACGGGAAGCTATCACCCGGCGTTATCGTTAATGCCCGACGATAGAGGACTAGAGCGGATCCGTCGTTTGTCTTGTTAGCCATCCGATTCCTTTTAGGATTTGAGCTTAAGTCCCAAGACTCTCCTCCAGAGTCCCTATATAGGGCTGAGCAGTTGTTTCCCCTCATTTTTCACATTTGGGAAGTGAGTGTTAGGGTTTGGAAGAGAAAGGTGGGAGGAGGAAGAAGAGAGCTTTCTCCCGCCATTGATGGAGCTTTAGACCTCCAATCGTCGTTTCGAGGCCAGATCTGTGGAGAGAACTTTGAGGCGCTCATTTTCATCCGTGCAAAGTCAGTTTTATGGATAGGAAAAGGAGTCAAAGGGTAACGCCGCTTCTCCTCTTAGTCTTCAGGATGCGTGCATGGCATCTACTATTTTATTGCTTTCTTTCAAGCATTCTAGGCACCAGATCTCTCAAGGTAGAGGGATTCGGGGTGCCATGGTTCAAGAGGAGCCACAATGTCGAATGTGTCCGTCCCCAGCATGATTTTGCATTGGAAATCCACTTCGTGGGTGGATTAGGCATTGTGGGTGAAGCTGTAATCGTGACCATTAGTCTGACTCGGTGATGTTGCATTGCGAGACTTAAGGATTTTGTAGAAATCTGTTAGTGGCAAGACGTCATTTATGATGATTTTTTCCCCTTTTTCATGCGAGTACGTGTGGCTAGAACAGGACCGAGTGGAAAAACGAGTACACGCGGGGGCACGGGGATGGTACGGTACAAATGTTGGAATAGGGCAGGAAAGGAATGGGATTGTGATGTGACAAGGCGTGGGTTGTCTCTATGGTCGGTTGGCTAGCCCGTGATGTTGCAAAATCACGTGTGGAGAATATCCCGGTGAGACAAGTCCCCTTCTATGGAACTGATGAGAATGCCAATCTTTGGACAAGCTCGGACGATCCCAGTTGGGTCCCGCTGGGTCACCTTCGGTGGACTTGGTCCCGATTTTGGAGTCAGGCCTGTGTCGTTGCAAATAGGTGGGGTCTAGCAAAGGGTTCTTAGTATCGGTTGGTTTGTGTGGCGGAATCCTGACGTGATCGTCAGAGCTTGCAGGCAAGCCCAGGGTTTGAGACCCATGAGCGGGTGGAGCCAAGGCATGATGTTCGTGTTGCGTCTTGTATGCCATTGGGGGAAATTAGAGTACCCTTGTGTTTGCGGCTTGAACGTCGATGGGGAAATTGGAAGTACTCGATGTGATGATGTGTTAGAAGCATACGCTTTAGGGTGCCTTGGGTAAAACCCAGGATTGCATTCATGTTGCATTGTAGGCCCCTTTATAATACTTGCTCAACATAGAAACATGTTTGTTGTATGAGACATCCACACCTGTTTTACAACTTTAAATGTATTTGTATTATTGCATACAAAGTGCTGACCTGCATGGTGATGGAGTGCCCTGGGGTCCGCTAGGGATGGCCGAGAGGAGATGTGTTGGTTACACAGTTGAGGTCATCCTTTGCTGACCCACGTTACTACCAATTTTTACAGGGCAAAGATCACAAGCAGGAGCAAGCTCGCTGGCCAAAAATGCCTAAGCTGCATGAAGTGAACTTTCTATTATTAACTTGTATTCTGATTGAATGATATGCTCCATAAAATGTAATCCATCTTGCATGTCGAGGTAGCTTAGGAGTGCATGTGCACGTTACTATTGTTTAATGTTGCTTAAGTCTTGGACTTATGATGTGCAAGGCCCTAAGGCCATTTTGATACTCTTGGTTTGGTGAATAACTTCTAGTATTAATTGTTCGTTTCTGCTGTGGATGTCTAAGTTTTGAGTTTGGGTAGTTTATATATCATCTTATAATATTGAAGCTGTGAAATCTGTATGTTGTGGGGCCCCGACTGTACCCATATTATACGGTCATTACAGGGGAGGTGTTACAATTTGGCATCAGAGGGAGGTTAGTGTCCAAGGCGAGTTTTCATGGTCGAATGTCCTAAACGGACCGCATTAAGAAGTTATCCAATTAGTAGTATCGCAGGACTATAAGTGTCCTTGAGTCTAATTTTGTGACTAGAAACTGATATTGGTCCTACCTTGCTTTTATGAATTGTACAAGCGACGAGGAGGGGACTTCGAGGCCACAAGAAGAACCTTCGGTGAGCAATGCTACTACTTAGGGTCCTTTGGGCATGGGGGTAACCCGGGCTAATTTCTATCACATGATCACAGAAGTAATGGTGGCAGCCCAAGCTGTCGCAGCAGCACAAGTTGCGACCCCTGTTGCAAAGCTAGCAACTCCTGCTACCCCAGATGCGGCAACAGCCGTGCCAGGCGGAGGATCCAGGCAAGCAGAGTCGTTAGCTGAAAGATTGGTCGTCTGGCAAAGAGACCGACAAATGAAATATTTTCTAAGCTTCCATCCTCCAACGTTCAAGGAAGTCAGCACGCTGAACGATGCAGAGGATTGGTGTGTAAGGATTCAAGAACTGCTAAGGGAGGCAGAGTTTGCAAGTTTCATGTTGGAAGGTGATGCTAAGCTATGGTGGGCGAGCCATAGCGATCGCTAGTTTCTTGGGTGGACCCCTTCCTTAGAGGAGTTCGGGAATGCTTTCTTGAATAAGTATATCCCTTCGTGGATAAGGTTGGCCCTTCAGAGGCAATTTCTGCACTTGGTGCAGCGGGATAAGATGGTAGACAAGTAAGTTCAGGAGTTCACTCGACCGGGTCGTTATGTTGGTATGACCATGGCCGACGATGAGGAGATGGAAAACCTCTTTTATAATAGATTGAGGGAGAATCTGAGATAACCCCTCATAGCTATAAAGAAAGTGGGCTTCAACGAGTTGGTCGAGGCCGCAAGGACATTGTAAAGTGATATGGAGAGAACCCAATGATGGAAGGGTTTTGTAGCAAAGTAGGGAGAAGCACAGCCTCCTCAGTCGCAAGGAAATTCTGGCGGAAGTAAGTGGAAGAAGAATTCTCATCCCTACAAGAATTAGGAGAAAAGTAGTATGAAGTCAGGGGGTTCCCGCTTCAAGTGACCACTATCGTGCTATAAGTGCGGCAAGCCGGGCCACATAGCTCATTTTGTACAAAAGGTGGCGGTGTGCAGGAGCCGAGGCAAGAGCAGTCGGTGCGCTCCGGGCCCAGCGCAGCGGAGTAAGGAAAGATGACGAAGTCTAGTGCTTCTCATTACCAACTCGTGCAGCCAAGGGATTATAACCTTAGGTAGCAGGAAGCAATCCGCCAACCCGATGTGGTGACAGGTATGGAAGTTTATGTTAATCTCTTACTTTAGACTTTCAAGACCATTTATGTATGTTGCCTATGTTTTAGGCTTTGTGTTAGTTCCTGGATACCCCGCTAGGGTATTGTTTGACATCGGAGTGTCGCACTCCTTTCTTGCGGAAAGTTTTATCCAGAGAATTGGAGTTGAGTCATTCTCAGTGGACGCAGAGCTGAAGGTGCGCATGCCCGATGGGTCATCTATGACCACCGGGGGAAAGGGGCTCATTTTTTGGAATCTTGATGGAGTTGACGTCACGTTAGAAGAAGCGGTTCTACCGCTGGTCGAGTTCGATGTGATTTTGGGAATTGACTGGCTTACAGAGCAGCTGACCAGTATTGATTACCTATCTAGGGAGGTGACCCTGAGAAGCGAAGGGCAGGCAAAAGTTATATTTGAGGGCCTTAGTGGAGTGGCATGTTCCCAGATTTCGGCCATGCAGTTGGTGCGGGCAATTAACTAGGGAGGAGTAGCTCTTGTAGTATTTTTGGAAGTACTCATTTCCAAGTTATCACTCGGAGAGGTGCCGATGGTGGTAGAATTCAAGAATGTGTTTCTTGAGTAGCTTCCTGGAGCACCTCCTTGACGGGAGATTGATTTCTCGATTGAATTAGTGTCAGATGCTAGGCCGGTGTCACGTCCTCCATTTTGGATGGCACCAAAGGAGTTGGCCGAACTCAAAGTTCAGTTGCAGGAACTTTTGAAACAGGGATACATTAGGCCCAGTTCTTCACCATGGAGCGCGCTAGTGTTGTTCGTGAAAAAGAAAGATGGTAGTATGCGGTTGTGCATAGACTACCGAGAGTTGAACAAACTGACTGTTAAGAATATGTATCTGATTTCTCAGATAGATAACCTGTTGGAACACCCTATTACTAATTTGGGTCAGGAACACTATGTCTTTAGGAAACCTGTTTTTGACCTCATTGTATAGATCTAAAGGTCAATTAGAATTGAGTCTAAGGGTTAGTAGTTAGGCTTGGAAGCTGCCCTC
This sequence comes from Platanthera guangdongensis, assembly GCA_039583875.1. Taxonomy (NCBI): domain Eukaryota; kingdom Viridiplantae; phylum Streptophyta; class Magnoliopsida; order Asparagales; family Orchidaceae; genus Platanthera; species Platanthera guangdongensis. The sequence continues at coordinate 133,463,957 of CM077147.1, read as the reverse complement.
AAGACCAAGGTTTTTCAGTTTGGAGACTAAGTCATTTCGTCGAGCTCAGTACGACGAATCATTGAATCGACGATCGTTGACCTCACTTCGACGGATCGTCGAACTCCATTCGACGATCGTTGAGCTCAACTTCAACAAATCGTCGAACTCCATTCGAAGATCTTCGAGCTCAGTTCGACAATCTTGAATCCAATATTGATTCTCTATCTATGAGCTCAGTTCGACGATAGTTGAGCTCAGATCGACGATCTCTGTTGCTGTCTAATTCCAAATCGCTGAGCTCAGTTCGACGATAGTGGAGCTCAGTTCGACGTTTCTCTGAAGAGTTAAATGGTTTTTCAAGATTCATATTCAGAACAGTTAAGGAGTTATTATCATCAATTAATTCACAAGATCTTGTAGCCGTTTTCATTTATTCTGGAGCAAGTTTCAAGAAATTATCAAGGAATGTTTCTTTGTACTTTCCCCAAGAAGACAATTGCAATTAAGGAAGTCAATTAATGACAGGCTAACGGGTATTCTTGATAGAGGATCATTTCTATTCAGAACAAAAGGGAAAAATATAAGATTTTTGAATCTCTCTCATAAGCTCACAACAAGCACATGAAGAAGAGAGTGCACAAGAAGAAGAAGAACAAAATATTCTCTACTACAACTCTTCTCTGGAACAACATCTTTCTCAACACCAACTGTTCACAAAAGGAAAAAGAGCTGTAGACATTCTTGAAAGTCCACCTAGTGTCAGCTATGTGCACCTATGGGGGGGGGGATAGGTGACGAGTAGCGCTTTTGCGGAATTTACGAACGTACCTGCACAATAAAAATAAAGGGCACAGCACACAGAATACACAGGAAATTTATAGTGGTTCCCCGACTTGGGTACATCCACTTTCCCCCTTCAACCTATCTACCCAACAAGGGACAACTCGGTCACTTCTCCAACGGTATTGAAATCTAATCCCTGCACTAACGGAAGGAGCCCTTCCACACGTGAGAGTCAACACTCCCACAAAATGGGTTGCACCCAACCCTTACAACACGGAACAAAAGTTCCTTTACAACAAAATTAAATATAGAATGTACACGTGATACAAACTTCTTTTGTAGACTACGGTGTTCCTCTTCGTTCGACGATGTGTTCTTGAAGTCGATGAAGAGTCTACAACCTTGGTCTCTCTTGGAGAGGATCTCCCCGGAACCGGCGGCGGCACACGAGCGGCGGCTAGCTTCGGGATCGGCGGCTACGATGATGAGCGGCTGCTGAACTTGGAGATCCAAACTTCGTAGCGAAGAAAACTAGGTCTACCAACGGTCACTCTAGGATCGGTCGTCTCGATCGATTCGGACGAGGGAGTTTTTCCCGGTCAACAAATCGAGAGACAAGAGATCTCTGGATAGACACGTGAGACACAAGCTTTGCTAAGCTTCTATCGCCGGAGATGACTAAGGAATCTCGATTGTTGACGGCGACCAACTTGCCCGAGCACGACGGCGGCGGCGGAGAGGAATCGCGATATTAGGGTTTCGTCGCGGCTCGGTTTCGTTCTCTTTTCTCCGTGATTTTACTGTTCAAAATACTGGAATATATATACTGTAGATAACTCCAATATGACCGTTTGTGGGACCCACACTAGAAATCCCTAAGTCCGGTTCAAACTAGTCTAGAGGCAGAATCCGGTCCAGCAGCAACCTGAGAAAACGCTAAGTGAAAATCGGCGAGAATCGCAAGCGATTCTCGACGAATCGGCGAGAATCACCAAGTGATTCTCGACGATTCGTCGAGAATCGTTAGTGATTCTCGCCGAATCACTTATTGATTCTCAACGAATTTCACTTTGTATACATGAGCTGCTTGGCCACTGGTTCGGCGAGAATCACTAGTGATTCTCGCCGAATCTTTCTTGGCACCGTTTTGAGGTAGCCAGAAGGAGTCGGCGAGAATCACTAATGATTCTCGTCGATTCGGCGAGAATCACTAGTGATTCTCGTCGAATCGGCGAGAATCACTTGGTGATTCTCGTCGAATTTTCCTTGGACGAATTTTCGTCTTCCACCCTGGAGCTGCTCCTTGACCCATCCATGCTCCTTGTCTTCTCTTGCATATGAACGGCCCTGTACTTGAAAGTAAGTGCACTCCAATAGAGAGAGTACACGTAGGCCAACACACTGATCTGCTCAACGAGGGATTACGTCTTGCAGACCCGTGTATATTGACCTACTGCACCCTGACATTGGTGTGCACTTAGCGTGGAGGAGCTGCAAGTACAACTTAAGATGTTTCATCAAATACATTGTGAATTCATCTTAGCTTGACAGGTGGCTTCCTCAAATCTAGGTAACCGTGGATACAATACCCAACAATCTCTCCCTATTTGACGAAGCCAAAACCCTACTAGCTAAGATGAATAACACATATCAAATAATAAACATAGCATTCAGAAATTAAACATGCAGCACAAGAGAATATATGCAATCAGATCAGGACTTGAGTCATTCACAAATTCAAATATATATACCAATATAAATATATACACATATAATCAAGAATTGTTTCTATGACAACAATAATCATTAATTGTTCTTAAGACAAAAGTGACAAGCTATAAGTTTTTTGACTATTTTTCCTTAGCTAAGTCACCCTTAGGATTTTGAGCCAAGTACTTCTTGCTTTGCCTCTCCATGTATTCTTTGGGCTTTGCGTAATACCTAGGAGGAGCAACTTTATCTGCATCCTTGTTGTTTCTGAAAAAAATGTTGCGTTTCGCTTCAAACGTTTTGTGCGTTTCCCACTCATACTGGCTATATACTTCGTTTCGATTGATCTCTCCTCTTTCTTGCAGCCAGTGTAACATCCCATTTCCAACTAGACCCCTAAGAGTGGTTTTGGCCATGACTAGGTCATGACAAACCCTAGGAAGCCAGTAATGGGTCAAGAGATAGGGGACAGAAAGGTGGGGGATCACCATGGTCTGCAAATAGTAGAACTCTGAACAATGGTGTAGGATGACCATGGGCCACACCCTAACCTATGCCTCCTAACCCTAAAGTGAGGTCAATGGGTCACCAAGGACCCAATGGGGTCAACCCAAATGGTTATGTTGACCCAAGTCAACTCTAGCCCTAAAATGGTCAAAGTGCCCTTACCAAGGGGCATGTGACCCCCAAGATGCCCAACCAACCCTACTCAAGTCTTCCTAGACCTTAAGGGAGTCCAATAGGTCACCAAGGACCCATTGGGGTCAACTCAAATGGTCATGTTGACCAAGGTCAACTCTATTCTAGTGTTAGGTCAAATTAGCCTAAATGAGTCAACCCAAGCTCAACCCCTTTTTCCTTTTAAGTTAACCACAATATAATGAAATATTATGGGTGGAAAGGGCTGCCAATAGGCTGGGGAGTCAGCATGGTCAGCTTTGGTGACTAGGAAAGAGAGAGAAAGCTTCATTCCATACTAATGGAGGAGAGAGAAAAGGGGAAAGAGAGTTGAAGGAGGAGATTGGCCAAGGAAAGGCCAATGGTCCCCATTGATGGCAGCATTCATCTCCTCCAGTGAAGGGGAGGAGTTTCCAGCCGTTTTCCTGGCTGTCAAGGGGCTGTTACAGCCTCCACCATCATGGCCGAAACAAGCCTTTAATGGCCATGATGGCCATGGCAGTTTCTTCCATTCTTCTCCCCCTCTGATGTTTTAAACATCATCAGTGAGCTTGGAGAAGAATTTCCCAATCCTTAACTGAAGAAATCCGGCGAGTTTACTGGGAGATAGCAGAATTCCGATCGGCGGCGCCACCACCATGTCAACCCGCAGATCCGCTCGTCTCCAGGCCGCCAACAAGGTCCTCCTCCTCCTCTTTTCTCATGGGTAGATCTTAGGTTTCATTAGGGCCAAGGTTCGGGCACAATTGAGCCCGATCCAATTCTCAAAATTCATGGCCTTAGGCCGAAAATTTTATTGGTTGGATCGCCGAAATCCGCCCCTCCGGCGGCTGTGCCGCCGTCTGGCGATAGCCACCACCTCAACGGAGGTGATGGTGGCGGTGGCCGGCCGGGGAAGGGACTGGGTGGCCGGCGGCAGACGCTTGAAGTCGGCACAGGAAGAAGCAATCCTGGCCGTTGGCTCATCGGGGACGATAACCCAGCGCCGTCGATCTGCGCCAAGATTCGCGCGGCATCAAATCAGATACTTTAGGATTTAAATAAATATCATTTCATTTCTGTCACATTAGATGTATTTAATGTATTTAATTTTTAAAAATACTTAGGAACCCTGAATGGAAATCTGCCCAACATGAAAATTGTAGCTTCGGGTGTCTAGTTTGTAGCAAAAATTGCTTGGACCCTTTTGGGCCACTGGTTAGACCAGGGTACCCCTTTTGGTAGGACCTATACCTAGGCCTAAACAGAAATTATTTTTGGTGCCCACACTTCATTCCTTGTCCAAACAGGTTGAAATTTGGGCAGTGAGAAAGTCTTAGTCATATCTAGAACCTGTCCAAAATTTAGAATTTTTTGAGAATATTTTTCTATAGTTTTTAGAAAAATTTAATAAATCATGATTAATTTAATTATGTGACCTATTAATTTAAAACTCCCCCAAATTTTGGTGGGTGGTCTTAGATGTCATGATAGGTATAGGGTTAAAACTTTAGCTCATTTGGAGATGTTTAGGATAGGTAATTTACCCACCCTATATATGACCTTATAAGAGTATTTTGGTCAAAAGCCACTATTTGATGGTTGAGTGGCCAAATTCCCTCATCAGAGGCTGAAATTTTGGACACTGATATAATTTGACTTTTTACACTCACTTATGAAGTTTGGAGTGGTTTGGACTAGGGTAGCCCTAGAATTTTAGGGTAGGCCCTTTAGGGTAAATTTCTAGGGTTTGAAGAATTTGGGGTCAAAAAACCTTGGATGGACTTGAAACTTGGGAATGTTGTCCATAGGGTTACTATGGTCCTGTGGTTAAAATTTTAGGGCATTTGGAAGAATTTAAACCCCTTAAATCTATAACCCTAGTTTAGGGCACTAGCTTTGAAATCACAAGATCTAATACCACAACTTTCTGAAAAGGGCTGAGTTTTTGAATGGGTAGTTGTTTAGGGTATATATATCTCTGGAAATTTTATAATAAATTTTGGATGAATATTTTTGGTACTTTATTCACAAAGTCATGTTTTACAATTTTCACTTAGGAATTTTTGGAGAAACGTATACTTGATTAAATCTGATGAAACTTAGCAAAGGGGATTGTAATCATGGTACCCATCTCTGTAAAGTTTTATGAAATTTTTGAAGAATGATATTTAGTAGTTGCTTCTTTAATTATTTAATTCTATGGAACTTTGGTAAATTTAATAATGACATTTAAATGGTCTAAAAAATTTTAATTTCTTCATCATGATGTTTCTAGTTCCTTATGAAGCCCTAGTAATTTTTACATAATTATTGGAGACATATTTGTGGCACTTCCTTCATTATATTTGGTCTTAGGAATTATTTTTAATAAATCCTTAGAGGTCAAGAACTATCTGGAAAATTATGAAAAATGGCAAACAATAATATTTCTCTGTTATTTAGTGAATAAAAATTTTAGGAGGCCTGTACCTGAGAAAATCTTATGGTTCATGTTCAAATTGACTATGGCCTAGTTTTTGAGGAAAATTCAATAAATAGTAGATTAATTGGGAAAAATATGGTTTTCTAAATTTAGACTATATTTATCATAATAGACCTCTGGTAAAATTTGTAGAGTTATTGGAGGAGAATTTAGAGTATCACCTATTGAGTACATCATATTAGCTTAGGGAGGTCTGCAATTAGTAAAAACAGCAGAAATCAAATCAAAGTGCACAATGAGTTTAGGAAGTTGGAATAATGGGGCATTAGTCTGGTAGGTGAATTAGGTTTGTCATCAGAAGTGTAGATGAGTAGTGGAGGTTGGTTAGAGTTGTGTGGGGTTCGGGATCGACAAAGGATCACTCATCCTCGTTGAAAAGAAGGAGTCTTATACACTTGGGTTAGAATTCAATTATAACCCTAAGGGATTGAGAGATTTGTGTAGTAACCAATAATAATAAGTGCCTTGCGAAAGGGAGCTTTGGGCGTAATCCCATCGTAGTTCCTAGTGCCTTCGAGAGCCCTTCACGGGGAATACCTTGGGCAGTCCTGGGCTAACGCAACTCATAGGAATAAAGAAACTTCAAGAGTAACTAGAATAATTAGGGTTTCACTCTCACACACCCCGAGGTTACGGGAAGTAATTTTGGCTAGATGATCAAGCAGTAGGCTCGGTCGCTGTGGTAAGAGGGCAGGATGGCCCGGTGAGCTTCGGCTCGGTGTTGGTACGTAAATTTGCATGTGCATAAAAGGAATGAAATTAAGGTGGTGGGTCTTCGGTATTGGAGGATCTTAGCACAGATACCAATACGTTGACTCGGCAAGTGTTGTGATAGCACTTCGCCAACAGAAGTCCGGTGCGCCAGCCGGCAAGAGTACGCAGGAGTCCGCTTAGTGCACCAGCGTTGAGGCGTACGATAGGTCTGACCAGTAGTGCTATACTGGTTTAGAGGTGGGCGAGGCCCAACCCACCGCTTCCGTCTGCCACTACGGAGGTATCCTGGGAGGTGAGGCTCCAGAAAAGGGGAACTAAAGGTCTGTGTGCACAGAGTCGGGTGTGTGTGTTGCACTTGCTTGATCCATCATACCCACTTGCATGTCATAGCATAAGCGATTCATTTAACACTTTGACACCTAAAATATAAGTGGTATGGGACACTTATACATTAGGCCCTGCAAAACGACCCCTTGGTCTATAAGCTTGTGTGGGCAAGTTTATAAATTAAGGTTAATTTTCTTTACATATATATATTGCTGTTAATAACCGACACCCCAACGTATAAATTGGTATGGGACTCTTTATACGATGGGAGCCTTGCAAAAGACCCCTTGCTTATATGTACCCATATAAGTTAAGGTTACTTTACTTGTTTACAAATATGTTTAGTTACTATATAAATTGTTAGTTTTAGGTCCACCGTCACCTGCATTTGATATACTCTCCGCTTTCAAGTCCTCCCTTTCTTCCTCTCCGCTCGGTGCCTAGGAGCCATGGGGGAAGGGGTGGGGGATGATAGGACTTAGTCTTTTAGACTAACGGTTTTCGAACCACATCATTTAGGGGATCGCGGAGCTCAGATTGGAGGAGCAGCCCCAGAGGTCGACACGCTTGGAGATAGGGCAGTCTAGCACAGGAGTTCAGACAGCTGGGACCGTGAGGCCCTTACTCTAGTAGTGTTTATTTTATTTCCACATGAGAGATCTTGTGGTGAGGAATTGTTGTATCGGGCATAAGCCCTTATTTACAGTGCTTGGCTTTGTGGACTCTCCCATCGTGGAGATATTTTACTTGATGTGATATTTCTGTGGACTTTTACTTAGAGTTTTGTTTCGCATGTTATTACTCTAATTTTGTTACTATGCTGCGATCGAATTGGCCGGCAGAAACGGCGTTTTGTGGTGATGACGCTTCCGGGCGAGAAGGTGTCACCGCAAAGCGGCGGTTCTGGGCATAAGACCCTGTGTTTTTAAAAAAAAAATGGGGTCTTACAAGTGGTATCAAAGTGAAACCCCGATCGAAAAGTAACAGTCCACAACCCCTGGTCCACCCCCGCGCGAGCTTAGTTTGCGGACAAACTAGCAGCGGAAGCAGTGGTGAGACCCTAAGGAGGAATCACTTGTAAAATAGTCCACTTTGCATATATTTGAGCTGATTACCCACTAATATAGTTTGTTTCGCAGCCTCCAGCTCAGCCCACACCACAAGGCGGGGCCCAGCGGACTCCGGACGTTGCACCACCTCCCCCGGTCCCTACTCCTTTCCTACAGTCGGAGGTGGGACAGACGTTGACAGCCATTTTGGATGCTTTCAGGGCTCAACAGGTTCTGGCTCCGCAGCCAAACCCGGGGGCCAACTGGCTGAGTATCTTTCGAGGACTCGCTCCCCCATCCTACTGTGGGACTGAGTCTGCCGTCCGGATAGAGGAGTGGCTAGATATCATGTACGAGATGTTGACTGGGATCAAGTGCCCGTGGGAGGAAAGGGTGCCCTTGGTCGTGTCTTGCTTGGAATCTCATGCTAAGAGGTGGTGGAAGACTTCCCTGGATACGATTTTTGCTGACAGGACGGCTGCGGAGATAGCTTGGGAGGAATTCAAGGGCGCGCTATTGGAGCACTTTGTTCCGCAATCAGCCAGAGATGAGCTGGAGGACAGGTTTTTGTAGTTGAGGCAAGGGAGCAAGACGGTGGTGGAGTACCACCGAGAGTTTGATCATTTAGCCCGGTTTGCAGACTCATATCAGTTGGACGAAGCTGGGTATACGAAAAGGTTCTACAAGGGCCTGCGGGAGGAGCTGAGGGAGACCTTACTATTTGTATCTGACGGGCCCATCTCCCGGATTTTGGAGATGGCGAAAAGAATCGAGGCGGATTGGCTTACTACTCGGGGCCGGAAGCGGCCAAATGAAGACCAGAGCCGGGGAGCCCGAAATGATCAGCGGCGGGGCCGCATCACAGATGGAAGAAGGGTAGAAGACCAGCCTCATCAGGAGGCGAGACAGGAGATAGGAAGACCAGTGTTGATGGCTCCACCACCAGTTCAGAGGCGGGACGAACAGAGACCCGGGGGAATGGCGTATCAACCGCCAGTGTGCTTCGATTGTCACCAGGTGGGGCACATTAGGAGGAACTGCCCCATGGGGAGGGCACCCCCACCAGCACCACAGGCTGCCCCACCAGCGCCATACTTCGGAGGCCGGGGTCGTGGTCGAGGACGTGGATACCCAGGTGGCGATCGTAGACCGGAAAGGGAGCAGGTGTATGCCTTGGATCTGGCACAGCCTCGAAACCCGGAGCAAGTCATAACAGGTATGACAAGAGTTTTTAAATTATTTAAATAAAAATTCCGTTATCTCTGCTGTCAATTTTTTTTTAGGAACTTCTTAAAAAAAATGATTAAATAGGAAGAAACTAGTTACAGAATCCTAAGACATTTAACCGATCCAGGTATAGTCTTCGTCAGCGGCAAACCCGCCTACACATTGTTCGACACGGGTGCTTCGCACTCGTTCGTATCAGAGGCTTTCGTGGAAGGGCTAGAAGGCGTAGAACGGTTCACAGGCCGGACGAGGAGGGTGCGTTTACCTGATGGATCGGAGCTATTCACCTCTGCCCACTGCAACATGGAGGCGGAGATTGGCGGGAAGCCATTCGAAGTGGCGACAATGATTCTTAGAATGCCAGTCTTCGAGTTGATCCTGGGCATGACATGGTTGCACTGGAACCATGCCCAGATTGATTGCCAAGCGAAGAAGATCACAGTGAGGCATGGAGACTCGTTTATTGTCATCGAAGGTATAAGATCCGCCTCTTGTGTGCTTTTATCTTCAGTACAGGCCGTTAAGGCCCATCTACAGGGGGAAGAGGTCTACCAGATTCTGTTTGAGATAGAGGAGGCCAAGGGGGCCATGACAGACATCCCAGTGGTGCGGGACTTCGTCGACGTCTTCCCAGAGAAATTGCCAGGACTACCTCCGTGTCGAGAGCAGGATTTTCAGATAGAGTTAGTGCCCGGAGCCAGGCCGGCATCTAGGGCCCCTTACCGGATGGCCCCGAAGGAGTTGGCAGAGTTCCGGAGTCAGCTGCAGGAACTTGTAGAGGCAGGGTTCATCCGGCCAAGTTCTTCACCGTGGGGAGCCCCGGTGCTGTTTGTCAAGAAGAAGGACGGAAGTCTCCGCCTGTGCATAGACTATCGAGCGCTGAATAGACTCACAGTTCGGAATACCTACCCACTCCCACGAATCGATGAGTTGTTCGACCAGCTGGAGGGAGCACATTTCTTCTCGAAACTTGACTTAAGGTCAGGTTATTATCAGCTGCGGATCCGAGAAGAGGACATTCCGAAGACCGCTTTCAGTAGCCGATACGGACTGTTCGAGTTCACAGTGATGCCGTTCGGGCTCACGAATGCACCATCAGCATTTACGAGCCTTATGAACAGGGTGTTCAAGGAATATTTGGATGTATTCGTCATCATCTTTATTGACGACATCCTTGTCTACTCAAAGACGGAAGGGGAGCACGCACGACACCTGGCCTTGACATTGGAAAGGTTACGGGAGCATCAGCTGTACGCAAAATTCAGCAAATGCCAGTTTTGGCTAAATGAGGTGGCCTTCTTGGGCCATATCGTCAGTGGGGCTGGGTTGGCGGTAGACCCGGCCAAGATTCGGGCCGTTCAGGATTGGCCACCATTGAAGACGGCGACAGATGTACGGAGCTTCTTGGGACTTGCCGGGTACTACCGGAAGTTTGTAGAGGGATTCTCCCGGATCGCGCTCCCTCTTACGACTCTGACGAAGAAGGAATCCCCTTTTATTTGGACACCACAGTGCGAGGCAGCCTTCGTGGAGCTGAAGAGTCGGCTCACTTCGGCTCCCATCCTCGCTATTCCGTCAGGAAGGGAGGGATTCCAGGTGTATACCGACGCCTCCTACCAAGGGATGGGTGCCATTCTGATGCAGAACGGGCATGTGATAGCTTATGCCTCTCGACAGTTGAAGATTCACGAGAAAAATTACCCGGTCCACGATCTGGAGATGGGCGCGGTAATCTTCGCCTTGAAGATTTGGCGGCACTATCTGTACGGGGTTCATTGCGACATCTTCTCCGACCACCAGAACCTGAGATACGTGGACACGCAAAAAGACCTCAACATCAGACAAAGGCGTTGGGTGGAGTTCCTGACAGATTATGAGTATACTATGCACTACCACCCCGGGAAGGCGAACGTGGTGGCGGATGCGTTGAGCCGGAGAGGAGATGCTGCAGGGAAGGGACCTCAGCTTATGTCTATGGAGTTGGTCCGGTCTTTCGGGGACATGCAGATATCCCTAGTATCCGAGGACGATCCAGAATTATACATGGAGTATCTGGCGTCGATGATCGCTATTGATGATATCCGGGACCGCATCAGGGAAGGGCAGAAGACAGACCCTCGGGCGGAACCGATATTTCGAACCTTGGAGGAGGGTTCGACGGGGGATTATTCCTTGAAGGATGGGCTATTGTACTTCAGAGGAAGGATTTATATACCCGCAGGAGGTCAGATCCGGGAGGATATCATGGCGGAAGCGCATTGCAGTAGGTATTCGATACACCCGGGAATCACCAAGATGATGGCCGATCTGAAGAGGATGATGTTCTGGCCAGGAATGAAGAGGGATATTACACACTTCGTGACCCATTGCGAAGCCTGCCAGTTGGTGAAGATGGAATGCAGAAACCCCGCGGGATTGTTGCAACCTCTTCCAGTGCCAGAGTGGAAGTTAGAGGATATTGCGATGGATTTTATTCATGGTCTCCCCCGATCACGAACGGGAAATGATTCGATTTGGGTCATCGTAGATCGATTGACGAAGGTGGCTAGATTTATACCAGTCAGGAAGGACGATTCAGTGGGGGTTCTGGTTCGGAAGTTTGTGGAGCAGTACATTCGCTATCATGGAGTACCTAGGACGATCGTGTCAGATCGGGACGGTCGGTTTACATCCAGGGAATGGCGGTCGGTTCAGGCATACTTGGGCACTCGACTGACTTTTAGCACCGCCTTCCACCCTCAGACGGACGGGCAGACAGAGCGCACAAATCGGACACTGGAAGACCTGCTACGTCTATGCATCCTAGACCGAGGAGAACCTTGGGAAAATATGTTACCGATGGTGGAATTCTCGTACAACAACAGTCATCAGGCCAGCATAGGCTTGTCCCCCTACGAGGCTCTATATGGACGGAAATGCAGAACCCCACTCTCTTGGATTCAGGACGAGGACCCAAAGGCTTTGGGATCGGATTTTGTTGAAGACACCGAGGCTCAGGTGAGGTTGATCAGGGACAGGATGTTAGAGGCACAGAGCAGGCAGGCCAAGTATTATGACGCCCGCCATCGTCAGGTGGAATTTCAGGTCGGGGACCGAGTGTTTTTGAAGATCCGGCCTATGCATGGAGTTTCTCGGATGCGTGGCCGAAGGAAGAAGCTCAGCCCCAGATATATGGGCCCTTACAGGATCCTGGAGCGGATAGGGGTCCTAGCTTACAGGCTGGAGTTTCCACCAGAGTTGGCAGCTCTGCATGATGTTTTCCACATATCCTCGCTGAGAAGGGCTCTACTACGCCCGGAGCAGCAGATTTTGACCACCGAAGGGCCGGTAGCTTCAGACCGGTCAGTTCGTTTGGAGCCGGTTAGGATCGACGACCGAGGAGTACGAGTCCTGCGTCGCAAGAAGGTCCCATTAGTCAAAGTCCTGTGGAGGAACCACGGCCAGGAGGAGCATACCTGGGAGCCGCAGGACCTGATGCGACAAAGATACCCAGAGCTATTCAGTCAGGTATACCTCTCAGACCCCTCAAGATGTTAATTTATTCTCCTGCTTTAATTTACTAAGGGCTGCTCAAGGCAGATAGAGGCTTATCTTTTGTTTATTGGGGGCTTATCCTTGTTTATTGGGATCTTGGTCTGCCGATTGGGCGAAATGGTCATAGATCTAGGTTTCCCTTTAAACCAATTTTAGCAAACAAGCCGCCATGCTGGGATGTTACAAGGTTCTTTTCTTCGGTAGTAAGTCCCGTAGACTCAACCTTGATTTCGGGGACGAAATCTTTGTTTTGTTTATTGGGATTTGTAACATCCAATTTCCAACTAGACCCCTAAGAGTGGTTTTGGCCATGACTAGGTCATGACAAACCCTAGGAAGCCAGTAATGGGTCAAGAGATAGGGGACAGAAAGGTGGGGGATCACCATGGTCTGCAAATAGTAGAACTCTGAACAATGGTGTAGGATGACCATGGGCCACACCCTAACCTATGCCTCCTAACCCTAAAGTGAGTTCAATGGGTCACCAAGGACCCAATGGGGTCAACCCAAATGGTTATGTTGACCCAAGTCAACTCTAGCCCTAAAATGGTCAAAGTGCCCTTACCAAGGGGCATGTGACCCCCAAGATGCCCAACCAACCCTACTCAAGTCTTCCTAGACCTTAAGGGAGTCCAATAGGTCACCAAGGACCCATTGGGGTCAACTCAAATGGTCATGTTGACCAAGGTCAACTCTATTCTAGTGTTAGGTCAAATTAGCCTAAATGAGTCAACCCAAGCTCAACCCCTTTTTCCTTTTAAGTTAACCACAATATAATGAAATATTATGGGTGGAAAGGGCTGCCAATAGGCTGGGGAGTCAGCATGGTCAGCTTTGGTGACTAGGAAAGAGAGAGAAAGCTTCATTCCATACTAATGGAGGAGAGAGAAAAGGGGAAAGAGAGTTGAAGGAGGAGATTGGCCAAGGAAAGGCCAATGGTGCCCATTGATGGCAGCATTCATCTCCTCCAGTGAAGGGGAGGAGTTTCCAGCCGTTTTCCTGGCTGTCAAGGGGCTGTTACAGCCTCCACCATCATGGCCGAAACAAGCCTTTAATGGCCATGATGGCCATGGCAGTTTCTTCCATTCTTCTCCCCCTCTGATGTTTTAAACATCATCAGTGAGCTTCGAGAAGAATTTCCCAATCCTTAACTGAAGAAATCCGGCGAGTTTACTGGGAGATAGCAGAATTCCGATCGGCGGCGCCACCACCATGTCAACCCGCAGATCCGCTCGTCTCCAGGCCGCCAACAAGGTCCTCCTCCTCCTCTTTTCTCATGGGTAGATCTTAGGTTTCATTAGGGCCAAGGTTCGGGCACAATTGAGCCCGATCCAATTCGCAAAATTCATGGCCTTCGGCCGAAAATTTTATTGGTTGGATCGCCGGAATCCGCCCCTCCGGCGGCTGTGCCGCCGTCTGGCGATAGCCACCACCTCAACGGAGGTGATGGTGGCGGTGGCCGGCCGGGGAAGGGACTGGGTGGCCGGCGGCAGACGCTTGAAGTCGGCACAGGAAGAAGCAATCCTGGCCGTTGGCTCATCGGGGACGATAACCCAGCGCCGTCGATCTGCGCCAAGATTCGCGCGGCATCAAATCAGATACTTTAGGATTTAAATAAATATCATTTCATTTCTGTCACATTAGATGTATTTAATGTATTTAATTTTTAAAAATACTTAGGGACCCTGAATGGAAATCTGCCCAACATGAAAATTGTAGCTTCGGGTGTCTAGTTTGTAGCAAAAATTACTTGGACCCTTTTGGGCCACTGGTTAGACCAGGGTACCCCTTTTGGTAGGGCCTATACCTAGGCCTAAACAGAAATTATTTTTGGTGCCCACACTTCATTCCTTGTCCAAACAAGTTGAAATTTGGGCAGTGAGAAAGTCTTAGTCATATCTAGAACCTGTCCAAAATTTAGAATTTTTGGAGAATATGTTTCTATAGTTTTTAGAAAAATTTAATAAATCATGATTAATTTAATTATGTGACCTAATTAATTTAAAACTCCCCCAAATTTTGGTGGGTGGTCTTAGATGTCATGATAGGTATAGGGTTAAAACTTTAGCTCATTTGGAGATGTTTAGGATAGGTAATTTACCCACCCTATATATGACCTTATAAGGGTATTTTGGTCAAAAGCCACTATTTGATGGTTGAGTGGCCAAATTCCCTCATCAGAGGCTGAAATTTTGGCCACTGATATAATTTGACTTTTTACACTCACTTATGAAGTTTGGAGTGGTTTGGACTAGGGTAGCCCTAGAAGTTTAGGGTAGGCCCTTTAGGGTAAATTTCTAGGGTTTGAAGAATTTGGGGTCAAAATACCTTGGATGGACTTGAAACTTGGGAATGATGTCCATAGGGTTACTATGGTCCTGTGGTTAAAATTTTAGGGCATTTGGAAGAATTTAAACCCCTTAAATCTATAACCCTAGTTTAGGGCACTAGCTTTGAAATCATAAGATCTAATACCAAAACTTTCTGAAAAGGGCTGAGTTTTTGAATGGGTAGTTGTTTAGGGTATATATATCTCTTGAAATTTTATAATAAATTTTGGATGAATATTTTGGTACTTTATTCACAAAGTCATGTTTTATAATTTTCACTTAGGAATTTTTGGAGAAAAGTATACTTGATTAAATCTGATGAAACTTAGCAAAGGGGCTTGTAATCATGGTACCCATCTCTGTAAAGTTTTATGAAATTTTTGAAGAATGATATTTAGTAGTTGCTTCTTTAATTATGTAATTCTATGGAACATTGGTAAATTTAATAATGACATTTAAATGGTCTAAAAAATTTTAATTTCTTCATCATGATGTTTCTAGTTCCTTATGAAGCCCTAGTAATTTTTACATAATTATTGGAGACATATTTGTGGCACTTCCTTCATTATATTTGGTTTTAGGAATTATTTTTAATAAATCCTTAGAGGTCAAGAACTATCTGGAAAATTATGAAAATTGGCAAACAATAATATTTCTCTGTTATTTAGTGAATAAAAATTTTAGGAGGCCTTTACCTGAGAAAATCGTATGGTTCATGTTCAAATTGACAATGGCCTAGTTTTTGAGGAAAATTCAATAAATAGTAGATTAATTGGGAAAAATATGATTTTCTGAATTTAGACTATATTTATCATAATAGACCTCTGGTAAAATTTGTAGAGTTATTGGAGGAGAATTTAGAGTATCACCTATTGAGTACATCATATTAGCTTAGGGAGGTCTGCAATTAGTAAAAACAGCAGAAATCAAATCAAAGTGCACAATGAGTTTAGGAAGTTGGAATAATGGGGCATTAGTCTGGTAGGTGAATTAGGTTTGTCATCAGAAGTGTAGATGAGTAGTGGAGGTTGGTTAGAGTTGTGTGGGGTTCGGGATCGACAAAGGATCACTCATCCTCGTTGAAAAGAAGGAGTCTTATACACTTGGGTTAGAATTCAATTATAACCCTAAGGGATTGAGAGATTTGTGTAGTAACCAATAATAATAAGTGCTTTGCAAAAGGGAGCTTTGGGCGTAATCCCATCGTAGTTCCTAGTGCCTTCGAGAGCCCTTCACGGGGAATACCTTGGGCAGTCCTGGGCTAACGCAACTCATAGGAATAAAGAAACTTCAAGAGTAACTAGAATAATTAGGGTTTCACTCTCACACGCCCCGAGGTTACGGGAAGTAATTTTGGCTAGATGATCAAGCAGTAGGCTCGGTCGCTGTGGTAAGAGGGCAGGATGGCCCGGTGAGCTTCGGCTCGGTGTTGGTACGTAAATTTGCATGTGCATAAAAGGAATGAAATTAAGGTGGTGGGTCTTCGGTATTGGAGGATCTTAGCACAGACACCAATATGTTGACTCGGCAAGTGTTGTGATAGCACTTCGCCAACAGAAGTCCGGTGCGCCAGCTGGCAAGAGTACGCAGGAGTCCGCTTAGTGCACCAGCGTTGAGGCGTACGATAGGTCTGACCAGTAGTGCTATACTGGTTTAGAGGTGGGCGAGGCCCAACCCACCGCTTTCGTCTGCCACTACGGAGGTATCCTGGGAGGTGAGGCTCCAGAAAGGGGGAACTAAAGGTCTGTGTGCACAGAGTCGGGTGTGTGTGTTGCACTTGCTTGATCCATCATACCCACTTGCATGTCATAGCATAAGCGATTCATTTAACACTTTGACACCTAAAATATAAGTGGTATGGGACACTTATACATTAGGCCCTGCAAAACGTCCCCTTGGTCTATAAGCTTATGTGGGCAAGTTTATAAATTAAGGTTAATTTTCTTTACATATATATATTGCTGTTAATAACCGACACCCCAACGTATAAATTGGTATGGGACTCTTTATACGATGGGAGCCTTGCAAAAGACCCCTTGCTTATATGTACCCATATAAGTTAAGGTTACTTTACTTTACTTGTTTACAAATATGTTTAGTTACTATATAAATTGTTAGTTTTAGGTCCACCGTCACCTGCATTTGATATACTCTCCACTTTCAAGTCCTCCCTTTCTTCCTCTCCGCTCGGTGCCTAGGAGCCATGGGGGAAGGGGTGGGGGATGATAGGACTTAGTCTTTTAGACTAACGGTTTTCGAATTACATCATTTAGGGGATCGCGGAGCTCAGATTGGAGGAGCAGCCCCAGAGGTCGACACGCTTGGAGATAGGGCAGTCTAGCACAGGAGTTCAGACAGCTGGGACCGTGAGGCCCTTACTCTAGTAGTGTTTATTTTATTTCCACATGAGAGATCTTGTGGTGAGGAATTGTTGTATCGGGCATAAGCCCTTATTTACAGTGCTTGGCTTTGTGGACTCTCCCATCGTGGAGATATTTTACTTGATGTGATATTTCTGTGGAATTTTACTTAGAGTTTTGCTTCGCATGTTATTACTCTAATTTTGTTACTATGCTGCGATCGAATTGGCCGGCAGAAACGGCGTTTTGTGGTGATGATGCTTCCGGGCGAGAAGGTGTCACCGCAAAGCGGCGGTTCTGGGCATAAGACCCTGTGTTTTTTAAAAAAAAATGGGGTCTTACAGCCAGAAGGTGTCTAAGATGATGTTCCTTGAAACTGGACTCCACCTTTCGTTTCTTATATCCTCCTCATTCATTCGAGTTCTCTTTGCAGCCTGTGTCTCCTTGGAGGTCCCTTCGTGAACTTTTCTCTTTCCCCTGGCTTTTGCTAAGGCCTCTTGGTCAAACATGCTCCTCAGTTTAGCTTTGGAGAGAGCCCTAGCATCAGCGTCAGTTGTGGGAATATCTGCAGCAGCACTTGCACTTACATCCTCAGCAACACTTACTTCCTCAGCGGCCTTAGATGTCTCAGGGACATGAATACCGTCAGGATTATCAGGCAGAACGACGCCTAACGTACCTAGCGCCTGTTGGAGCATCCACCAGCAGCTCTCATAGACATATTTGCTTGATTGGGCGAAGTGTGTGCTCATGCTTTCTTGAAGCTCAGCCAACTTAGCTATATACTCTTTCTCCCCCTTTTTGGCTTCGACAGCGATGCAGTTTGCATATGAGTGTAGGGAGTCATCAATATGCTTGGTGGTCTTGGAGAATTCAGAGACTAAGGTTTGCTGATTGGTGTTAAGAGTTACCATATTACCGTCAAACTTCTGAATGTTGTTGGCTACAACATGTGCATTCTGATTGACGAGGGCAAGAGTATCAGTATTCTTTTTCAAACCGGCCATTAGGAGTGTGACAGCTTCGCCGGCCGCGGTATACTTCTCTTCAAATTTCTTCTCCATCACGTCCAGTTTATGGTTGATTTCCACCATATTCTTGAGCATCAGATTTTCCGAAGTCTTAATCCTGTTCAGCAATTTATTCTGGGCTTCATCAAATGAGACTTTAAGTTCATTCACAATGCCCTGAACGATATTGACAGTGTGAGTGGCTAGCTCATCTCGTAACGAAATAGCCGGAGGCACTTGTGGGCCATGCATTTCAGCAGACGCATCTGTAGAGCTGGATACCATCACAGTCTCTACAGGAGGAATGTTGGAAGTCTCTGTAGATTTATCTAACTCCCCCTCCACTGGTGCAGACTTGTCAGATGGAGGTTCAACAGGATCCGGAGTCTCAAATGCTTCATGTCCCTCATTCTCATCTTCCTCTCCGTCCTCATCCAAGAATTCATCTATATCAGCAGCCTCTTCCAATTCTCGGTCAGCAGTCTCCAGTGCTTCAGCTTCGGTTCCTTGAGTGTTTCTGTTCAGGACCTCCTCATCCTCCAGCTCAGGTTCACTTACTTCATGAATTTCGGCCACCGCATCTCTGGCCACCTGGGCAATTTCAGAAACTACATCTGTATGAGGGGGTAGAGTCTCCCCCTCGATTCCTGCAGTCAGGGTATCAGGAATTTCACGGGGGGTGACTGCTGGAGATACTTCCTGTCGCTCTTCCATGGCAGGCTGCCCGATCCGCCTCTCCCATCGATCAAACACACTTGCATCCATCTTCTTCAAGTAGTGGAGAGGGACACCTTTGCTCATGTCGAACTTGTCTCCGTTTAGCTGGTTTAGATATAGACTTATGATGCGGCCAAAACTTGGAGTGCCCAAGGTGTCCTTGATATTTTGGAACAGCAACTCCCCCCAGTTGAACCTCTTGCGGCAGACAACAGCTATGAGGATCTTGAACATATTTCCTGAGATATGGTCATGCGAGTCAGGCTTGCAGATGAGCACTTTTGCAATAACGTCAGATAGGAGCTTCCCTTCTTCATTCATCTCCTTTCTCTTTATTGATCGAGTTCCTCGTGGAAGACCGCAGAACAAGAGAGTTCTGGTTTTGTCCTCGTCCTCCAAATAGTCCTCCTGCTCCGAACTAGAAAGCTGCAGGTAGCGAGTCAGCTTGCTGGCAGACATCTTTACTTTTTCCCCAGCCACCTTGCTCTTGATTATGGAGTCTCCATCTCGGAGTCTTGCGGTAGCGAAGAACTCCAGCACCTCTTTGTCCAGGATTTTGCAAGGGTGCTCCAAGACGAAGGTTAGCCCAGCCTCTTCCAGCATTAGAATAATGTTGCGGAATTCGTCCGAGGCGTGAGAAAAACCAGTTCGAACCAGCTCGCAGCCAGAGACCAACCCAGCAGTTGTCCTTGGAGCCATTGTAGATCTAGAGAGAGAAGCCCTACTCTAAGCGTTAATGAACTTTCAAAAAGAAAGTATCACAAGTGAGCGCGTCCAAGTACGGGTGAGGAAGAGGTTACCTAATGGCGTAAACGGTGAGTTTGTTCGAGTGGAGAAGAATCGAAACTTGAAGAGTTCGTCGGTGAAGGCTTCGGCGGGATGCTTGCGGGAAACCTTTGATGGAGGCGAGCTTTCCAGCAGGAGTCGGCGAGGTGTCCTTCCGGTAAGTGTCCCTTGCGGCGATTAGTGGCCCTCGGCGAGTGTCCAGCGGAGGAGAGTCGGCGAGGTTCGGCGTAGACGGTGCGACGAGCTTGTTGCGGGTCGTCGAGAGATCTCTTGCGGGTTTCGGCAAGTCGGCGGAAGAACTCTTGCGGAAGAAGTCTTGCGGGTTTCGGGATACTTGCTGCGACGTGAGGCGGGAGTCGTGAAGAAGGCGAAGGGTTTTGCGGGATTTGACTGTTTCGGCGAGATTTGTCAAATTCGGCGGGATTCGTGAAGAATGCGAAGGGTCGGCGGGATTCAGGAGATTTGGTTAATTCGGTTTCTGATACTATTTGTCTAATTCGAAATTGAGGGGTCTCTTGACTAGAAATTTTCACGTTGAGAAGCTTGCAATATTTTTGAAATTTTCTGATGTCAAGTCAATATAAAAATGATAAATACATGTATATTCTAAAGTCAATCTATTTGGATTTTAATGAGGCTTTTCCAAAGACTTCTTAATGTCAATTGTGTGTTGTCGAGATTCACGAAGACATATCTTTGTTAACCCTTTCTTGATGTGTAAAGGTTAGCATGCATCGAGTTAACCTATCCTTAGACGTGCATACATACACTAACATACTAAGTAGTATCTGTATATAATGATATATATATGTATATATGTAATTGTCAATTGAAAATGACTCAAGTCTTGAAACTGATCATGAGTACCTGGGACTTTGAGAGTCATCGTTTTAGGCCCTCAGGTAGAACATATCAGAAGCTCAATGTGAGTATGCTCAAGTTGATATCATATCTGTTATTGCAGACGATTGTTCCATTTTAGTCTTGAGCCACCTGCTGTCTAGTTCCCATCATATTCACGGGAACCTAGACTACCCTGCAAGAAAGAATTACTTTACCTTAGGAACCCAAATCATATTGGGTCCTAGGTTCCTGTTAGCATGAGCACGCCACTGCCTTCCTTCAGAAAACCTGTCTGGAAGACTACCGCTATCCCGAGAATGTGGATAAACCCTTGTCGTTGGCACAGAGGGGTTGTGCAAACAATCGATGGCAAAGTGTCCCACTTTGCCACAGCACCAACATGGGTGAATGTTGTATCGCCGTTTCCGACCTGATCTCGTGACTGATGTAGTCACGGTCCTAGGTCTAAACGGAATAGGGCATGATCTTGTCACAAAAGTTCCTCTTCCATCGTGACACGTGGAAGGGTGGAAAGAATGCATGTTGTGAGCGTTATGAGGCCGGGAAGGTGGTGCCATTCTTTCAGGCATCTCCCTTACAGGGGCCCCATGGAACCTGACATCATGACTTCTATCCTCTCTATCCCGTGTCCTCGAGTGGTGAGAAGTCTTCTGTGAGCTGGGACATGCAGATCCACACTGTGTTGGGGCAGTGGCAGTGAATACAAAGGGCTCAGAATGAGCCTTAGGTATTCTCTCGTGGGTGGCCATGCCGGCCCTTGCACTCCGGGTGTCTCCACATGGGGACAGATCACCCTTGCAGTGACCACGATTATTCCTGTGGTCATACCTGAAGGCATGATGAGTTGCCTTCCTGCTTGGAGTGGGGGGTCGGAATACCGTTTCCCCATTTCTCCACGAATTGACAATCCGGGAGATCCACCCGTTTTCTTGCTTTCTCTTAATGGCATCAACCTTGGAGAAGTTTGATACTATTCTTTTCTCATTGTCCAGACTACTCTCTAGAGTTGAGATCTTAGAGTCCTTGGCCTTGTTGGATGCCAATTGGAGAACCAACAAGACCTTCAGTCGAGCAATCTCTTGAGCTTGCTCCTCAGCAAGTAGATTGCTTGACTGAAGGGCTCTCTTCAGGGAATCAGCATTTTCTGAAGGAGGGCAGTTCCTGTCTTCAGAAATTTCAAGAGATACGGGGCAGGATGAGGAAGTTACCTGCACTTCTGTGTTATTGTCGTTAGATCCAGTGACTATTGTTTCATCCACATCAGAGCTGCTTTCCTCACTGTCCTCTTCAGTCTCTGACACGGACACTTAGCTCTGATGCAGTCCGAAGGATCCTTGCCTTCATCTTCAGAAGTGAGGACTCCTACATACGCTTCATCCTCTGATTGACAGCATAATCCAGCTTTCTCTGACTCCCCCATCAGCTCTGAGATCATCATCCACAGAGATTTAGCCGTTCTACATTTTTCCAATCTAGAGCGAGAGGCTCCAGACCAGACATCCATGATGATTTGTCGAATCCTCTCGTCCAAGTGAAATAGTGATAGTTCCGTCTCTGACATCTCAGCAATGCCCATGGGCACTTGGATCCCAGAGTCGGAGGTCTTCATGGGGATAAACGGACCCTCTTCCAGGATGAAGGATGCTCGAGGATCGATAGCATCAAGGTGAAAGGATACTCTCATTCTCCAGATGGGATAATATTCCTTTGTGCATGCGGGGAGTTTGAGTGGCGGTATCTCATAATCCAGATCCATGCTTCTGACACTGGTGGCAGGATTCTACTCAAGGAGTTAACCTTTTTGAAGAGCAACCTCCCTCTGATACCACTTGAAAGTCCACCTAGTGTCAGCTATGTGCACCTATGGGGGGGGGGGGGGGGAATAGGTGACGAGTAGCGCTTTTGCGGAATTTACGAACGTACCTGCACAATAAAAATAAAGAGCACAGCACACAGAATACACAGGAAATTTATAGTGGTTCCCTGACTTGGGTACATCCACTTTCCCCCTTCGACCTATCTCCCCAACAAGGGACGACTCGGTCACTTCTCCAACGGGATTGAAATCCAATCCCTGCACTAACGGAAGGAGCCCTTCCACACGTGAGAGTCAACACTCCCACAAAATGGGTTGCACCCAACCCTTACAACACGGAACAAAAGTTCCTTTACAACAAAATTAAATATAGAATGTACACGTGATACAAACTTCTTTTGGAGACTACGGTGTTCCTCTTCGTTCGACGACGTGTTCTTGAAGTCGATGAAGAGTCTACAACCTTGGTCTCTCTTGGAGAGGATCTCCCCGGAACCGGCGGCGGCACACGAGCGGCGGCTAGCTTCGGGATCGGCGGCTATGATGATGAGCGGCTGCTGAACTTGGAGATCCAAACTTCGTAGCGAAGCAAACTAGGTCTACCAACGGTCACTCTAGGATCGGTCGTCTCGATCGATTCGGACGAGGGAGTTTTTCCCGGTCAACAAATCGAGAGACAAGAGATCTCTGGATAGACACGTGAGACACAAGCTTTGCTAAGCTTCTGTCGCCGGAGATGACTAAGGAATCTCGATTGTTGACGGCGACCAACTTGCCCGAGCACGACGGCGGCGGCGCAGAGGAATCGCGATATTAGGGTTTCGTCGCGGCTCGGTTTCGTTCTCTTTTCTCCGTGATTTTACTGTTCAAAATACTGAAATATATATACTGTAGATAACTCCAATATGACCGTTTGTGGGACCCACACTAGAAATCCCTAAGTCCGGTTCAAACTAGTCTAGAGGCAGAATCCGGTCCAGCAGCAACCTGAGAAAACGCTAAGTGAAAATCGGCGAGAATCGCAAGCGATTCTCGACGAATCGGCGAGAATCACCAAGTGATTCTCGACGATTTGTCGAGAATCGTTAGTGATTCTCGCCGAATCACTTATTGATTCTCAACGAATTTCACTTTGTATACATGAGCTGCTTGGCCACTGGTTCGGCACCGTTTTGAGGTAGCCAGAAGGAGTCGGCGAGAATCACTAATGATTCTCGTCGATTCGGCGAGAATCACTAGTGATTCTCGTCGAATCGGCGAGAATCACTTGGTGATTCTCGTCGAATTTTCCTTGGACGAATTTTCGTCTTCCACCCTGGAGCTGCTCCTTGACCCATCCATGCTCCTTGTCTTCTCTTGCATATGAACGGCCCTGTACTTGAAAGTAAGTGCACTCCAATAGAGAGAGTACACGTAGGCCAACACACTGATCTGCTCAACGAGGGATTACGTCTTGCAGACCCGTGTATATTGACCTACTGCACCCTGACATTGGTGTGCACTTAGCGTGGAGGAGCTGCAAGTACAACTTAAGATGTTTCATCAAATACATTGTGAATTCATCTTAGCTTGACAGGTGACTTCCTCAAATCTAGGTAACCGTGGATACAATACCCAACAATTCTCTGTCTCAAAGATTTCACAAGAACACCATCACCAAAAGGATATCAACAAATCTGAAATCTTCATATCTCTTTTGATTCAAGTGTTCAAGGCCATCATCATTCAAGACTCCAGACACCTAACATTTCAGCTATTGCTGAAATCATCATTTGATGGAGATCAACTTTCTAAAGGCCTATCACCCTACTGCAAAGCTTCATTTCCTGATCAACTACAGATCTCAGGGGGAGCTTTGACAACATCCACATAGTCTTCTCAGTTGCTTTGAGAAAGAGAAGACTTCCATCACTCTCTCATCCCCACCTCTGTAAAGGGTTTTTCAAACTCCCTTCAAAAGTTTGTGTTTGGTTTTTGAGCACCTTATCAAAAGCTCATTGGTGGCAAGACACCTGATCAAAAAATCTGGTTTGGTTTTTGAGCACCTTATCAAAAGCTCATTGGTGCCCAGGACACCTGATCAACTCATCCTGCAGTGGATTCCCACCTAGGGTGGTAGAAGAGTGGATGTACCCAAGTTTAGAGGAACCACTATAGCTCCTTGTGTCTTCTGGTTTCTTGTCTTTACTTTTGTTTCTGGCTGTGATCTGTGATTAGTTTCTTTTGTAGATTGTGATTAGATAGCTGTTGTGTTTAGATTTACCATTTGCTTCCCTGTTCACTCAGATTACAATAACTGTTGTAAATATATTTTTTAAGCACCATACTCTATTCACCCCCCTCTAGAGTATATCAGATCTAGCTTGCACTTTCAATTGGTATCAGAGCGAGGTTGGTTAAACTTACCACACCTTGGTGGTTGCACAGGTAACACCTGAACCCAAAGATTCCTAGTTAGATCTACTTGCTGTAGATTTTGTTATTAGATTATTTCTTCAAAATCATGGCCCAAAACAAAGATTATGCTAGCTCCAGACCTCCAGTGTGCAATCTGTCTAAGTTTACACTTTGGAAAGCAAGGATTAGACTATACATGAATTCTATTGACGAGGACATTTTTAATTCTGTTTTGACAGTTTGTCCAAGACCTCTAGAGAACACAAGCACAAATGCTATTCCACCTCCATGAGGAACAGATGCTGATATCAAGAAGTGGAAGGTAGCAGATGCAAAGGCTATGAACATCTTAGCCCAGACCATGTCTGATGACATATTCCAAAAGGTGGCTGAATGCAATTCAGCAAAGGAAATCTGGGATAAGCTCTCTGAAATAGTCTTAGGATCAGCTGATGAAAGAAAGGACAGGAGATCCCACCTCATATCCCAATATGAGAATTTCAAGAAGGGAGAAGCTGAGTCAGTTGGAGATATGTATAATAGACTCAGTTTGATAGTCAATGAACTGAAGACTCTAGATAAGGAGATCTCACTGATTTAACTTAATGACAAAATCCTAATGTGCTTCCCAAGCACTTGGGACTCAAGGATCTGGCTAATCAAGGATGCCAGAAGTCTGAATGAGATCACCACAGAAGCTCTCTTGGGCAAGCTCAAATCTTATGAGCTGCTCATCAAAAATAGAGAAGAAGAGCAGAAGGCTGCCTCACCAGTCACAAGGAAAGAAAAGACAATAGCTTTCAAAGCCACTGAAGATCTGCCTGAAGACAAGGTCACAGGCAATGATGAGCTTCTTAGTCTATTGGCCAAAAGATTTTACAAGATGGCCAGGAAGGACTTCAGAAAGAGATCATACAAAGAGCATGATAAGCCAAGGTATGATAAGTCAAATAATAAAGAAATTGTTTGCTTTGGTTGCAGGAAACCAGGCCATATTGTGTCTGACTGTCCAGAAAACAAAAACAAGGACAGAAGGGACAAGAAAGAAAGACGAAAGGACAAAGACTTCAAGAAAAATGGCAATGGCAAACCCTCCTCAAGCAAGAACAAACACACAAGGAAGGGATTTGTTGCTGAATCCTGGAGTGAAACTGAAGAGTAATCAGAAGCTTCATCCAGCTCCAGTGATGATGAAGATGATGCTGAAGAGAAGGAGTTCTGCATGATGGCAATCAATGCCTCTCAACACAATTCAGATGCAGAAGACTCAGAGTCAGACTCAGAGACTCAACTTGAAGAGGATCAGGTAATTAGTTCTTTTGATTTCAATTCTGAGGACTTTAAGTTCGAGTTTAAAGCATTATGTTTAGACTTACTAAAATCTGAGAAGGAAATTATTTCTCTCAGAAATCAATTATCTGAACATAGTATCTTAAAGTCAGAAAACCTCAAACTCTCTGAGGAGTTGGAGTGTTGTAGGGAGTAGATATCTTCACTGAAAGGGGAGCTATCAGAGGCCAAGAAGCCTGAAGAATCCCTTAATGGGAGAAGTATCAAGATGATGGACATCACAAGCACAGTGAACTCCAGATTCAATAGTACACTGGGCTTGGGTGCTTCATCCAGCCAACCTATAGTTCTAACAACCCCAATCAAGTTCATTTCTGATAAAGGGAAGGGAGTTGTAGAGGTAGCTAGGAAAAAAATTCTGATCTGCCTAAGAAAACCAAGTTCCAGCAGAAATCGTCGAACAGAGCTCGACGATCGCCGAACGCAGATCGACGATCTTAGGCAAAATCGTCGAACTCAGGTCGACGATCTCTAATTCCTGAACTCTGCCACAGTCGACCGTCGAACGGAGCTCGACGATCTGACCCAAGATTGTCGAACGCAGCTCCACGATCGTCGAACAGAGATCAGAGCTCTGCAAATTCTTTCAAGGGCAAATGAAAATCCAATCCTAGGGGTCCTTCATCCCAAAGCTTTAACCCTTATACTGAATGGATAATACCTCCAAGGAGATATCATCCTGAAGGTTATAAAAGTCAACCTGGGATGTCTTTTATTTCTGAGTTTAAAGGTTATCAACCTAGGCCCAAGGTAAACTGGGTCAAAAACAAGTGAATTATTTTATGTGCAGGTAAAGACCTATCCAACATCAATCCAACAATGGTACTTGGATAGTGGGTGTTTAAAGCACATGACAGGAAACAAGGACAACCTCACATCCTTTAAAGCCAAGCTTGGACCCAAAGTCATATTTGGTGATTCAAACTTTGGACAAACTAAAGGATATGGTGCAGTCCAGATTGGGACAGTGACATTCAAGAAGGTAGCCAATGTGGAAGGACTGAAGCACAATTTGATCAGCATCAGTCAACTATGTGATGAAGGCTACCAGGTGACTTTCAGCAAAGCCTTATGCAAGATCAAGTCAGAGGTCAACACAACTATTTTGACAGGTAAAAGGAAAGGAAACATCTACTTAGTAGATTTTCTTTCAACAGATGTAGACATTTGCCTGTTTAATTCTGTCTGTAGACCTAATGTTTTATGACATAAGAGACTAGGACCTATAAACCTTAGAACCATTGCTAGGCTATCCAAGGACAACCTTGTTAGAGGACTACCTTCTGGCCCCTACAAGAAGGAAGGACTCTGCAGGGCTTGTCAATTAGGCAAGCAAACTAAAAATAGTTTCAAGTCACTTAATAAGAGTGATTCACCTATGATCTTGTATCTGTTACACATGGATCTTTTTGCACCCATTATAGTACAAAGCTTAGGAGGGAAATCTTACACTTTAGTAGTTGTAGATGACTTCTCTAGATTCACATGGGTGTTCTTTCTGAGGAAGAAGTCTGATAACTTTAAGTGTTTGACAGAGTTTCTCAAATGTATACATATTGAGTTCAATACTCACATTGCCCTGATCAGAAGTGATCATGGGACAGAGTTTGATTCTCTTCTTATGCAAGAGTTCTGTCAGAGTGAAGGGATCAGGCATACTTTCTCAGCTCCTAGAACTCCTCAACAAAATGGGGTAGCTGAAAGGAAAAATAGAACCCTTATTGAATCTGCCACTACATTGTTGTCAGATGCTCACCTTCCTCTATCGTTTTGGGCAGAGGCAGTGAACACCTCCAACTATGTGCTGAACAGAAGTTTAATATATAAACTAAAGGGAAAGACTCCCTACGAATTACTCAAAGGGAAGAAACCTAAAGTTGATTATTTTAGAATTTTTGGTTGTATTTGTTATATACATAATAATGACAATAAGTATTTAGCAAAATTTCAAGCTAAAGCTGATGAAAGAGTGTTTCTGGGATACTCCATGATCAGTAAGGCTTATAGGGTATATAATAAATCATCTCTTAAAGTTGAAGAATCTGTTCACAAATCATTTTATGAATCTAACATGTCTTTCAAGGAGAAGAATACTTCTACCATATAACCTTTGCAGGTACATTCTCTTGTTAAAAAATTGAACAGGTTACAGATTACTCAAAAAGAGGAAAGCCGTGAAGATGAAGAAAGCATTCAACATATTGAAGAGAAATAACTTGAAGAGCCAGTTGTTGTACCACAAGAGGAAACAACAACACATGTTAGTAAACAATCAACACCCCCTATTGATTTAGTAACATCAAGAGACCATCCAATTTCCCAAGTAATTGGAGACATCTCAGCTGGTGTGCAAACCAGAAATCAGGTCAACCAAAACCTGTTGCACACTTGCTTCCTATCTCAAATTGAACCTCAATCCATTTAAGATGTAGAGCAAGATCCACACTGGATCATTGCAATGCAAGAAGAGTTGCATCAATTTAAAAGGAACAAAGTTTGGGAACTAGTGCCAAAGCCTAAGGATCACTCCATTGTTGGAACAAAGTGGGTGTTCAGAAACAAATTGGATTATCAAGGAGTAATTGTAAGGAACAAGGCAAGGCTAGTTGCTCAAGGATACTCTCAAGAAGAAGGAATAGATTATGACCAGACTTTTGCACCAGTTGCAAGATTGGAAGCCATCAGAATCTTCTTAGATTATGCAGCACATAAAGGTTTCAAGGTATATCAGATGGATGTAAAAAGTGCATTTCTAAATGGAGACATCAAAGAAGAAGTCTATGTCAGACAACCTCCAGGTTTTATCTCTTCAACTCATTCTGATTATGTTTTTAAATTGAACAAAGCATTATATGGTCTCAAGTTAGCTCCTAGAGCATGGTATGAGACCCTAGCATGCTTTCTCCTGAAAAATGAATTTATAAGTGGTAGAGTAGACCAAACTATTTTCATTAGAACCCATAAGTCTCATACCCTACTAGTACAGATTTATGTAGATGATATTATCTTTGGTTCTACTGATTCAAATTTGTGCAGAAGGTTCTCCAACCTAATGCATTCTAAATTTGAAATGAGTAGCATGGGTGAGCTATCCTTCTTTCTAGCATTGCAAGTCAAACAACATGCTGAAGGCATCTTTATTTCTCAAACCAAGTATGCAAATGAATTGGTTAAGAAATTTGGCATGTCTGAAGCATCTTGTATGAAAACACCCATGCCTACCAATGCTGTATTGGATGCTGATGAACATGGGAAACCTGTTGATCAGACAACATATAGAGCAATGATTGGCTCTTTACTATACCTTACAGCTAGTAGACCAGATATAATGTTTGCTACATGTATATGTGCTACGTTCCAAGTAAGCCCTAGAGAGTCAAACCTAACACTAGTAAAGAGGATTCTCAGGTATGTTAAAAGTTGTCCAAATCTAGGTCTCTGGTATCCAAAAGATTCATCATTTGATCTAACTGGATTTTCTGATGCTGATTATGCTGGATGCAGAATTGACAGGAAAAGCACCACTGGAACTTGTCAGTTCCTTGGTGACAGACTTGTCTCTTGGTTTTGAAAGAAACAAACTTCTGTGTCAACTTCAACTGCTGAAGCTGAATATATGGCTGCAGGCAGTTGTTGTTCACAAATATTGCGGATTCAAAACCAACTCCTAGACTATGTCTACAACTTAGAGAAGTCTAAAATATTTTGTGATAACACCAGTGCTATTTCAATAGCTCAAAATCCAGTCCTCCATAGTAGGACAAAACACATAGAAATTAGGCATCACTTCTTAAGGGATAATGTTGAGAAGAATAAAATTGAACTTCAATATATCCCAACTAATTTACAAAGGGGAGATATTTTCACCAAACCCTTGGATGAGAAGAAACACACCTTCTTCCTAAATCAGTTAGGAATGTTAGATGGAAGAAGTTAAAAATAAGTTCCAAGATTTTAAAACTTTAAAAATTGACCAAGACTAGACAAACATCTTGATTTTTCTAGTGTCTAGAGTGTATCTCTGATCTCTGAACTGCGCTCGACGATTTTCCCTCAGATCGTTGAACGGAGATCGACGTTTTCCGAAATCGTCGACCTGAGTTCAGCGCTTCTCAGATAGTGTTCAACTATCTTTCAGGTCAACGATCGTCGAACGGCGCTCGACGATTTTGTTCTCTGAACTATCGTAGAACAGAGCTCGACGCTCTCCAATATTGTCGACCGGAGATCGATGATATTGAAGACCTTTCAGATTCCTTTAGAAGCCCCGATCGTCGAACTGTGTTCAATGATCTTTCCTTTTTTGCGTCGAACCCTAATATAAAATTCATTTTTCGGCCATCGTTCTCCTTTTGCGCTTTCAATCTCTCTACAAAAATTCTCTTTCCCTCCAAACATCTCTACACTTGGTCGCTTGTTTGTTGATTTTTGCAGGTAATAATGGCCGTCTCAGTTGCCGTTCTAGCCGCAATGAAGTTTGATGCCGGATTCAATATTGACATGGAGTCTTTCAACACCAGTGATCAGATTTTCCAAGACATTCTAGAACTGTTCAAGGAGCAGAAGCTAGTCACCATCATGTCCACAAGAATCAAATTGGCTGCTGATGAGATCAAGGAGTGGGTCTATACTGCTCACAATCAGGACCAAAATACAGTGGTTGGTTCAATTTCTGGAACCCAGGTACCTCTGACACCTACCATTCTGATAGAGGTTTTTCAATTAAATTCTGGAAGAGATTCTGCTGAGTTATCTGGAGAAGAATTTTCTGACTTACTTGCTAGAATGGGTCACTCTGATTCTAACCCTAGCAAGCTACTGAAAAAGAACTTGGCTATGGAATACAGATTTTTGGCTAATGTAGTGGGAAAGGTTCTGTTGGCCAAGCATTCAGCACATGATACCATCTCCAGGTATCAGATGTGCTTGATGGGAGCCTTAGTAGACAAGAAATAGTTAAACTGGTTAGAGGTCTTCTTTGACCTGATTAAGAAGAAGATAAACAAGAACTTTGTGAATTATGGAAGGATTCTAGGTCTGTTTCTCCATAACAGATGCCCTGCCCTGCTTATCTCATCTGGGATGCACATCAATGCCTCAAAGA
The DNA here is from genome assembly GCA_039583875.1 of Platanthera guangdongensis. Classification (NCBI taxonomy): domain Eukaryota; kingdom Viridiplantae; phylum Streptophyta; class Magnoliopsida; order Asparagales; family Orchidaceae; genus Platanthera; species Platanthera guangdongensis. The sequence goes on along the minus strand of CM077147.1, from coordinate 133,432,755 downwards.
GGCTGTCCTGTGCCCTCTTTGGCAAGTGGGACAAACAAATAGTGAAGCCCAGCAGGCCCTCTGCAAGCACAACTTCAGGCACAAGGACTCTTGTAGTCTCTTCCCCTCAAGTCTCTACCCCTGCAGATGACTTTCCTGCTGCTTCTTCTCCTCCTCCAACCTCTATTTCATCTCCACCAGTCACCTCCACCATTCAAACCTCATCCACCATCATTATTTCCAGCCCATCTCCTATATCAAATCCATCTCCAATCCCAACTCTTCCAATAATAGAAGAAATCTTCCATCCCTTACATCACTACCCTCAACCAGACATTGACACATCATCCCACATTCCATCTTTCACACTTCTAGATGATTCCTTCATTGATGATTCACCTTCATCCCCTCCTGATCTACCCTCCTCATCTACATCATATCAACAGCTTCTACAAGATATCATTGATCAACCCTCCTTCACATCTTCTATCTCCATACCACTGTCTTCCATTTCCACTATCCCCACACCTCAACCTTCACTTCTACCATCCTCCAGCTCTCCACCACCATCTCCAGTTGCTCCACCATCCTTCTCTACCTCTGCTCCAGTCCCTACTGAGCAAGTAGATATTCCTGCCTTAGCTGACAAACTATATGAACTGATAGCTCCCAGGCTCTCAGTTCTATTGGAGACCTCCTTGGCTCCACTCTTAAAGTCAATTGCAGACTTATCTGCCAGGCTCTCCTCCATCTTTCCTCCTTAGGCAATCCCTTCATTTGGGTGCCTTGATCCAGCTCTCTCTGAATCTAGGCAGGGGGAGATGGCTCATGAAGATGTGAGATTGCCTGCTGCAGCTGCCATTTCTTCAGTCCCTGCTGCTACTGCTGCTGATGTTACTTCAACTCAAGCTCCAGTTTCAACTCCTCAAGTTGCAGTCTTCTCAGTGGACCTCATGTCCTTATTATCAGATTTTGACTCAGTCTATTTCAGCTGTCTTCCAGTGAGTAATGCATTCCAGCCCTCTGAAGATCTCTCCAAGGCTATTATGCCCTTTTCAACATGTGATTCCAGCTTAATAAGCTCCTACATAGATTCCCTATATACTGTTGAGACCTCTATTTCCATTGATCTTACTGCTGCTACTCCTGCTGACAATAATGCTGCTAGTTATGTTGCTGCTGCCCCTGCTGCTGTCAGTGATGATACTGCTGATGAGTTAATCTCTAAGGATATACATATGACAGAGGCATATGACTTTGAGCCTACTGTAACTGATGATGTTGCCCCTGCTGATATTTTTGTGTCTGAAACTGTTTTATCTGAATCTGTTGCTACCCCAACTGCTGCTGTCATTACTGCTGTTATATCTTCTGAAAGTATTGCTCCAGAAAGTTCTATATCTATTGTTACTACTGCTGTTGCTATAACTTCTGCCAGTACTATATCTGTTGTATCTGCTGCTGCTATAACTGCTGCCTCATCTGCTCCAACCCAACTTCAGAAAGATTATCTGAAAAAGATTGATGCTTTATATGATAAACAAAGCTCTGAAAGTGATGAATATAGGACTGATTCTGATGATTCTTCTGCCACTATAGCCAGGAAAAGAAAGGCAAGGAGCAAGGCTATGAAAATAGTTCCCCCAGCCAAAGTCAAAGATATAAATGACATACCTTATTACATTCTTCTTGACTGCCCCATTACAGAACATTGGATGCAATATTCCAAGAATCAACTTAAGGCTATGAAGAAGAAAAGGAAATATGAGAAAGGATCTTCACAGTTCCATCATCCTCCTCCACAACCTCCTCCTAATGCAGGTGCAGGTGGAAGCTCAGCTACTCATCCTTCTGCTAGAAATAAAACCGCCTATCAGCCTCATGCAAGATCTCAATATAGGGGAAGCCAGTCTAGAGGTTCTCAATCAGGAGAGGAAATTATTGAGGAAGCCAGAGGAATTCCAAGTCTACTCCAAAGGCTATTCAAGGCAACACCCTTACTCTTGGGAAGGATAAGCTTCATCAGATACAACTTCAGGTCCCTTTCCCTACAAGTTGAAAGAAGTAGTCTCATCCAGAGCTCCTCAAGATAATCCTTCCAACAGATATGAGCCTCCAGTGCCCTTTGAGGATCCAGAGAATAATCCTACTGCATGACTGCCAGAATGAAAGAATTAGCTGCCTTGGATCAGATCAAGAAAGCCAGAGAGCAAGGCAAGGACACCTCCAACATTACTACATTGTCAGAGCAAAGAAAGAAGGAACTTAAAAGATATGCTTCCAGCAAATTTTTTGATTCTGAAAGATATATGGAGCTGCATCCTGAAGCTGTGGTACCAAGCCCTAAACAACAAACTTCCTTAGGTGTAGCTGATGACAGAAGATCCAAAAAGGAAGCTCTTAACCCCAATAGAGAAATTAAACTTATAAAGAGCAAGGAGAAGAAATAATTCTGTAAGGTGACAATTATTCTGATTTCTGATCTATCCGAGTTATATCTGTGATTCTGCTATGTTGTTGTTTGTTATATTGTTGCTGTGTATGTTGTTTTTAATTTCTCCAATTTCTGTAAATAGTAATCCTAACCCAAATAGGGGGAGATTGTTGGAACACCCTATTACTAATTTGGGTCAGGATCACTATGTCTTTAGGAAACCTGTTTTTGACCTCATTGTATAGATCTAAAGGTCAATTAGAATTGAGTCTAAGGGTTAGTAGTTAGGCTTGGAAGCTGCCCTCAAGACCAAGGTTTTTCAGTTTGGAGACTAAGTCATTTCGTCGAGCTCAGTACGACGAATCGTCGAACTCCAGTCGACGATCGTTGAGCTCACTTCGACGGATCGTCGAACTCCATTCGACAATCGCTGAGCTAAACTTCAACAAATCGTCGAACTCCATTCGATGATCTTCGAGCTCAGTTCGACGATCTTGACTCCAGTATTGATTCTCTATCTCTGAGCTCAGTTCGACGATAGTTGAGCTCAGATCGACGATCTCTGTTGCTGTCTAATTCCAAATCGCTGAGCTCAGTTCGACGATAATGGAGATCAGTTCGACGTTTTTCTGAAGAGTTAAAAGGTTTTCAAGATTCAAATTCAGAACAGTTAAGAAGTTATTGTCAGCAATTAATTCAGAAGATCTTGTAGACGTTTTCATTTATTCTGGAGCAAGTTTCAAGAAATTATCAAGGAATGTTTCTTTGGACTTTCCCTAAGAAGACAATTGCAATTAAGGAAGTCAATTAATGACAGGCTAACGGCTATTCTTGATAGAGGATCATTTCTATTCAGAACAAAAGGGATAAAAGATAAGATTTTTGAATCTCTCTCACAAGCTCACAACAAGCACAAGAAGAAGAGAGTGCACAAGAAGAAAAAGAACAAAATATTCTCTGCTATAACTCTTCTCTGGAACAACATCTTTCTCAACACCAACTGTTCACAAAAGAAAGAAAAAGAGCTGTAGACATTCTCTGTCTCAAATATTTCACAAGAACACCATCACCAAAAGGAGATCAACAAATCTGAAATCTTCAGATCTCTTTTGATTCAAGTTTTCAAGGCCATCATCATTCAAGACTCCAGACAGCTTACATTTCAGCTGTTGCTGAAATCATCATTTGCTGGAGATCAACTTTCTGAAGGCCTATCACCCTACTGCAAAGCTTCATTTCCTGATCAACTACATATCTCAGGGGGAGCTTTGACAACATCAACATCCACATAGTCTTCTCAGCTGCTTTGAGAAAGAGAAGACTTCCATCAATCTCTCATCCCCACCTCTGTAAAGGGTTTTTCAAACTCCCTTCAAAAGTTTGTGTTTGGTTTTTGAGCACCTTTTCAAAAGCTCATTGGTGGCAAGACACCTGATCAAAAAATCTGGTTTGGTTTTTGAGCACCTTATCAAAAGCTCATTGGTGCCCAGGACACCTGATCAACTCATCCTGCAGTGGATTCCTACCTAGGGTGGTAGAAGAGTGGATGTACCCAAGTTTAGGGGAACCACTATAGCTCCTTGTGTCTTCTGGTTGCTTGTCTTTACTTTTATTTCTGGCTGTGATCTGTGATTAGTTTCTTTTGTAAATTGTGATTAGATAGCTGCTGTGTTTAGATTTACCATTTGCTTCCCTGTTCACTCAGATTTCAACAACTGTTGTAAATATTTTTTTAAGCACCATACTCTATTCACCCCCCTCTAGAGTATATCAGATCTAACTTGCACTTTCATAACCTATTTGACGAGTTGGTCGGGTCAGTGGTGTATTCTAAGTTGGACTTGAAGTCAGGGTAATATCAATTACGGATTCGAGATGAGGACATACCCAAGACAGTCTTTGGTACAAGGTATGGTGACTTCGAGTTCGCGGTGTTGCCCTCCGGGTTGACGAACGTACCGTCCGTTTATATAGATTTGATGAATCAAGTATTTCGAGAACACTTGGATTCTTTTGTTGTCATCTTTAATGACGATATTTTGTTATACTACAAATTGGAGGCGAAGCATGAGACTCACTTGAGAATAGTCTTGTAAGTGTTGAGAGAGAACCAACTTTATTCAAAGTTCTCAAAGTGCGAGTTCTGGTTAGATAAGGTGACATTTTTGGTCCATGTGATTAGTGGTGATGGGGTGGCGGTAGATCCGACAAAAGTTGAGGCCATCATAGAATGGCCAGTTTGGAGCACCGTGGCGGAAGTCAGGAGTTTTCTTGGACTAGCCGGGTATTACAGAAGATTTGTGGAAAACTTTTGCCGGATAGCTCTTGTAACATCTCATGTTACTTCTAGACCCCTTAACTTAGTTTGGGTTAGGAATGGGGCGGGTGATAGGGAATTTAGCTAGGTTTGACCCTAGGGAATGGGTTGTAGCCATGTGAGGCCACTAAGGGGCTAAAGTCAAACTAGGTCAAACTAGCCTAAATAGGAACCATAGCCACACCATAACCCCACCACATTGCCCTTAACCCTAAAATAATCTAAGTGGACCCTAGGGCATGTCACTGGGTCAACCCTTTGACCTTAGTTGACCAAAGTCAACCTTAACATAAGTTGGTCAAACCTATACCTATAGGCCCACTTAGCCCAAGTAGAGCATCACCTTGACCCAACCCAAGTTGGGTAGTGCCATTGGGGTCATTACCTTCAAGTGGGGTCAGCCCACTCATCATTCTTGACGAAGTCAACTCAAAAGTCAACTTAGTCAACAAATTGTCCTAAAGAGTAAAATTGAGCCCAAGCCACTTCCCCTTGAGCCAAGCCCAGAAAACTTGGCCCATGGCCATCCCTAGTGGACAAGGACAACCCCTACCCCTCTGAATTAAGAGAGAAAATACATACATGGGGGTAAAGTGGGAATTTTAGGAGGGAGAAGAGGAGTGAGAAGAGGAAATGAGGGAATGGTAGCCACATAGCCTCATTCCTTCTGCCCAAGCTTGCTGGCAGGCCTCCCAAAGTGATTCTAGAGGAAATTAGGGCATGGTGGACACTTGGCACCATGGGTGAAGCATCCAAAACCCCAACCCGAGCTCACCTTGGTTGTATCTCCATATACAGCCACCTCCAGCCAAAACCAACCCCACCAATAGCTTCAGAGAGAGGAAATGAGTCGAGATCGAGTACTGGAGCAAGAGAATTGGGGGAGAATCAAGGTTTTGAGCAAGAGATTGCCGGAGCAGCTCGGCCATGGACAACCGCCGCCGCACTCGCTGCCAAGGCCTGAATCAGGTTCGTTTCACCTCACCTCTACCCGTACTAGAATCCTAGATCATTTAGGGGAGATATCGTGCTCAATTGATACCATGAGAGCAGAGAGCAAAAATCTGAGCTTTCTCTTCTTGCTCGGGATCGCGGAAGGAGCCGCCTCCGGCAGCCTCACCCCCGGCAAACGCCAGCCACCACCTCAACAAAGGTGGTGGCAATAATCGCCGGCGGTGGCGCCGGCCTAGGTGGCCGGAAATGAGAATTCTTCTTGATCCAGGTCGGGATCATCCCAGCCATTGGCTGGAGGTAGGGGATGAACGGATGCAGTCTGTTTCATCTCAAATGATTTATATATTTAAATTAATGAACAGAACCTATTCTGTCACACCTATTCAGTCATTTTACAAGCCACATTTAGGCCTCTTAGAGGCATTTCCAGAACATGAACAATAAATGAAAATTGTAGCCTATTTACTTAACTTTAATATGGCACCTTAAGCATCAAATTTGGTATAGTAGATTTGGCTGTAGGTCTATTTTCCTAGGAATGGTCCTTGACTAGGGCAGAACTTCAAATTGATGCCCAAGCCAAACCATCATCAAAATGACCCAAACTTTTGGGTGCATGCATGATTAGAGCATACTTAGACCCTGACCAAAAATTGGAATTTTTGGGAATAAATTTTATATGGTTTTTACTAAAATACCCAAAAGTAAATAAATGGAATATTTGGAGTAGTATGACTCCAAATGGCCCCAAATTTTGGTGGCAGGTCCTTGGGTTCATTATAGTCCCATGATTAAAATTTCAATCACTTTTGACTTTTGCGTGATTGGTATCCCCTCTTGCATGTGAAGGGTTTACTTAGGCTTGAGCTGCATATAGTCATATTTACCAAAATGGGAATTTACCCTTTATTATACATAGAATGACTACAAAACTATGGACATGAGTTCATAGGGTGGATTTTACCCCTCCTAGAAATATTGGGATTTTTGGAAACAAAAATCTCATTATTTGGAATTTTTGAATATTAGGCTATTTTATAATAGAAAATATAAAAATAGGGATATTGATGATTTTAAACCCTTAGAATCTGTCAAAACAAAAGAGAGGTCATATTTGACTCATGAAAATATTTATCTTTCTGTTTGAGAATTTTGGAGTAAAATACAATGGAATTACCATTTTACCCTTATTGCATTTATTTACAAACTAAGGAAATATATATCAGAAAATTTTGAAAAAAAACTTCTAGTGTTGTATATATGTATGATTAGCCTTGTATAATTATCTCAAAATTTTGGATGTCCTAATAATTTTTAAATTAGCATAATGGCATTTTGGTAAATTATTAGGAATTGAAATTGGTAGGCCATTACATTATAAAGGTTGATGAAACTCTGCCATTAGCCTTACATTAATGATATATATACTCTATAATTTTCGTAGAATTTTGAGTAATGTATTCCTTATACTTCATTTGGAAAATGATAATTATGTGAGTTTTGTATTAATTAAGGAATAAATAGAAATAATCAAAGGAAAATTATGAATTTTGGGAGACAGCAATATTTTACCAAGATGCAACTAAGGAAAAATTCCTTAGGTCAGTGGATTATAATTTATAATACTTCATGTATTAAATGTCCTAGGGGATTAATTAAATGATTTAATTAGAGACTTTAATGACTTAAGAAAATTATGTAAATCAATATGCTCACTTCATTAGTCCATACCATCCTAGCATAAATAGTTAGGGGCAGGTGGCCCAAGGAATTGGAAGTTCTATTTCGGGGTGGTATTAGGTCATGGGTTGCGCATAGTGTAAGTAGGTTATACTATAAGGACCACCGGGGGATAGATCGACGGATGAGCTAGGGATTACAATTGGAGAATAATCTTGGTGGGTAGTGTTGTCTTAGTGACGAGAGTAAAAGGGCAAGCCCTTGGATAGCAACTGGAGTGGAGGCCGGCGGAAGAATGTCGCCCTTCTGAGAACATCTTAAGTCATTAAGATCACTCAAGAGTAAGAATGAGAGCAAAGTATGGATAAAGGTAGACATCAATAAAAGTAAATATCCTTGCGAAAGGGATCTTTGGGCTTCATCCCATCTCATTTCCTAGTTCCCTTTGAGAGCCCTTCACCGGCTATGCCGGGGGGCAGTCCTGGGATTAACCTTAAGTCACTAAGCATAATAATCCTTAGGCAAGAGTAGATTAATAGGCCAAGGTAAACATTGCATATTCTCATCTGTATAGGGTTGGAGGGATTTTGAGGTAACATCTCACCCGTGTAGGGTTGGAGGGCTTGAGGCAACATCTTACCCGTATAGGGTTGAAGGGATATATGTTGCGGGCTCACCCGTGAAGGGTATGAGGGAATCAGGACATGTTGGTCCTGCGAGCTGAAGGATCGAGATGAAATACTTGCATGTAAATAAATTTAGTGGTGAGTCATGCAGTACTGGGCTGATCGTCACACCGATGGCAGTACGGTGACTCAGGCGTGTATGTGGGTTTGAGGGGCCAGTAGGTTGTTTATACTGAGGTCTGGAGGACGATCCCCGATAACGGACAGCCGACCCAACAAGACTGACAGGTAGTCAGCAAAATAGGTATGCAGACTCTAGAGTGCACCTAGGATGTGTATAGAGGCGTATGGGAGGGGTCTAGGTTTGGTAGTGTGCATACCTGCCTAGAAGTGGAGACGCCCGCTCCGCTGCTGCCGTAGCCACAACGGTGGTACCCGAGAGTGAAGCTAGCTCTCAAAATGTGGGAACTAAAGGTCTATGATCACAGAGTCATTGTGTGTGAGTTGCACTTGCTTGTTGCATAAATTGCATCATAAATATTCATTCATATTAGGTCATACGCTTCATAGATCCTTATCATATAAATTAGTATGGGCTCTTTTATATGATAAGTTAAATTTCCTGGAAACCTTAACTTATAAATTTGTATGGGTATTTGTATAAGTTAAGGTACGTTTTGTGATGGTAGTGTAGTGGTAGTATGGTTTTATTTTTCTGCTCTTACTTTCCGTTCTTTACTTACTTGTATCATACCTTTACTTCACTTATACCATGTACTTAGAACTGCTAGAGTAGAACTATGTTTCTCTTATACTTGATAGATAGCTTCTTGTCACCTTCTTTCTTTTCTACCCCTTGTTGTCCTCCGCTTCATCCTCCCGCTCGGTGCCTAGGAGTTGTGGGGTGAGGTGTGGAGGAAACGACTTAGTCTTTTGACTAATTGTCGGTGACCATATTATTTTAGGAGCTCGAGGAGATGGGCCAGCACGTCGAGGAGGCAGGACTTAAGGAGCCTATACTGCCTATTACTACTGGTGCACATCCTCAGGTGGGGTGAGATTAGTTGATTAGCTTCCGCTATTTTGATGTATTGTGAGGAGAGTTATTCATATCATGTACTGGGCATAAGCCCTTATTACTCTTTCATTATTGTTCACATTTTGGACCGTGTACTCTTTCATTCATATATATATGATTTGTACTGTGATTGTGGACTAGCTCTGTTGTACTCTAATATATATTACTTCTATTTCTCATATTGTCCTACAGGTTATATGATCGTATTAGACGGCAGAATCGGCGTGTTGCGGTGTCAACTAACCCTTGTGTTAGTGCCAACGTAAGATGGCGGTTCTGAGCATAAGACCGGGATCCTCCTTGGTAAGGGGAGGGGTATTACAGCTCTACCCCTCACTTCGTTGACTCGGGAGTATATTCAAGCATTTGAAACCCGTAAGGAAAGGCTGATGACAAATCCAATCCTAAGTCTGCCAAAGGGGACTGAAGGATTTCAGATTTTCAGCGATGCATCAGGATACTGTTTGGGTTGCGTCTTGGTGGAACATGGCAGTGTGATAGCCTTTGAGTGTAGGAAGTTGAAGCCTTACGAGAGGAATTACCTCGTCCACGATTTGGAAATGGCGGCGGTAATTTTTGCGTTGAAATTGTGGCAGCACTATGTGTATGGCGCGAAAGTGGAGATCTTCACGGACCACCAAATCTTGAAGTACCTTCTAGACCAAAAGGACATGAATATGCGACAGCGCAGATGGGTCGAGTCCCATGGAGACTACGTCGTGGTGATTCAGTTTACGCCAGGCAAGGCCAATGTATTGGCGGATTCCTTGAGTAGAAAATACTCTGGACAAGGGAGTCTAATCGAAGCTCATGATGAGCGGTTGATGAGGGACTGTGAGTCCCATGAGATTGTGTGTGTAGCAATAGGTGAGTCTAGCATGACTCGATTGAACTGGATCGAGTTGCAAAATGACTTATCTGATCGTATTCGAGAAGCGACCTGTTTGGATACAGAGTTTCGGCCGTTTGTGGTGGAAGCTCAAAAGGGCGAAAGTAGTGCCTGGGATATGACAGATGGGATTTTGAGGATGGATGGAAGGATATGTGTACCGTAGTTCGGCAATCTCCGTGAGGAGTTGATGTTTGGGGCTCATTTTACCAAGTACTCCATTCACCCGTGTAGTACAAAGATGTACTTGGATATGAAGAAATCCTTTTGGTGACCTGCTTTGAAGAGAGATATAGCTTTGTACGTGAGTCGGTGCCAAATTTGTGCTTTAGTGAAGGCTGAGTGTCAGAAGTTGGGCGAGTTCCTGAATCCTCTTCCTATTCCTGAGTGGAAATTTAATGACATCTTCATGGACTTTATGCCTGGTTTGCCTCGATCACGGTAGGGAAATGATGCGATTTGGTTGATCATGGATCGCTTGACCAAAGTGGCTCACTTCATCCCAAATAGGAAAGAGGACAGCATGAAAAAGCTGGTAGATCATTATTTTCGAAACATTATGGGACTGTTAACCCAGAGATCGGTGATCCTTCCCAAGGTTGCCAGCTCGCTAGTCGCGGCAAGCTCCAGGTTCTCCTGGGAGGTCGCGACGTCTAAGGATGGGCGGACAGGATGCTCTGTCCCCTCAGGCCGCATGGCTTGGGCGGTATTAGCGGTCTGACCGTCCCAGTCGCATAGCGTTCCCTTGTTCGGCAGGTGTTGCAGACTGCTTCTTCAGTCTGCCACTGCAGGCCGCACGCCTTATTAGCTAACCGCCTTAAACTTCTCTCCATCCCAATAGGTGCCGACCAACTTTGGCGGACTCGGATACTTATCCATCCAGATCGGCAATAAGCTGTGCACTTTACAGGAGTTAAGTCTCCTACAACCCACTCCTGCAGGTCACACATTAAACATACCAGACCGCCACATCGTAAAGGGTCCTGTCTCCAGGCCGCCCACCATCAGCAGCGCCGACAACCCGCTACTTCGCCGAATAGAAGAATGGCGACCTGACCCCACGCCGCCAACCACCAACACCTCGTTCCACTTCGCCAGCATACGCGACCTGCTAGGTCGCCAAGCCCATGATGCCCAGCAGGGGCGGCAAACCTCACTCCAACAGGTGGCAAACTTCAGCAGAAGGAGCGGCCTGCTTCTTCAGTCCGCCAGGTCGCCCAGTCGACCACCACTGGCAGCTCGAGGATTCCAACTCTTCTTCGCTACGGGCTAGGCAGACATGCACTTCAGTCCGCAGATTTCAATGAACCCGAGCTCTAGCTTCTTAGCAGCTTGCGGCCTCGCCTCTACCCATTAGAAGAGGCGGACTCGGCCTATCCCCCGTGGACATGGCGGATTCGCTATGCAGCCCGCCATTCAACATCAGTATCCCGACACCCGCTTCTTCCTAGCAGCGGGTGGATAACCTCCTCATCCCACAAAGCTTAGCGCAGGCTCACTCAGCACATCAGGGGCGGACTCTTCCCAGTCTGTCAAGCAGCAGAACCAGCTCCAGAAGGCAGTCCCAGACCGTGCGACCTGTTGCCTACTCGGCGGACTCTGTTCTCTACTCGCACAAGTTACCGACTCACCGGGGGTAACGTCACCGAAAGCCGTTACCTCCTCGGGCCTCTAAATAGACCCACATACCTCTCATTGAGGGCAATCTCAAGATTGCCTCATGCTCGAGGATAGCCAATGACGAGCTCAAGCCGTCAACCTTTGCAGACTCTATTTCTCAGTGTGCAACCTCTCTTTGCCTAATCGTGCGGCCTGCTGGCTTGACTACTCAGTCCATGTGGCCTCCTTTCTGACACTTTCTTTCCTTAGCCACCAGCTTCCCCCAATGTACCATCTATTTGCTTTCTATATAAAGGTCTAAGTCAATCTGTAATACTCAACATTAATCAAAGGAAAGCTCGTCGCAAGAGTGGCATTTAAGTCACGGCGGACGAAGTCTGTTGTTGCCGCTGCTAGCGGCCCCTTTTTTCTCCTCAGCTCAACTCTCTCAGTGTCAGCCTGCAAGAACGACTGTCTAAGTAACTATCTGCTCGACAGATCCATATCAACCTTCCCAACCAACTCCGCACTCGGATCAACACCCTTCTCTCCTCTATCCCTGCAACTCTTGAACAAGCGTTTGCTTCACTCTCGAGCACTCAGAAGCTTTCTCCTCTCCTCTATCCCCGCAACCATCAACCTCTTCACCTTATCCGTGAGACCGAACACACCCCGTTAGCTGCTGGTGCACGCGACAACCCTCTACTTCTCCTCTCATCTGTTTTCACGCATCAACAGTTCATACGCGACCTTCAGATCCGAACATACAGTGAACACCGACAGTTAGCCATGTCATATCATCAATCAACCGAGAACTTTTCTCTAAGTCCTGGTGAAGACTTACACTGGGAGGCCTTAGAGCAATCACGTCATGAAACTGCCCAACAGTTCCAAGCAATCAATCAAACTCTTGCTGCAATCGTGCAACGATTAGAAAAACAATTTGCAGCATCTCCAGTTCCTCCAGCAGCTCCAGTCAATCCAATGCCAACATTGGAGAATCAACAAGCTTATCCTCCGACTTACCCATCGGCCTATCCTCCTCCTTACACAACAACCTTTCTGCAAGGGACTGTAGCCCCTTTGCGACCTCAAAATGATGATTTTGCAACTCGTCAAAACTTCTTTCGGGAAGCTGCCCAGGGAAGTCCAACAAGATTTCTGAACTTTCAGGGGAGTCATCCTTACCCATCAGCTCCTGCCTTTGCTCCTCCAGCAGCAGCTTTTCCTTTCTATTCTACTTCTTTTGCAGCTACAACTTATGCTCCCTTCTATATTTATGTTGTAGGAGAACAAGAAGAGCCGTCGCCGTTTTCAGAGAACATTCGACATGAACCAACTCCAGCTAATTTCAGAGAGCCACGGTTACCAATCTACACTGGAGAGACTGATCCAGTGAAACATCTTCAAGCCTTTGAATCGGACATTGCTCTCAAAACTCTCTCAAACTCTATCAAGTGTAAGCTCCTTGTGACAACGTTTGATGGACAAGTGAGGGATTGGTTCTATAGCTTGCGCCCTCAGTCCATCACTTCCTTTGCTGATCTGTGAAGGGAGTTCTTGCTCAAATTCTCTACTTCAACAAAGAGAAAGGGCAGACCAGAAGCCCTCTTTGAAATCAGGCAACATCAGAATTGGACTTGGTCTCAATTTGTAGATCGATTTCAGAGAGAAATCTTGGACATCAAGATTGTTGATCAAGAAATGTACTGAGTGGCTCTTATCCACGGTCTCCGTGAAGGGCCGCTCAAGTTTAAAGCCAATGTCTGAGCACCAAGAACATACCAAGAGTTGATTGGCCTAGCCAACTCATACATCCGAGGCAAAAAGAGCAACCCAGGCTTCGTCTCCAGGCTTATAGCAGAGAAAGATCCTCCTTCTCACAACTAGCCTCCGAGGTCCACTCATAAAGATTTCTCATCACACTCAAAGAAGGGAAGAAGATTTCAACGCCATCGACACTCCTTCCCAGACCATGATTGTACTCGAGATCAATTACTGTTACTACCAGCTCCATCTTCACAAACATCTTCAGTTCATCAGCAGCAAGATGATGACTTGCAAGAATGCGAACTCGAAAAGTCCATGCTAGAAGTAAGTCAAGTCATGAAAGATAGGGCTAATTACAAAAGGCCTTATCGGGCAGCTGATCAAAGATCTAAAGACTCAGATCCATATTGTGAATTCCATAAAGAGCCAGACCACCTAACTGAAAACTGCCGAGCACTTCACCAACTAGAACAAAGGATGCTGCGGCATGGTAAGATGTGTGACTTGTTTCCCAAAGATGATCACCCTGATCCATCAATCTCAAAGGGAAAAGAGGTTGCAGACACTCCTTGTTGCTCAAGAGGAGTGAGCCAAGTCGACAAATACCCTCGCCTTATTGTTAACAATACCGTTGAAACCTTTGATGCTGATGATGAGGGCAAGCTTGGAAGACTATTCTGAGCTAAAAAAGGACATCACAACTCCTCATAGCTCCTTGCATCCATTACCGGTTACTCCTACTCTGCTTTTCATGTTAAAAACATTTTCTTTCCAAATCGCTTCTAAGTGTTTCTCTCTTTTCATTTCAATAAAATTTACTTCATGGCTCCTGTACTAACACATTTCCCTTTTTGGAGTGCTTCCTACTCTATTTTCTCTTTGCCAAAGACATCACTGAACCACTGAGATATCGTCGAGTCTTGCTATAGGCCTCCTCGAGATTGGACTCCAGCGTAAGGCCACGATGAACACATATCGCGACGAGTGTTCGCATATGCGTTGTGGGAGCCATCTAACTCTCATGCGGTGGAATATGTGACTTCGAATCCTAGTCGGTATCTAACACAAAGTGTGCATCAAGGGAGTCCCATGTGTTAGCTCTGTTGTGCTTCGTTGAGGATACATTACAGTTACAATGATCTTTGCTTGACAAGCATTGGTGATCAAGCGTAGCCTTGTTTCTTCGATCATCTCACAACTGTGATGGCCGAACACACTATGGTACTCTCAATCTGTGCTTTTGCGGGACCCACAACTCCACTGATCTTTCCACATACAAGTAATGTTATATGCCATTTGGTGCAAGTAGTCTCATTGATCAGTGATGTTGTAACCCGAGGTAATAGAGCAGTGTATCTAGCGATCCTTCTCATGATTTCCTTTGACTTTCTCTTTTGTGTCCTTCTAAAGGATGCGCAACCAGCCCGCTCTGAGTTGTACTATTCTCCTAATGACCTTTTTTCAGGCAAGCGAGGGATAAGGCCACAGGTGAACTCCTGTGACATCATCCAGTATTTCTTGGTCATCTCCGAGTATAGACCTCTTTTTATCAACTGCCTCTTTCACAGGTGAACAAGTTAAATTCGACCTTCCAAAAGGATATGCGACAATCATTTTGCTTACTCTCATCCTATATGCATTGCTCACGTGAAGCTCTATCTGATAATGATCTACAAAGCTCTACATTACTCTTATCAAATGTTAATGACATCAATCATTGATCAAAGAATCTGACTCCCTTTGATTAACAAGCCATGCTATTGGAGTCTAATTAAGAGGATTTCTTCTTATGGATCTGGACTTCATATTGAACATGTCATCTAAAATCTAGCAAGATCACTATTCTGGTCTGATCTTCATTCAATTATCAGTAAAGTTCGTCAGACACTTCCTCTATTATATGATCATATCCATCATATCTCATCAATAGTTAGCATTCGCAAGTCCCGCTTAGGTACTTGTGTAACATCTCATTTCCAATTAGACCCCTAAGAGTGGTTTTGTCATTACTAGGTCATGACAAAACCCTAGGAAGCACAAGAAGACCAAGTGAGCTTAGGCATGGAGTTGGAAATCACCATGGTTTGCAAATAGTAGAATTCTAAACAATAGTTTAGGAAGAACATAGGGCTTCACCATGACTCCATGACCCCATCATAACTTCCCTAACCCATTAGGGGGTACATTAGAGCCATAAGTATCCATTGACATCAACTTAAAAGGTCAAGTTGACCAAAGTCAACCCTAATGCTAAAATAGTCAAAGTAGCTTCTCTAGGGTCAATGGACCTCCAACTTGCCAAAATAACCCCACCTAAACCTCCCTAACCATATAATAGGTACATTAGGTCACTAAGGACCCATTTGGGTAAACTCAAGTGGTCAAGTTGACCAAAGTCAACCCTAGCTCCAAAGTGGTCAAAGTGCCCTTATTATGGGTCAAGTGGCCTACAAGGTGTCAGACCTACCCTAACCAAGTCTCCCTAGACCTTAGGGGAGTCCAATGCGTCACTAAGGAGCCATTGTGGTCAACCCAAATGGTCATGTTGACCAAGGTCAACTCTATTCTACTGTTAGGTCAAATTAGCCTAAATGGGCTCACCCAAGCTCAACCCATTTCCCCCACTTGTGCTAACCTATTATTATTATTATTATTATTATTATTATTATGAGTTAGTGGGCTGCCAATAGGCTGGAGGAGACACCAAAAATTCAGCCTTGATGAGCAGGAGAGAGAAAACTCCATCTTCCCTTTAATGGAGGAGAGAGAAAGGAGAAGGAGAAGGCCAATCATGCATGGGGAGGCCAAGGGCCACCTTTGATGGCTGGATTAAACTCCTCTGGAGGAGAGGAGAAGTTTCTAACCATTTCCTGGCCAACCCAATGCAGATTCACCCCAACCCCATCACAATGGTCGAGCCTAGCCATTCATGGCCATTAATGGCATTGATGCCATGACACCCCCCTTCACCATCTGATGATTTAAAAACTTCAGAGGGCTCCAAGGAGTCGCTTCCACTCTCACACCGAAGATTTAGATCCATTTCCCTGTATAGTTGTAGAAACCCGAGCGGCGCCATCACCACCATGGCTTCCCGACGATCAACGCGTCTCCAGGCTGCAAGCAAGGTCCTCCCCTTCCTCTCTCACTGTGGATAGATCGTAGGGATCTTTTAGAATGAAATTTGGGCTCAATTGAGCCCGATTGAAGCTCGCATTTTCATGATTTTTTCGTGAAAAATGAACTATCGGGATCGCCGGAATAGGCCTCTCCAGCAGTTGTGTCGCCGCCTGGCGGTAGCCACCACCTCAACGGAGGTGGTGGTGGCCGGTTGGAGAACTGGCCCGATTGCCGGTGGCAGCATTTCGAAGGAGGTCCAAGCGGGATGAATCCAGGCCGTCAGCTGGAGATTGAAGATGACGGGATGTCGTCTAAGGCGCGCCATGATTCGTGCCATATTAGACTTGAAAACTATAGGATATAAATTTCTGATTTTTTAATTATGTCACACATTTTATATTTTATGGTTTTAATTTTTAAAAATAATTAGGAGCCATTTCATAAAATGTGGTCAACATAAAATGTGTAGCCTGGAGAGTCTAGTATACACCAAAATTGATTTGAACCCACTTGGGCGCCTAGTTTGACCAGGGCACCCATTTTGGTGGGACCTATACCTAGGGCTATCCTGAGATTAAAAAGTGTGCCCACTCTTCATCCCTTGTCCAAATGAGCTCAATTTTGGGCAAGCTGTCACCCTTAACCATGCATAGGGTCTATCAAAAATGGGAATATTTGGAGATACTTTGTCTATGGTTTTATCTTTTATTAAATAATAATATTGTAATTTAATTAGGAAGTCTAATTACTTCCAAACCCTCCCAAATTTTGGCGAGTGGTCCTTGGGGTCTTCCTAAGGCTCTGGTTAAACTTTCATCTCATATGGAGATGTTTTGAGTTAAAAACAAGCAAACCCTAGCCTTGTCATAATATGTGCATTTTGGTCAAATGGGCAATTTAGGTTTTGAGTGGCCATCTCACCTCAACAAAGGATGAAGTTGGGGACACTGACTTGTCATGACTTCTATCACCCACTCCTGGAAAATGGGGTAGATTGGAGTGAATTTGCTTTTGGACTTTACGGTCAAACACTAAGGAAGGACTTTTATACCTTGTGAAGGGAATGAGGCCAAATGACCCTAATTTAGCTTGACATTTGGTAGGGAGGATACTAGGTTACCTAATGCCCTCTGCTAAAAATATTATGGGATTTGGTAAAGGATAGACCCCTCTAAACCCAAACCCTAATTTAGGGCACAAAACTTGTAGAGATAAAATAGGTTACTACAACTCATTGAACAGTGATGAAACTTGGGTAAAGTTGTCTTAAGGTCCGTAGGAGGCTTTGAAAATTATTGTACGGTGTTTGGAAGACATTAGCCTGTACTTGTAATTATAACCCTTGTATTGCCCCTAAGGATTATTTTGTTAAAATCATGATTAAACTAATTTAAAATGTTATAAAACTTGGATAGTGAGGATTTAAGATCATGCTATAGCCTTGGTAAATTTTCTGTAATTTTTGGATAATATTTAGTGCACTTCTCTATTTATTTCCATTTATTGTGTTTTTATTGAATTACTTAATTAGGGGCTTAAATCTTGTCGAAGAGTTGAGAAATTTTGGATTTTGTGTTCAATAGTCATATTATATTTATCATAAATTTTGTGGAGCATTTACTTGCAATGTGTTGGTTCATCGTGTTCAAACTTGGGGTTTTTGGATTACGAGCATAATTAAATAAATAACCAGATAAATTAGAAAAAAATATAAATTTCTTGATTTAGGCCAAACATATCATGATAGACCCCCAATAATTATTATATGGATACTGGATGAATATTTTGAGTACTTCTTGTTTTACACGTCATATATCTTGGGTTGGTCTGCATTTAGTAAAACTGCAGAATTTAATTTGGAATACGAATTTGGGCACATGAGTTGGGGTTAGATGTTTGCTGGTTGGATAATTAAAAATGAGTTTACCATTGGAAGATAGTATGAGTAGGGTGTTGGTTTGGCTAGTGTTAGGTGGTGCTCAGGATCGACGAAAAATCGTCTTTCCTGTGGGGAGGAAGTGTCAAATACTCTACGGATAGATCCAGTACAACCGGTATGGGTTTGGGAAATATGATAGCAATCAATAATAATAAGTGACTTGCGAAAGAGAGCTTTTGGCGTAATCCCATCGTAGTTCCTAGTACCTTCGAGAGCCCTTCATGGGGAATACCTTGGGAAGTCATGGGCTAACCTAAACAGTAAGAATAAAACATTTCAAGAGAAACTAGTATAAATTAGGGCTACACATTCACACACCCCGGTAGCTCGGGGGGTTGATTAGGTTGATTTGATTGCCATCCGGATGGTTCGTTCGGAAGGTAGATGCACGGACGGATAGTCCGGGGAGCCAGTGGCTCAAAAGGTTTTGGATACAAAATAAGGTGGTGGGTCTTCGGTATCGAACGTTCGTTCACACCGACGTCGATACGTTGACTCGGCGGTGTGGGACACTTAGCCAAAGAAATTCTGGTGGATATGTCCAGCATTAGTACGCAGATACTCTAGGTTGTGTTCTTCTAGGGGCGTACGGGAGGGCTAGGCCTGGTAGTGTGGATACCCGCCTAGGAGTGGGGGGCCCAACCCACTGTCTCTGTTTGCCACTACGGAGGTTCCTGGGAGTGAAGCTAGCAGCCCAAATAGGGGGAACTAAAGGTCTGTGCACATAGATTCATGTGCGTGGGTTGCACCTGCCTGAATCATGGCATAGCATACTTGCATACAACCGACACCCCAACGTATAAATTTGTATGGGACTTTTTATACGTTGGGAGCCTTGCAGAAGACCCCTTAAGTTATATGTTTGTATGGGCATTCATATAAGTTAAGGTTTCTTACTTCCTACCTTGTCGTTTTACATATGTTGCTTACTCTACTGGCTTACTCTACTTGCTTAATTACTGCATACTATTATAGAACTGCTAGACTAGTTCCACTGTCACCTGCCACTTGTACTCTCCACCTTTGTAGCTTCCCTTTCCTCCTCCCCCCTCGGTGCCTAGGATCCATGGGTGGAGGGGTAGGGAATGATAGGGCTTAGTCTTTATGACTAATGGTTTTCGGACCACAACATTATAGGGGCTCCGGATGGGAGACAGGGACCAGCAGCTCAGTGACCAGAACCAGCGGAGTACGGTGCACATGGAGATGGGCCAGTCTAGTACCGGAGCACCAGCGACCAGCTCCGTGAGTGATAGTCTTTTTATAGCTTCCGCGAAAGATTGTAGTGAGGATCTGATGTACCAGGCTTAAGCCCGTTTATATTTCCATTTTGTTACCTTGCAGTACACTCTCTTTTCTATTTATGGACTCGATGTGATTTCATTTACATTTAATACATGTGATGTGAACTTAGTTTTATCCGAAACTATATTATACTGCTCTCTCTTGTTGATCGAAAAGGCCGGCAGAATCGGTGTTTTGTAGTGGCGGCCTTCCCAAGAGTAGGGGCCACCGCAAAACGACGGTTCTGGGCATAAGACCCTGGGGTTTAAAAAGATAAAAGGGGGGGGGTGTCTTACAAGTGGTATCAAAGTGAGGTTTCGATCCTCAGACCTGTGGGTTATTGGCCATCTTGATCGAAAAAGAAGTAGTCCACAAAAAACCTTAGGCCACCGCCGCGCGAGCTTAGTTTGCGGACAAACTAGCAGCGGAAGCAGTGGTGTGCCCATAAGGGGAATCACATGTAATGTCCACCTTTTCATTAATTCCATTTGTTCATCAGCTAGCAATTAAAATTCTTTTTTGTAGCATGCGACAAACCCTGGCCCCAGCAGGGAGCACCTCCGGCTGCGAAAATCCCATCTTATAATTCTCTAGTCAACGAGTTAGACTCAACCCACTAGGAGACATGACTAACCACGATAACTTATTGTATGCCCTAGTCTGAAATACACTTTGGGTATGAACTTGGTTAAGCTAAGGAGATACCTAAAGAGAATAAAGGAGGAGTATAACACGAGAATGGCTACCTAAGCCATAAACTCAGGTGGCTCTACGGTCCCTATCAAGAATTACTCAAACCAGTAGGACTACTTTAAGGAGAATTGAGACCAATAATCCATTAGCAGAACGGTAGAAGACACATAGTATCAACCCTCATACCAGTAACAAGATTGCATGGAGACAACCACCACGACAAACACCGAAGGTCGGATAGGAATTCAAGTTCGGAATAGACCCAGTTGGGATTGGGAACATTTTGACACGGATATGGTTGTCGTAAATATGACTCGGAGGGTTTAAAGTATGTAGTATATCAACAGATTCAGGTTGGAACCCCAAGTCAAAGATTGATGCCCTAGGGATTGTGCACCCAGCTAGGATGGATATAACATGGTAATATCAAAGATACTTAGCCTAAGGTAGGTAGGGGCTTAACTTTTGTTTATTGGGGGCTTATCTTTTGTTTATTGGGGGATTGTCTTTTGTTTATTGGGCAAATTAGTTATTGACTTGGGTTTCCCTTAGACCTCATCTAGAAAACTTTGTGTCATAAATATAGTGAAATGGACGTAAATAGTATTCGGTGCTACTCGGGCGTATTCATAGGGATAAGAATCTGATTGTGAAGTGGTGATTTTATAGAGTCATTGTCTACCCATACAAATGAGAAATTTAATCATCGGAAGTTTGGTGTATCTCGAAACGTGTATCTCCCTGGAGTGAAGAAGGGCGTCATGGATTTTGTGACGCACGGTGTGTAACAACCCCATCCGTTCATATGATATATTCTAGAAGGTCCGGCCGGGGCCCCACAGGATATAGCACAAAACAGTCGGTGAAGGTACAGGATGATACCAGAGTCGCGCATCGCACCTATCACAAGGCATTCTAGCGGAAGCCTAGACTACAACTGGAACTCCTCATGAATGTCCAAACATAAAACTCCACATTTTATACCATAGGAATGTCTTACAACAAGTCATAAGAGTTGGCCTTATGGTCTTACAGAGCTTTCAAGCAGTGGCCTAAACAAATTGGCGCGCAGGCCGGCCACAACAAAAGAAAACACACAAACAACATAGAGCCTTCGAGGGCTCGCAACGGTAGCAGCAACAGCAGCAGGTACATCAACCTCTATGCGTCCCGCTCGGCTCTCCAGCACCTGTACAGGGACAATCCACCCAACGGTGGCAAACAAAGGCAACGGTCAGCGTTCAGCTGACCAAATTATAACGACCCTACCCCTTCTCTCGGGGCAGCGGTATTCTTCCCTGCAGGCATAGCAAATCACAAGTATGGCAAGCTATATTATCAAAAGGTGCTTTCACGCACACAAGCCATCACAACCGTTCGCCACCCGGCTCAACGGTCCGTGCACTCAGGGCACATTCTTGGTGTTCTGGCAACCTCTTGCCCACCACCGTATCAGGGTCACAACCCAACGGTAAATCTCTTGAGCATTTACTCCATGGCGTGCAGCCGGAGTTAGTCTTCGGACACCGGGATGGCCCGTAGCCCCCCGTTGTGTCATGGCGCGCAGGCCGAAGACTGTTGCTATGCGCTCCAACAGACCGCACTTTTTGGTCTCACGTCAGACGGACATAGCGCAGGTCGGATCCTCCACCCCCCGTTGCTCAAATCGCCTTGCCTTCTCTGAGTACAACGTACTCATGGCTATATCAAAGGCGCGGGTAGGTCTCACCGATCCTGTTCCTGGCATTCAAGCCTGGGTATTTCTCTATACCCATTTCTCTCACAGCAACAGCAGGTCTTTCCTGGGCACACCAGTACTTCTCGTGACTCTCTCCACAGGTGGACACCGTACAAGCACAAATGTCAGGGGTCTTTCCTAGCTCTCATGCCAGTACTTCCTGTTACTCGCTTCACAGGTGGACACCCTACGACATCAAGCATCACAAAAAGGGCCTTTCCTGGTCACACCAGTACTTCCTGTGCTTCAATCACAGGTTGGACCCAAAACCATCACATGGCTATTTTCCTGGGCTACCACCCCAGTACTTCCTGCTACTCCTTTTCGCAGGCATAACCCGTAGACTCCGTACACTACACGTTTATCATGGAGTTTTCTCTGCTTCGTATGCAAACATCACCAATCCAGACCAACCTGTCCAGATGGGCTTCACACAGCATGCCTATTCTGTACTCCATTTCCGGATCTATATGCTAACAAAGGGGATGTCAAGCATCCACCTCAAGATTTCCAAAATCAGCCACCTCTTGGTGGGGGAAATCACAAAGCTATGCCAAAAAGAAGCCTTCACATGGCTAGGAAGAAGAGTCGTTACCCTTGACGATCGCTTCGGTGCCATGACCTCAAAGCTTGCTTGCAAGACTTGCAAGAGCGTTTCCTCCGCAACGCTGGCTTCGGAACTCTCGTCGGTAAACCGCAGCACCACCACCAGCAGCCCCCTTTCCTTCTTCCTCCTCCTTTCTCTCTCTCTTTCTCTTAACTTGAAGAAAGCTTAAGGCCAAGGAAAATGAGAATCCTTGCTCTGAATTCGGCCTTTAGGAAAAAGAGGAAGAGGCTTCAGCCCTTGGATCCCAGCTGAAGGAATGGACGGCCACGATTCTGCCAAAAACACAGATTTTGACCCGACACGGCCTCGGACACGGCCGTGTGCCAGGCCGTGTGCCTCAAGCGGTGGTCAACCGACTTATCCAAACCAGTGACACGCCCATTGGACACGCCCGTGTCATGGGCCGTGTCACCAACACGCCTTCGAACACGCCCGTGTCTGTGGCCGTGTGCCCAGACACGGCACAAAGACACGCCCTGTCGAAATCCTTCGGCGGGCTGAGTTCGTCGACCCGATTTGACACGCCCTGTGACACGCCCGTGTCACAGGCCGTGTGCAACTTCTCGACACTCGACACACACGTCTCGACACTCGACGATCGTCGAGTAAAACTCGTCGAGCATGCGACACGGCCTTGGACACGCCCGTGTCCTGGGCCGTGTGTCTCCTCTCGACACATCGTCGAGCTAAAAAAATCGTCGAGACAAAGCCCGATCGTCGACACATCCTCGACTCGCCCTGCGACATGCCCGTGTCGCCGGCCGTGTCAATCTGACACGCCCTGGGACACGCCCGTGTCCCAGGCCATGTCACCCAAAAATTACTGCTTCAGACATTTGGGCTGTTACAATCCTCCCCTCCTACAGAAAATTTCGTCCTCGAAATTCAGACATAGGAAAGGTAACAGAAAACAGCAAGAAAAATGTGACAACATATAAAAGTTGATGTTACAACATTCTTACTACAACTATAAAAACAGCTCAGGGAACTCTTCGCGCATGGTTTGCTCGCGCTCCCATGTCAGATCTTCACGGCCGCAATTGTCCCAGCGGACTTTTACCATGCCGACCGTTTTGTTCCGCAACTGTTTCTCGGCTCGATCTTCGATCTGAATGGGTCTAACTTTCGTTTTTAGCCCATACTCCACCGGCACATGATCATCCGCGATCACTTGAGCTGGATCTTTCACGGCCTTCCGAAGTACCGAGATGTGGAAGACATCATGCAACCCACCCAAGTCTGCCGACAGAGCTAGCCGATAAGCCGCTTCGCCAACTCGCTCAACCACTTCAAAAGGACCCAAATATCTTGGACTCAACTTTTTCAATCATCGAATCCTGGAGACACCTTTGAATGGCTTGATCTTCAAGTAGACCCAATCGCCAACCGCAAATTCCACGTTCCAGTGCTTGGCGTTGTAGTACTTCGCTTGTCGATCTTGAGCAATAAGCAATCTCTCTCTAATCGTCCGGATAGTTGAGTTTGCTTCATCAACCTCATTTGGTTTAACAACCCGAGCTTCGCCCGCTTCTATCCAAGCCAAGGGAGTACGACACTTTCTTCCATATAGAGCTTCATATGGTGCCATCCCAATACTCGCCTGGTAGCTGTTATTATAAGCACACTCGACCATATAGAGATGATCTTCCCATCTCTTTCCGAAGTCAAGGGCGCACATTTGGGGCATGTCCTCCATTGTTCTGTTGGTACGTTCAGTTTGGCCATCCGTTTGGGGATGAAAGGCCGTACTGAAAGTCAACTTCATGCCCAACAGTCGGTGAACTAGCCTCCAATCATTTGACGTGAACCGCCCATCTCGATCACTTACGATGCTCCGAGGAACACCGTGAAGCTGTACAATCTGGTCAACATATAACTGAAAGATATGGTACCTAAACACCTAGAGGGGGGGTGAATAGGTGACCTAATCCTTTTCTAACTTTGTTGGCAGCCAAACAGTTATATCACAGATTTCTGACTACTTTTGCACAAGCAAACAGCAATAACAAAACATACACAGCTAATCCACAGCACAATCACAGCACAGCACACAGTGTTTTATAGTGGTTCCCCAAGATATGGGTACATCCACTTTCCCCCTTCGCCTATCTAGCAGTGTACTAGATTCGGCCAAACTTCTCCACTGTCTCAGAACCCAAATTGGTTCCTACACCTCAGGCCCAAAGCCTTACAACTCAGCTTTATCCCAAATCCTACACTCAGCCAATCAAGGCCTACACTCAGCCAACCAAGGCCTACACTCAGCCAATCAAGGCCTACACTCAGAGATCTCTATCTCCTACACTCAGGCTAACAAGCCCTACCCTCAGCCTTTATAAATACAGGCTTACAATTCACTCAGATCCAATGGATCCTACAAGTTAAAAATGTAATACAAATAATAACTCTACAACTCAGATTTAAAGGAGGGGAGTTGAGAGATTCTTGATGAGTTCTTGGAAGAACTCAGCTGGATTCACCCTGACTTAGCTTTCTTCAAATCTTCTTGAGTAGAACTGAATAAGGTTGAATCCTCTGCAGTTGTTCCTTGACCTCTGCCACTTAAGATCCAGACTGAATCTGAATCCTTCTTCTCAGCTTAGTTCCAAAGGCTGATTTCTTGGATGGAGCCCTCTCTCTCCAACTTCTTAGATCTGCACTTTAACTGCTAGATTCTTCTTGTGTTGATACTCTTTGTATTACTTCAATAATTACTTCAACAACTCTTAACCACTTTCAACAACAGTTTCTGTAAACTGTAGGTGCCTATTTATAGGCTTTCTTCATGGTAACCGGCTGGACCGGTTCATAACTGACTTCTGACATCTCTGACAGTTGCTGTAGACCGGCTGGAACGGCAGCTGTCAAGTCATCCAGTCACTTCTTGAAAATCTCTAACTGTCTGTAAGTGTCGAGACTTTCTGTCTTTAAGTGTCGACACTTATAGTCCAAGTGTCGACACATGTTGTGTAAGTGTCGACACAAGTCTACAAGGTGTCGACACAACTCCTTATATGTCTCGACACAGATTCTTCTTCATGTGTCGACACTGAAATTGAGTGTCGACACAATTACTTGTTCTTCTAGCTTTTGCTGAATTCTTCTATGTGTCGACACATCTCCTTTGTGTCGACACATCTTCTTGTGTTGAATCTGTCAAGTGTCAACACTGCTTCTTGGTGTCGACACATAGTCTTCTATGTTGAATCTTGCTGAGTGTCGACACACCTCCTTGTGTCGACACACCTTCTTGTTGTTGAGACTTCAGCTGAGTGTCGACACATTCCCATAGTGTCGACACTTGTACTTAGAATAATTTGTTGTTCTTTCTGTTCTTTGCTAAGTGTCGACACAGCTCCATGTGTCGACACTTTCTTCCAGTGTTGAGTCTTCAGCTGTGTGTCGACACATTGTTCTGGGTGTCGACACATACTTCAAATGCTGACTCTTCTGTTGAGTGTCGACACATTGTGCTGGGTGTCGACACTTACTTCAAGTGTTGACTCTTCTGCATAGTGTCGACACATTGTGTTGGGTGTCGACACTTTAACTTAGTCTCTGCAGACTTTTGCTGAGTGTCGACACAGCTCCAAGTGTCGACACTTTTTGGTGTAGACACAGCTTCACTGGGTGTCGACACACCTCCTTGTGTCGACACTTTCTGTCTGCACTTTTCTTCACTGAGTGTCGACACAGCTCCAAGTGTCGACACTTTCTGTCTGGTGTCGACTTTGCATCCCAGGTGTCGACACAATGACTCCAAGTGTCGACACTGCTTGTCTGGGTGTCGACACAAGCTTTCTTAAGTGTCGACACTTTCCCTCTGGGTGTCGACACATGGACTTAGAAACTTTTTGCTTCAGTCCAGTGATTTCTTAACATGCACAAGTAACTCAAACATACATCAAATACATTATGATGTATATCATTGAGTTGGGTGAGGCTTCTTCAAATCAGGTACATTTGACCAATGTACCCAACAATCTCCCCCTATTTGGAGAAGTCATAACGCTTAGTCAATAATATACACCATTCATAATTAAAATTACAAAATGATGTAAAGCAGATTATAAACAGCAGGGTAAACATAAACATGTAGTATTTCACACATGTATACACATTCAACATTGCAGAACAAACAAGAAATAGACATATTCTCAGAACAATCATGAAATATATTTATCATATATTGTTCTAACATTTTTCTAATACATCTTCAATGATTTACAAAAATGTTTTTCATTCAAAAGATTACAACAATCTTCAAGTCAATTCCTAATCTATTTCTGGTCTGGTTCTTTGATAACAATGCCTTTGCCAGATTGGACTTGAGCTTTGACAGTGGCTTCAGCAGTTTCAGCAACAGCAGGCTTCTTGCCTTTTAAGTCCTTCTTCTTCAGCTCTTCTGCTTTGATTTTCTGCCTTTCAAAATAGTGGTATGGCTTGGGGAAGTACTTGCTAGGCTCCACTGCAGTAGGAGGTAGCTTTCCCATCTTTGCCTTTCTTCTGTATTGAACAATGGCCTCCTGTCTTATTTCATGTTTCCTTCATTCTGCTTCAGAGAACCACTTGTTCCTTTCATGAGCATTGTCCTTGGCAGCTTTCCAGGCAGTTAAAATTATATTTCTAGAGGTAGGGCTCCACTGTTCAAAATCTGGCCTTTGTTCTGCTTGTTCCCTAAACCTCTTCTTTGACAACCTTGCCTCTTCTTCTTTCTCTAATGCCTCTTGCATAGCTGCAGAAATAGGTTGAACAACCTTGTCAATGTGGACATTGTCCTTGCCCTCAAGTGGGCTATACATTGTGCTTACATCTGCTTGAACCATGTCAAAATCTGGAGGTGGATAAATCACTTGAGCTACCTCTGGTTGCTCACCTCCAAGATATGCAGTTTGAATCCCTGATTCAGCAACATTGTCATCATCACAGAGTGGAGGATAGCCCAGTGTAGCTCTGATGGAGTTAGATATCCATTTGGCATGGTCAGAGCTAGCTTTGACTAATACTCTCTCCCCCTTTATGACTTCTCTAGCCATATGGTCTCTGACATCATCCTTTTGAAATCGTATTTGACTATCCAAATACCTGATTCCCTCTTTAAAGAATGGTTTCAGCTTTGTAAGTTGTTCAGAGATGGCTTTCTGGGAATCTTTAATAGCAGACTTAACAGCAGTAAGTTCTTCCTGAAATACTTTATCAAATTCAGCTTTAGCAGCAGCAGTAGATGTTGAAGGTTCAGCAGCCTTGTTCTTCATTTCAGTGACAATAGCATTGTGTGAAGCAGTCAAGTTGTCATTCATCCTTAACTGATTTTCCAGTACATACCCTTGCTTCAATGCTATATCATCTACCTGGGCTTTGATCTTCTCCTGGTGTGTTGCTAGATAGACCACTGCATTCCCACCCTTGTGGAAGCAGTCTGTCATCTCCTTCTTGTTGAGATTCATCTCAAACCTTATAGACTTTATTTCCTGTGCAAGATCAAACTGTAGGGTCTTGTGCCCTTCATCCACATATGTCTCAATTGCCTTTCTTTGCTCATCCAATTTGATCTGTAGTGCAACCATTAAAGCACTATAATCAGCAGTTGGAGCTTGCTGAACTATAGGCTGTGGGGCAATGGATTGCAAGGCTTTCTTATAACTCTGACTTCTCCTCTTGAAGACATAGAGTTTCTTCTTCTTGGCCCTAGCACTCTCCTCATCTTCAGAGGCAGAAGTGCTGGCAATATCAACCCTGTCCTTAGGGCTTTGAGGCTTCTCAGTTTGCACATCAGGTGCTTGCTCAGTTTTCAGCCTAATAGGCTCTTCCAAATCTTGTACTTGCTCCCCCTCAGCAGCAGCACTCTTATCTTCAGCAATAGCATCCTTGTCCATGTTAAAATCTTCTTGATCTAGATTTAGAAACAAATCTTCCATTGTATATTCAGGTGGAGACTGTGCAGGAGAAGTTCTTGGTTCTTCCACCACTTGAGAAGTATCATCTTGAACTACAGCAGATGTGTCTTCTAAAACAACATCTGGAACTTGAGTATTCAGCTGAGTTTGCTGAAGATCATCAGACAAATTAGCATCTTCTATAAGTTATTCTAAAGTTTTTAGGTCAGTGAGTACCTCTTGGATAATGATGGTGGCTTGCTCACTGTCCAGTGTAGATGGTTCATCTACAACTGGGAGCTCCCCCTGGCTGTGAACCCTATGAATGGGGCTAGCTTGAGGCAGCTCCCCTGGATCTCAGCTACATCTTGAGCAGCAGGGGTCTTCTCTGCAGCCACTTCCTCTTGATCAGCAGGAGTGAAAACAACTTGTTCTTCACTCCCTGAACTGTTGGAGGACTCCTGTGTCACAGGAGCTGTCTTCCTTTTCTTCCTTGGAGGAGAATCTTTCTTAGTAACTGGCTTCTCTGGAGTTGGCATTTCCTTGGACAATACCCTGTCCCATCTGGAAAAGATCCTTAGATCCATCTTCCTCATGTGGTTTATCTTACTTCCTGTAGCTTTATTCATTACCTCTGGTATGGTACCAGCTAGGTAGAGACTAAGTATTCTGCCCAGGTTGGGCTTCTTCAGACTCTCCTTGATTTTCTCATACACCACTTGAGACCAATCTGTTTTCAGAGTGAAGATTATTCTTGTCATGATTTCAAACATGTAGGCAGACACTCTGTCATGCCCTCTAGTCTTGCTGAGTAAGACTTTTCCTACAATCTCAGACATGAACTTTCCTTGGTTATTCATGCATTTCCTGTTGAATACAGATCCTATCTTCATTTTAGGATCAAGACCACACCAGGTAAGAGCTTCCCTGGTCTTGGATGCAGTTACTTCTTCTTCATCTTGTGTTTTAGGTAGCTGGAGTACCTTCCTCAGACTTTTGGGTGAAATCTTGACCTTAGATCCATGAACTCTGGATTTGATTCTGTATCCAGATTCATCTACAGCAGCTCCATTAAGGAATTCAAGAACTTCCTTTTTCCAAATCTTTGTGGGTTCTGAAACCAAGTATTCTAGTCCAGAATTGGCGACTAGGGTTACCACCGACTTGATTTCTTGATCAGCTTCATCGAACGCGCCGCGCACAAGCTCATAGCCTTCGTTAACGTTCTCCTCAAGCTTAGGAGCCATTAGGGTTTGGAGAATTAGTCTTTAGAAAAGAGAGATGTCGACACAGTAGTTTTGGTCTCGAAACTTTGAAAGCGTGTCGACAAACAAAGACAGAACCCTATTTATACCTGTCTAATTTTGAAGATGAACAGGCGGGACAGCTATCTTAGGATGTGTCGACACTGGCAATAAGTGTCGACACTGACTTATAATGTCTCGACACACATGTGTCGACACAAGTTTAGTCAACAGATTTTATGTGTCGACACTTGGTTATGTGTCGACACAACATAACTCGACACATTGTCGAGACTTTACTTAGAAAAATTCTGAGTAAAACTTAAGTGTCGACACCACATAGGATGTGTCGACATCTACTTGACATGTGTCGACACTAACATTCTGAAGTGTTGACACCACATTACTAGATGTGTCGACACCTTTTTCCTGAAGTGTCGACACCACTATTCTGTGTCGACATAGAGTTGTCTATGTGTCGACACCTTTTGACTTAGTCATTTTCAAATCTGTAAACTTACTCTAAGTTTATCATTCCTAGTTCAATTTTGAATCTATTGAACTTAGCTTCTTCTAGTGGCTTAGTAAACATATCAGCTACTTGTTCATCTGTTTTAACATATTCTAATAAAATATCTTCTCTTTCTACATGCTCCCTAAGAAAATGATATTTAATCTCAATATGTTTTGTCCTACTATGGGATACATGGTTATTAGCTATTGAAATAACACTAGTAGAATCACAGAAAAGTGGAGTTCTACTTACCTGAAATCCATAGTCCTCTAGCTGATGTTGAATCCACAGAAGTTGAGCACAGCAACTTCCTGCAGCCACATACTCTGACTCAGCTGTGGAGATAGCCACACTGGTTTGCTTCTTGCTACTCCATGAAATTAGTCTCCCACCTAGGAATTGACAGGTTCCAGTAGTGCTCTTTCTATCCTCTTTGCATCCTGCAAAGTCTGCATCTGAATAACCTGTTAGATCAAAATCTCCATTCCTAGGGTACCAGAGGCCTAGATAGGGAGTGCCCTTTAGATATCTCAAAATTCTCTTGACTGTAGTCAAGTGAGACTCTTTAGGGCAGGCTTGATACCTTGCACAAACACATGTAGCATACATGATGTCTGGTCTACTAGCAGTCAAGTATAATAGGGAGCCAACTATCCCTCTATACAAGGTTTCATCTACAGGTTTCCCTGCATCATCCTTGCTAAGAGACATACTTGACCCCATAGGAGTCTTCATGGTACTGGATGAATCCATACCATACTTTCTTATGAGTTCTAGGGTGAACTTTGACTGACATATGGATAAACCATTTTCAGTCTGTTTAACTTGGAGACCCAAGAAAAACTTCAGCTCTCCCATACTACTCATTTCAAACTGACCTTGCATAAGTTTTGCAAACTTTTTGCAAAGGCTGCTTTCAGTAGACCCAAATATAATGTCATCTACATATATTTGCACTAGTATGACTTTGCCTCTAGATTTCCTAAGGAATAGAGTCTTATCTATTTTCCCCCTTGAGAATTTGTTCTCAATGAGGAAACTAGATAGGGTTTCATACCAAGCCCTAGGGGCTTGCTTTAACCCATATAAAGCTTTCCTAAGTCTATAGACATAATGAGGTAGAGTTGGATCAACAAAACCTGAAGGCTGCTCCACATAGACTTCTTCTTTCAAATTACCATTTAGGAATGCTGACTTGACATCCATTTGGTATACCTTGAATCCTTGATAGGTTGCATAGGCCAAGAACATTCTTATGGCTTCCAGTCTGGCTACTGGAGCAAAGGTTTGATCAAAATCAATATCTTCTTCTTGCATATATCCTTTAGCAACCAGTCTAGCTTTATTCTTAATGATGACACCTTGTTCATCCATCTTATTCTTGTAGATCCACTTAACTCCTATTACATTATGGTCTTTAGGTTTAGGAACAAGTTCCCAAACCTTGCACCTCTTGAACTGATTAAGCTCTTCTTGCATTGCTTCAGTCCATTGTGGATCTTGTATTGCTTCTTCAAACTTCTTAGGTTCAACTTGTGACAGAAAGCTGGAATAGATTGAAGCATTCTGATTTCTGCTCCTTGTTTGAACTCCTTGTCTTGGATCTCCAATGATCAGCTCTACTGGATGATCTCTAAGATGCCTGTGGGCTGGAGGCATCCTCACTTCAGGTTGAACCACTTCAGCATCTGCATTATGCTGTATACCTTGGATTTCTTCAACAACTGGCACATGTAGTTCTCCCCCTGGACAACAGCTACTCTCCTCTCCTTGCTGTCTTGCAGCAGGCACTTCTTCTATAGTAAGCTTGTCCATTTTCTTTGTCAA
Source organism: Platanthera guangdongensis (assembly GCA_039583875.1). NCBI lineage: Eukaryota > Viridiplantae > Streptophyta > Magnoliopsida > Asparagales > Orchidaceae > Platanthera > Platanthera guangdongensis. The sequence goes on along the minus strand of CM077147.1, from coordinate 133,400,587 downwards.
ACCTGTGGGGCTGCATACATTGCTAGACAACTCATTATTAATAAGTTTAGTCTCATCAAAAACTACATGCACTGATTCTTCTACAACTTGTGTAGTCAAGTTGTAGACTCTATAAGCCTTACTATTATTGCTGTACCCAACAAAAATTCCCTCTTGGGACTTGGAAGCAAACTTAGTTAAGTAAGACTTCCCATTGTTAAGTATGAAGCATTTACATCCAAAGATCCTAAAATAGGATAGGTTTGGTTTCCTGCCTTTCACTACTTCATAGGGGGTCTTGTTAAGCCTTTTAGTGATGGTAGCCCTATTTATAACATGGCATGCAGTGTTAACTGCTTCAGCCCAGAAATACTCTGGCAGTGATGTATCACTCAATAGGGTTCTACCAGCCTCTATCAAGGTTCTATTCTTCCTCTCAGCAATGCCATTTTGCTGAGGTGTTCTAGGTGAAGAGAATTCTTGAAATATCCCAAAGTCTTCACATAGTTTTGTCATGCTTTCAGATTGAAACTCAGTACCATGGTCACTTCTAATTTTGACCACAACACTATTTAGTTCATTCTGAATTTGCTTGACAAAGCTGTAGAAGACACTAGGTGTTTCAGATTTCTGTCTTAAGAAGAACACCCAGGAAAACCTTGAGTAGTCATCTACAACTACAAGGGTATAGACCTTCCTACCTAAGCTGTGAACTGGCATTGGACCAAAGAGATCCAAATGCAAGAGGTACAAACACCTCACAGCATCTTTGTTTTCTATGCTTTTAAAGGTGGATTTAGTCTGCTTGCCCTTTTGACAAGCTGAGCAAATGCCATCTTTAGCACACTTAACTTGAGGACCATTCCTCACTAACTCTTTGCTAAAGAGTTTGCTAATTGTCTTGTAGTTAAGATGGGCTAGCCTCTTGTGCCATTTGACACAATGAGAGACTGTCTCATCAGCTACAAGACAAACTGGAGAACCATTGTTCTCAATCATAATGTCTAGGCAGTAGACATTCCTCTTCCTATATCCTGTCAAAATGATCTCTTGATCACTTGACCTCTTGATATGACAACCATTTTTAACAAATGAGATGTCATACCCTACATCACTTAATTGACTTATACTTATTAGGTTGTGTTTCAACCCTTTAACATAAGCCACTTGAGTAATGGTAACTAAGTTTGAAGAAATGTTACCAAACCCTTTGATGATTCCTTTTTCAGAACCACCAAAGGTCACTTTAGGACCATTTTTCATTGGAATGTAGTCCTTCAGTAGTCCCCTAGTTCCAGTCATATGTCTGGAACATCCACTGTCCAAGTACCATATAGGGGTATGGCCACTTGGACTCACCTGCAAAACAAATTAATGAACCTTAGAACCCAAAGTATTCTTGGGTCCTTGGTGATTGTTAGTTTGCAATTTGACAAACCTACCTACTGGCTTTCCAACAGGTAGTTTGGAACTCACTTTGGCACTCACATTGTGCCAACAGTCCACTGCAAAATGGCCAACTTTGCCACAGCACCAACATTCAAATTTATTGTACCTTTGCTTAGGTACTGCCTTGGCTGTCTTGACTACAGCAGGCTTGTTGAATGTTGGGGCTTTGCCCTTGGACTTATACTTGGACTGCTCAGTACCTGCAGGTCTAACAAAACCCAGCCCAGCCTTGCCTTTATGATGAACAAATTCATCAATTAAGGGTAGCACTGATTTAGGTTTTGAAAACCTAGCAACAAGCTCTCTCTCTTTCCGAAGATTGATCTCCAGTCTCTTAATTTGATCATCCTTATAGGTGATAGTTCCCATCTGAATCACAGTAATGTGTTTCAGCCTGGCTACCTCATTCAGTTTTTGATCAAATTGCTTCTCAAAACCTGTTGCAGCAGCTTTAAAATCAGCAATTTCCTTTGCCTGACTTTTGGCTAGGGTCTTGCTTTTCTTGTAGGCTTGCAACAGTACCTTATATTCATCTATAAGCTGATGAATATCTTCCTCAGACTCAGATATATTCTCATCACTTGATGAAGAAGAATCTGATTCTGAACTAGAACAAGAAACTGAATTTAAACTTGAACTTTGTACCTGACTGGGTACTGGCTGCTCCAGGATTTTGGCACTTTCTGTCAAAGCCATTAGCCCTTGGCAATGACTGTCTTCTTGTTCATAAATTGACTCCAAGATCTGCATGAATTCTTCCTCTTCTTCTTCAGCAAACAGCCCTATGTAGGCTTTCAGCCTCAGACTCAGTTTCTGAAGAAGAGATATCTGATAGAGTCTTCTCCTTCTTAGCAACAAAAGACTTTTCTTTCTTCCCTTTGAAGTGAGTCTTTTTCCTGTCACCAGATTCCTTTCTCTTCTCTGGACAATCTGCAATAACATGGCCCTGTCTATTGCAGCAATAGCAAACAATCTTTGAACCAGTTGCCTTGCTTGATTTTGTCCTTTTCTTGTCATTCTTTGAAGACCTCTTTTTCTGATAAGAGTCTTCCTTTCCTTGTGATGTAGAAGACCTTGACCTCCACTGTTTCTTTTTCAAAAACTTCTGAAAGTGTCTAGTGAAAGCAGCAAAGTCTTCATCACTTTCACTGCTCTTAGACTTTGTGCTGACAGACTCATCAGACTCTGATTCAACTACCTCTGGAGGTGGAGTTAAAGACTTATTCCTGCACTTTCTGGGAACTTCTGTCTTGAAAGCAACAATTCTTTCTTTGTGCTCAGTCCTTGTTGATTTCTCCTCCTCTTTTCTCACTGTTAACTGCATTTCATAAGACAATAGCTTGCCAAACAGTGTGGGAGGATGAATTTCCCCCAACTTAGCCATTTCTCTTATGGCACAGATCTTGGTGTCCCAATCTTTGGTTAGGGACCTTAGGAACTTGTCATTTAGTTCATAGTTACTGAACTCTCTTCCATAAGACATGAGTTCATTAACTATTCTGTAAAATTTCTTATAGCACTCAGTGATGCTATCACCCTTTCCTTGCCTAAAGCTTTCATACTCCTGATTTAGCAAGGACTTCCTATCTTACCTAACTTCTTCAGAACCTTCCATATAAATAATGAGAGTATCCCACATCTCTTTTGCTGTTTTACAGTGAATTAAGTTCTGAAAAGTTGCATCATCAATGGCACTCACTATTATGTTCTGTGCCCTCTTGTCCATTGTGGCTAGGACAATCTCATCCTTTGTCATCTCAGAGAAATCCTTTGGAGTTCTCTGATTTGCATCCAATACTGAAATCTTCATAGGCACATAAGGCCCTTCCTTTACTGTGATGTAGATTCTAGGGTCTGAGGCCTCCATAAATAGCCTTACCCTTTCTTTCCAGATCCCAAAGATCTCCTTCCTGCATATGGGTAATTTCATGGAACCCAATTCCTTGTGATTCTCATAGGACCCCATGTTTCTTGAATTTCTTGAATTTCTTAAATCTGTGTTTTCCCTTACACTGAATCTGCCAAACAGGATCTCCTCAGACTGTTAGTCCTTATTTTGAGGAACCTGGCTTTGATACCACTTGAAAGATATGGTACCTAAACACCTAGAGGGGGGGGGTGAATAGGTGACCTAATCCTTTTCTAACTTTGTTGGCAGCCAAACAGTTATATCACAGATTTCTGACTACTTTTGCACAGCAAACAGCAATAACAAAACATACACAGCTAATCCACAGCACAATCACAGCACAGCACACAGTGTTTTATAGTGGTTCCCCAAGATATGGGTACATCCACTTTCCCCCTTCGCCTATCTAGCAGTGTACTAGATTCGGCCAAACTTCTCCACTGTCTCAGAACCCAAATTGGTTCCTACACCTCAGGCCCAAATCCTTACAACTCAGCTTTATCCCAAAGCCTACACTCAGCCAATCAAGGCCTACACTCAGCCAACCAAGGCCTACACTCAGCCAATCAAGGCCTACACTCAGAGATCTCTATCTCCTACACTCAGGCTAACAAGCCCTACCCTCAGCCTTTATAAATACAGGCTTACAATTCACTCAGATCCAATGGATCCTACAAGTTAAAAATGTAATACAAATAATAACTCTACAACTCAGAATTAAAGGAGGGGAGTTGAGAGATTCTTGATGAGTTCTTGGAAGAACTCAGCTGGATTCACCCTGACTTAAGCTTTCTTCAAAGCTTCTTGAGTAGAACTGAATAAGGCTGAATCCTCTGCAGTTGTTCCTTGACCTCTGCCACTTAAGATCCAGACTGAATCTGAATCCTTCTTCTCAGCTTAGTTCCAAAGGCTGATTTTCTTGGATGGAGCTCTCTCTCTCCAACTTCTTAGATCTGCACTTTAACTGCTAGATCTTCTTGTGTTGATACTCTTTGTATTACTTCAATAATTACTTCAACAACTCTTAACCACTTTCAACAACAGTTTCTGTAAACTGTAGGTGCCTATTTATAGGTTTTCTTCATGGTAACCGGCTGGACCGATTCATAACTGACTTCTGACATCTCTGACAGTTGCTGTAGACCGGCTGGAACGGCAGCTGTCAAGTCATCCAATCACTTCTTGAAAATCTCTAACTGTCTGTAAGTGTCGAGACTTTCTGTCTTTAAGTGTCGACACTTATAGTCCAAGTGTCGACACATGTTGTGTAAGTGTCGACACAAGTCTACAAGGTGTCGACACAACTCCTTGTATGTCTCGACACAGATTCTTCTTCATGTGTCGACACTGAAATTGAGTGTCGACACAAGTACTTGTTCTTCTAGCTTTTGCTGAATTCTTCTATGTGTCGACACATCTCCTTTGTGTCGACACATCTTCTTGTGTTGAATCTGTCAAGTGTCGACACTGTTTCTTGGTGTCGACACATAGTCTTCTATGTTGAATCTTGCTGAGTGTCGACACACCTCCTTGTGTCGACACACCTTCTTGTTGTTGAGACTTCAGCTGAGTGTCGACACATTCCCATAGTGTCGACACTTGTACTTAGAATAATTTGTTGTTCTTTCTGTTCTTTGCTAAGTGTCGACACAGCTCCATGTGTCGACACTTTCTTCCAGTGTTGAGTCTTCATCTGTGTGTCGACACATTGTTCTGAGTGTCGACACATACTTAAAATGCTGACTCTTCTGTTGAGTGTCGACACATTGTGCTGGGTGTCGACACTTACTTCAAGTGTTGACTCTTCTGCATAGTGTCGACACATTGTGTTGGGTGTCGACACACTTAGTCTCTGCAGACTTTTGCTGAGTGTCGATACAGCTCCAAGTGTCGACACTTTCTGGTGTAGACACAGCTTCACTGGTTGTCGACACACCTCCTTGTATGGACACTTTCTGTCTGCACTTTTCTTCACTGAGTGTCGACACAGCTCCAAGTGTCGACACTTTCTGTCTGGTGTCGACTCTGCATCCCAGTTGTCGACACAATGACTCCAAGTGTCGACACTGCTTGTCTGGGTGTCGACACAAGCTTTCTTAAGTGTCGACACTTTCCCTCTGGGTGTCGACACATGGACTTAGAAACTTTTTGCTTCAGTCCAGTGATTTCTTAACCTGCACAAGTAACTCAAACATACATCAAATACATTATGATGTATATCATTGAGTTGGGTGAGGCTTCTTCAAATCAGGTACATTTGACCAATGTACCCAACAATAACTTTGCCAAACTTTCAACTGAATCATCCCGCCTGTTCGGGAGAAAATGTGCTACTTTCGTTAGCCGGTCAACAATCACCCAAATGGAATCATTTACTCGCTGCGATCTTGGCAACCCATGCACAAAATCCATGGAAATATCATCAAATTTCCACTATGGGATCGACAGTGACTTCAAATAACCGCCCGGCTTTTGGCATTCCGCCTTCACCATCGCACATGTTTGACATTTGGCTACATAAAGGGCAACATCTTTCTTGAGCCCTGGCCACCAGAATAGCTTCTTCATATCGTTGAACATCTTTGTGCTCCCGGGGTGAATGAAATACTTTGTAAAATGCGCTTCATACATCAGTTCTTCCCTCAGCTTCCCCACATTTGGGACGCACAAACGGCCCTCTTTTCGTAAAAGACCGTCAATCCAAGTGAATTTGCCCTCTGGCCCTTCATTCACATAGCATAAAAGATCTTCATCCAACTCCGTTGCCCGTCGAACTCGGTCCGCAAGGTCACATTGCACCTCGGTACAGTTCAAACATGCAGTGGCAGTGGAATTCTTATCAACACAATAGATCTCTAACGCCTCCAACTCCTGGATAAGGCGTTTATCATGCCTTTGTAACCAATTCGCTTTAGCCGGAATCCGCCGACTCAAGGCATCCGCGACAACATTCCCCTTCCCGGGCGTATAGTGAATCTCGAAAGTGTAGTCACCAAGGAACTCCAACCACCTTCGTTGTCGCATGTTCAAGTCTTTCTGCTCCAAAAGATACTTTAGGCTCTTATGATCGGTATAGATCTCCACCTTTACTCCATAAAGGTAGTGTCGCCATAACTTGAGTGCAAAAATCACCGCCGCTAGTTCCAAATCATGGACGGGATAATTTCGCTCGTGCACCTTCAGCTAGCGTGAGCCATAAGCAATCACTTTTCCGCTTTGCAGAAGAACGCTGCCTAAGCCGCTCCCTGAGGCATCACTATACATTACAAATCCATCGGTTCCACATGGCGAAGACAATACCGGCGCCGTGGTCAACCGAACCTTCAGCTCTTCAAAAGCTCGTGCGCACTCTGGTGTCCAAACGAACTTCTGATCTTTTCGCGTCAGTGTGGTGAGCGGCAAAGCGATCCGCGAGAATTTTTCCACAAATCTTCTATAGTAGCCCGCAAGTCCAAGAAAACTCCTGACCTCGGCCACGGAAGACAACATTGGCCACTCCTGTGTGGCCCTTATCTTCGCTGGATCCACTGCAATGCCCGCTCCACTCACTACATGGCCCAAAAAAGCCACTGACGATAGCCAAAACTCGCACTTCGAGAACTTGGCATAGAGCTGATTTTGCCTCAATGTGTTCAACACCAACCGCAAGTGAATCTCATGTTCAGCTTTGGACTTCGAGTACACCAGGATGTCATCAATGAACACTATCACAAACAGATCCAGGTACTCACGAAAAATACGGTGCATCAAATCCATAAACACCGAGGGCGCATTGCACAGTCCAAATGGCATGACTGTGAACTCATAGTGCCCATAACGTGTTCCAAATGCGGTTTTGGGAATGTCACCTTCCCGAATTCTTAACTGGTAGTAACCAGACTTCAGGTCCAACTTCGAATATACGGTCGAGCCCACCAGCTGATCGAATAACTCATCAATCCGGGGTATCGGATACTTATTCTTCTCGGTCAGCTTATTCAGTTCACGGTAATCGATACACAACCGCAACCCACCGTCTTTCTTCTTTACAAAAAGCACAGGCGCGCTCCAAGGTGACATACTTGGGTGTATATAACCTTGCTCTAACATTTCTTGGAGTTGAACCTTCAATTCAGCAATCTCTTTTGGCGCAACGCGATATGGCGAGCGGGCCACAGGTTTCGCACCTGGCACCAACTCGATAGTAAGTCAATCTCCCGCTGGGGTGGTAGCCCAGGGAGATCAGTGGGAAACACATCTGTAAATTCTGCCACAATCGGAACCTCGCACAAACTGGCCTTAGGCTCAACAGCCTGAATTAGTGCAAAGTAACACTTCGCACCCTTCCGAACAGCCTTGACTACCTGGAGTGCAGACATCAATGTCCCGCCCACTCCTCGCATACCCGCGAACTTTGTCTCCTGTTCGGTATTCTGGCCCAACGTGATTTCTTTGGACTGGCAATCAATCATAGCATGCTGCTCCGCAAGCCAATCCATCCCAAAAATCACATCGAATTCCGATATTGGCAAAACAATTGCAGATAAACAAAACTCCCGACTTCCTAATTGAACTGCCACATCGCAAGCTTGATCCACAAGCATCCAACAACCATTCGGCAACACCACTCTGACGCTATCTGTCTTTTCATGACTGGGTATTCCAAGTCGCGTCATAAACTCACTAGACAGAAAAGAATGTGATGCACCTGTATCAAACAGTGCTCGCGCCAGCGTGTCCCGAATCACAACAAAGCCTATGACAAACATGTCACACATACAAACCGCAAACATAGGGGTACTAAGCAAAGCATACAACCAAAAGCATATGCAAAACTAAACTCATACCTGTGACCACGTCACTCTGCTTGATGTCCTCTTGCAGGCCAAGATTATAGACCCGGGGTTGCGCCTGCGAGGCAGAGGAATCCACCACCGCCTTTCCTTTTTCCGCATAAGATGCTCCCGCCTTCTTTTCACTCTTTGGCGGCATCCGACAATCTCGCGCAATATGACCCATGCGGACACAATTGAAGCAGACCCGAGTATCTGGCTTGGAGGTAGCCCCTGACGTTGCTCCTGTTGTAACGGATGAAGGAGCTTGTCCACTAGGCTTGGACTTCTTGCCCCATCTCTTCTTATAAAATGATTTTCCCGATCGGGGCGCCTTCCACTTCGGTTGCGTCACAGCCAAAGCTCTCTTTCCTTGCACCCTTTTCATATCCTTTTCCAACGCGGTCGCGGTGTCAACCAATGCTTGGAAACCTTGATTCACAGAACTTGACACAAGGAACCTCAACTCGTCCCTCAGTCCTTCATAGAACCGATTAGTCTTCCGCTGCTCATCAGCAAATATAGAACCCGCATACCGCCCCAAGCGCGTAAATTCATGTAGGTATGCGTCAACACTGCCATCGCCTTGGGTTAACCTTTGGAACTTATTTTCCATGGCTATCCGCTGAGCCGCAGGAAGGTGCTTCGCGAGGAAGAGTCTGGAGAATTCTTCCATTGAGACTTGGGTTAACGGACGACCCGCCAAATGATGCAACTCCATCTCATCCCACCATAACCGAGCTTCTCCTTCAAGCAAAAAGGTAACTAAGGTAACCTTCTGATGCTTCGCCGTTCCTATCGCCGTCATCACTCGCTTGACGCGCGATAGCCAATCCTCAGCCTGCGTCGGGGTTCCCGCTCCCGAGAACGTAGGCGGATGGAAACTCATAAACCGCGTAAGTTGCTTCTCAGCCTCTCGAGGAGTCAAAGCCACTACAGGTTCAGGCCTCGCCGCCACCTGTTCTGGCCTCACAGCCGCTTGCTCCTTCCTAAGGGGCTGGCCTTGGATCATGGTAAATAAGGCCTCCGCAACTAAACGCACATGTTCCGCAGACGGTGGAGGAGTAGGCACCACGGCTGGTGCCGTACTTTCATCAGAACGGTGGGACTCAGACGGCCCAGCTCCACTTCGAGTCACCTAAAGGTGGACAAGACACACACATCAGCGGTCGTACCCAAGCAAACAACACAAGATAAGAACACGCAGGTTCCTCAAACACACAAATATGCATTCCTATCATGGACATTCAGGAGTTCACCGTAGACTTTGGTTTGCACAAACACGTGCTCGCCACCCGACAAAAGAAGTCGGCCACGACGTCGAGAGGGAAAGACCAAGACAACCGATACCAAAAATGTAACAACCCCATCCGTTCATATGATATATTCTAGAAGGTCCGGCCGGGGCCCCACAGGATATAGCACAAAACAGTCGGTGAAGGTACAGGATGATACTAGAGTCGCGCATCGCACCTATCACAAGGCATTCTAGCGGAAGCCTAGACTACAACTGGAACTCCTCATGAATGTCCAAACATAAAACTCCATATTTTATACCATAGGAATGTCTTACAACAAGTCATAAGAGTTGGCCTTATGGCCTTACAGAGCTTTCAAGCAGTGGCCTAAACAAATTGGCGCGCAGGCCGGCCACAACAAAAGAAAACACACAAACAACATAGAGCCTTCGAGGGCTCGCAACGGTAGCAGCAACAGCAGCAGGTACAACAACCTCTATGCGTCCCGCTCGGCTCTCCAGCACCTGTACAGGGACAATCCACCCAACGGTGGCAAACAAAGGCAACGGTCATCGTTCATCTGACCAAATTATAACGACCCTACCCCTTCTCTCGGGGCAGCGGTATTCTTCCCTGCAGGCATAGCAAATCACAAGTATGGCAAGCTATATTATCAAAAGGTGCTTTCACGCACACAAGCCATCACAACCGTTCGCCACCCGGCTCAACGGTCCGTGCACTCAGGGCACATTCTTGGTGATCTGGCAACCTCTTGCCCACCACCGTATCAGGGTCACAACCCAACGGTAAATCTCTTGAGCATTTACTCCATTGCGTGCAGCCGGAGTTAGTCTTCGGACACCGGGATGGCCCGTAGCCCCCCGTTGTGTCATGGCGCGCAGGCCGAAGACTCTTGCTATGCGCTCCAACAGACCGCACTTTTTGGTCTCACGTCGGACGGACATAGCGCAGGTCGGATCCTCCACCCCCCGTTGCTCAAATCGCCTTGCCTTCTCTGAGTACAACGTACTCATGGCTATATCAAAGGCGCGGGTAGGTCTCACCGATCCTGTTCCTGGCATTCAAGCCTGGGTATTTCTCTATACCCATTTCTCTCACAGCAACAGCGGGTCTTTCCTGGGCACACCAGTACTTCCTGTGACTCTCTCCACAGGTGGACACCGCACAAGCACAAATGTCAGGGGTCTTTCCTAGCTCTCATGCCAGTACTTCCTGTTACTCGCTTCACAGGTGGACACCCTACGACATCAAGCATCACAAAAAGGGCCTTTCCTGGTCACACCAGTACTTCCTGTGCTTCAATCACAGGTTGGACCCAAAACCATCACATGGCTATTTTCCTGGGCTACCACCCCAGTACTTCCTGCTACTCCTTTTCGCAGGCATAACCCGTAGACTCCGTACACTACACGTTTATCACGGAGTTTTCTCCGGTTCGTATGCAACATCACCAATCCAGACCAACCTGTCCAGATGGGCTTCACACAGCATGCCTATTCCGTACTCCATTTCCGGATCTATATGCTAACAAAGGGGATGTCAAGCATCCACCTCTTTGTGGGGGAAATCACAAAGCTATGCCAAAAAGAAGCCTTCACATGTCTAGGAAGAAGAGTCGTTACCCTTGACGACCGCTTCGGTGCCATGACCTCAAAGCTTGCTTGCAAGACTTGCAAGAGCGTTTCCTCCGCAACGCTGGCTTCGGAACTCTCGTCGGTAAACCGCAGCACCACCAGCAGCAGCCCCCTTTCCTTCTTCCTCCTCCTTTCTCTCTCTCTCTTTCTCTTAACTTGAAGAAAGCTTAAGGCCAAGGAAAATGAGAATCCTTGCTCTGAATTCGGCCTTTAGGAAAAAAAGGAAGAGGCTTCAGCCCTTGGATCCCAGCTGAAGGAATGGACGGCCACGATTCTGCCAAAAACACAGATTTTGACCCGACACGGCCTCGAACACAGCCGTGTGCCAGGCCGTGTGCCTCAAGCGGTGGTCAACTTATCCAAACCAGTGACACGCCCATTGGACGCGCCCGTGTCATGGGCCGTGTCACCAACACGCCTTCGAACACGCCCGTGTCTGTGGCCGTGTGCCCAGACACGGCACAAAGACACGCCCTGTCGAAATCCTTCGGCGGGCTGAGTTCGTCGACCCGATTTGACACGCCCTGTGACACGCCCGTGTCACAGGCCGTGTGCAACTTCTCGACACTCGACACACACGTCTCGACACTCGACGATCGTCGAGTAAAACTCGTCGAGCATGCGACACGGCCTTGGACACGCCCGTGTCCTGGGCCGTGTGTCTCCTCTCGACACATCGTCGAGCTAAAAAAATCGTCGAGACAAAGACCGATCGTCGACACATCCTCGACACGCCCATGTCGCCGGCCGTGTCAATCTGACACGCCCTGGGACACGCCCGTGTCCCAGGCCGTGTCACCCAAAAATTCCTGCTTCAGACATTTGGGCTGTTACACGGTGAGGTCCGTAGCCCGATAAAGGTTAAGTGCAAGAACTTTTGGGGAACTATTACAGTCACTGCCCGAGTTAGAGTGGAAGTTCGAGGATATAATTAGGGATTTTCATACACATGATTCCTCATCCGCACTCCGGGCATAATTATAATTGGAACATCAATGATAGACTGCCGAGATATCTAGGGTCACCCTGACCCGAAAGAAAACTCCCGTGGGTGTTTCATAAGATTTGTGAGTAGTTTTTCATTATCATGGTTTGCTCAAGATGGTCGTGTCAAATCAGGATGGATAGTGTACGACCAAGGAGAGAAGATCAGTCCAGGCTTATCTGGGCTCTCGGTCGACATTCAACAAAGCTCTCTACCTTCGTACGGAGGTACAGGATTCCACTATCATGGATCTAGGATGAGGATCCAAAGGCACTCTGCTCGGAATATGTGGAGAACACAGATATCCAAGTGTCACTTCTTTGAGATTGGATGTTGGAGGACTCGGGCAGATTGGCCAAATATTACGATGTGCGACATTGCCAAGTCGAGTTTTCGGATTGAGACTGTGTATTCCTAAAGATATGTCTGGTGCATAAAGTCTTGCGGGTAGGCGTGCGGAAGAAGCTCAGTCCAAGGAATATGGGGCGTTACAGGATCCTGAAGCGGATCAGCCCATTAGCTTACATACTAGAGCTACCGCCAGAGTTAGCGGTTTGCACAACATCTTCCATGTCTCCTCTCTTAGGAAGGCTCTACTATGGCCGGAACAGCGGGTTCTTGGTATTGATGGCTCGACAGATTTTTACCAATCAGTTCGATGTGAGCCGTTCAGGATAAATGATACAGCGATGCGGGTCTTGCGGTGCAAGAAGGTCCCGCTGGTCAAGGTCCTGTAGAGGAAACATCGGCAGGAGGAGCATACTTGGGAGCCACCGAATCTGATTTCTCAGAGGTACCAGGATCTCTCTGGGTAAAGTATACGTTCAACTTCCTATGGGATGTTACATCAGTTACTCTCAGTAGAAACCCCGCAACCTAACATGAATTTCGAGGACGAAATTTTTATTTTGTTTATTGGGATTTGTAACATCCCATTTTCAACTAGAGCCCTAAGAGTGGTTTTGTCATTACTAGGTCATGACAAAATCCTAGGAAGCTCAAGAAGACCAAGTGAGCTTCGGCATGAAGTTGGAAATAACCAAGGTTTGCAAATAGTAGAATTTTAAACAATAGTTTAGGATGACCATAGGGCTTCACCATGACTCCATGAACCCACCACAACATCCCTAACCCATTAGGGGGTACATTAGAGCCATAAGGATCCATTGAGGTCAACTTAAAGGTCAAGTTGACTAAAGTCAACCCTAATGCTAAAATAGTCAAAGTAGCTTATCTAGCGCCAATGGACCTCCAACTTGCCAAAATAACCACACCTAAACCTCCCTAACCCTTTAAGAGGTACATTAGGTCACTAAGGACCCATTTGGGTCAACTCAAGTGGTCAAGTTGACCAAAGTCAACCCTAGCTCCAAAGTGTTCAAAGTGCCCTTATTAAGGGTCAAGTGGCCTACAAGGTGTCAAACCAACCCTAACCAAGTCTCCCTAGACCTTAGGGGAGTCTAATGAGTCACTAAGGACCCATTGTGGTCAACCCAAATGGTCATGTTGACCAAGGTTAGCTCTATTCTAGTATTAGGTCAAATTAGCCTAAATGGGCAAACCCAAGCTCAACCCATTTCCCCCACTTGGGATAACCTCATTTTTATTATTATTATTATTATGAGTTAGTGGGCTGCCAATAGGCTGGAGGAGACACCAAAAATTCGGCCTTGATGATCAGGAGAGAGAAAACTCCATCTTCCCTTTAATGGAGGAGAGAGAGAGAGGAGAAGGCCATTCATGCATGGGGAGGCCTAGGGCCACCTTTGGTGGCTGGATTCAACTCCTCTGGAGGAGAGGACAAGTTTACATCCATTTCCTGGCCACCCCAAGGCAGATTCACCCCCCCCCCCATCACCATGGCCGAGCCTAGCCATTCATGGCCATTAATGGCATTGATACCATGACACCCCCCCCCCTTCCCCATCTGATGATTTTAAAAGCTTTAGTGGGCTCCAAGGAGCCGCTGCCACTCTCACCCCAACGATTTAGAGCCACTTCCCTGTGTAGTTACAGAAACACGAGCGGCGCCGCCACCACCATGGCTTCCCTACGATCAACGTGTCTCCAGACCGCAAGCAAGGTCCTCCCCTTCCTCTCCTACTGTGGATAGATCGTAGGGATCTTTTAGAATGAAAATCGGGATCAATTAAGCCCGATTGAAGCTCACATTTTCATGATTTTTCTGTGAAAAACGAACTCTCGGGATCGCCGGAATAGGCCTCTCCGGCGGCTGTGCCGCCGCCTGGCGCTAGCCACCACCTCAATGGAGGTGGTGGTGGCGGTGGCCGGCTGGGGAAGTGGCCGGATTGCCATGGGCAGCGTTTGGAATGAGCTCCAGGCGGGATGATTCCAGGCCGTCGGCTGGAGCTTGAAGATGACGGGATGTCGTCCAAGGCGCGCCAAGATTCGTGCCATATTATACTTGAAACTATAGGATATAAAGTTCTGATTTTTTAATTATGTCACACATTTTTTATTTTATGGTTTTAATTTTTAAAAATACTTAGGGGCTATTTCATAAAATGTGGTCAACATAAAATTTGTAGCCTGGAGAGTTTAGTGTAAAGCAAAATTGATTTGAACCCACTTGGGTGCCTGGTTTGACCAGGGCACCAATTTTGTTCGGACCTATACCTAGGGATATTCTGAGATTAAAAAGGGTGCCCACTCTTCATCCCTAGTCAAAATGAGCTGAATTTTGGGCAGGGTGTCACCATTAATCATGGCTAGGGCCTTTCCAAAAATGGGAATTTTTGGAGATACTTTGTTTATAGTTTTATCATTTATTAAATAATAATAGGGTAATTTAATTTGGTGTTCTAATGACTTCCAAACCCTCCCAAATTTTGGTGAGTGGTCCTTGGGGTCTTCATAAGGCTTTGGTTAAACTGTCATCTCATATAGAGATGGTTTGAGTTGAAAACAAGAAAACCCTAGCCTTGCCATAATAGGGGCATTTTGGTCAAATGGGAAATTTAGGTTTTGAGTGGTCATATCACCTCAATAGAGGATGAAGTTGGGGCCACTGACTTGGCATGACTTCTATCACCCACTCTGGGAAAATGGGGTAGATTGGAGTGAATTTGCCTTAGGACTTAAAGTCAAACCCTAAGGAAGGACTTTTATGCCTTGTGAAGGGAATGAGGTCAAATGACCCTAATTTAACTTGAAATTTGGTACGGAGGATGCTAGGTTACCTATAGCCCTCTGCTAAAAATATTATGGGAATTGGTAAAGGATAGACACCTCTAAACCCTAACCCTAGTTTAGGGCACAAAACTTGTAGAGATAAAATATGTCACTAAAACTCATTGAACAGTGATGAAACTTGGGTATAGTAGTCTTAGTATCAGTAGGAGTCTCTGAAAATTATTGTAGGGTGTTTTGGATATATTAGCTTGTACTTGTAGTTATAACCCTTGTATTGCCCCTAAGGATGATTTTGATAAAATCATGATTAAACTAATTTAAAATGTTATGAAACTTGGACAGTGAGGATTTTAGATCATACTATAGCCTTGGTAAATTTTCTGTAATTGTTTGATAATATTTAGAGTATTTCTCTATTTATTTCCATTTATTGTGATTTATTGAATTAATTAATTAGGGGCTTAAATCTTGTTGAAGAGTTGATAAATTTTGGATTTTATGTTCAATAGCCATTTTATATTTATCATAAATTTTGTGGAGCATTTACTTTCCTGGTGTTGGTAAATCGTGTTCAAACTTGGGGTTTTTAGATTAGAAAAAAATTAAATAACTAACCAGATAAATTAGAAAAAAAATATGAATTTCTGGATTTAGGCCAAACAAATCATGATAGACCCCCAATAATTATTATAGGGATACTGGATGAATATTTTGGGTACTTCTTGTTTTACACGTCATATAGCTTGGGTTGGTCTGCATTTAGTAAAACTGCAGAATTTAATTTGGAATACGAATTTGGGCACATGAGTTGGGGTTAGATGTTTGCTGGTCGGATAATTAAAAATGAGTTTACCATTGGAAGATAGGATGAGTAGGGTGTTGGTTTGGCTAGTGTTCGGTGGTGCTCGGGATCGACGAAAAATCGTCTTTCTCGTGGGGAGGAAGTGTCAAATACTCTAGGGTTAGATCCAGTACAACCAGTAAGGGTTTGGGAAACATGATAGCAACCAGTAATAATAAGTGCCTTGCGAAAGGGAGCTTTGGGCGTAATTCCATCGTAGTTCCTAGTACCTTCGAGAGCCCTTCACGGGGAATAACTTGGGCAGTCCTAGGCTAACCTAAACAGTAAGAATAAAACATTTAAGGAGCAACTAGTATAAATTAGGGTTACACATTCACAGACCCCGGTAGGTCGGGGGGTTGATTCGGTTGATTTGTTGTCATCCGGACAGTTCGTTCGAAAGATAGATGCACGGAGGGATAGTCCGGGGAGCCAGTGGCTCAAAAGGTTTTGGATACAAAATAAGGTGGTGGGTCTTCGGTATCGGACGGTTGTTCACACCGACGTCGATACATTGACTCGGCGGTGTGGGACACTTAGCTAACGAAAGTCTGGTGGATATGGCCAGCATTAGTACGCGGATACTATAGGTTGTGTTCTACTAGGGGTGTACGGGAGGGCTAGGCCTGGTAGTGTGGATACCCTCCTAGGAGTGGGGGCCCGACCCACTGTCTCCGTTTGCCACTACAGAGGATCCCGGGAGTGAAGCTAGCTTCCCAAATAGGGGGAACTAAAGGTCTGTGCGCATAGAGTCATGTGCGTGTGTTGCACCTATATGAATCATGGCATAGCATACTTGCATACAACTGACACCCTAACGTATAAATTGGTATGAGACTTTTTATATGATGGGAGCCTTGCAGAGGACCCCTTAACTTATATGTTTGTATGGGCATTCATATAAGTTAAGGTTACTTACTTCCTACCTTGTCTTTTTACATATGTTGCTTACTCTACTTGCTTACTCTACTGGATTACTCTACTTGCTTACCTTACTGCATACTATTATAGAATTGCTAGACTAGTACCACTGTCACCTACCACTTGTACTCTCCACCTTTGTATCATACCTTTCCTCCTCCCCTCTCGGTTCCTAGGAGCCATGGGGGGAGGGGTAGGGGATGATAGGGCTTAGTCTTTATGACTAATGGTTTTCAGACCACAACATTATAGGGGCTCCGGATGGGAGACAGGGACCAGCACCAACGGAGTACGGTGCGCATGGAGGTGGGCCAGTCTAGTACCGGAGCACCAGCGACCAGCTCCATGAGTGATAGTCTTTTTATAGCTTTCGCGAGAGATTGTAGTGAGGATCTGATGTAGCAGGCTTAAGCCCGTATATATTTTTGTTTTGTCACCTTGTAGTACACTCTCTTTTCTATTTATGGACTCGATTTGAATTCATTTACATTTAATACATGTAATGTGGACTTAGTTTTATCCGAAACTATATTATACTGCTCTCTCTTGTTGATCGAAAAGGCCGGCAGAATCGGCGTTTTGTAGTGGCGGCCTTCCCGAGAGTCGGGGCCACCGCAAAACGGCGGTTCTGGGCATAAGACCCCGGGGTTTAAAAAGAAAAAAAGGGGGCTTACAACTTGCAGCTTTGTTCATTATATTATGTCTACTTCTCACTCTTCTTTTTGCAGTGGTTAGCAGGCTCCTGCAAGTCTTATCCAGGTAATTGCATCTTAGTCTTTTCATCACATCTGCTTCTAAGTCTTTTCTTGCAGAGCTCAGCAGATACCAGCAAGTTTCCTTTCTGGTACTTACATCCTATTTTCATATATCACATCTGCTTTTAACTCTTTTCTTGAAGAGCTCAGCAGATACCAACAAGTTTCCTTTCAGGTACTTGCAACTTATTTTCATATATCATGTCTGTCTTTAACTCCTTTTTGCAGAGATTAGTAGATACCTGCAAATTCCCTTCAGGTACTTGAAACCTAACATTACTTTTATATCTGCTTCTAACTTCTCTTTTGCAGAGATTAGCAGATACCTTCAAGTTCCCTTCAAGTACTTGCAACCTAGCTTTTCTTCATATCTGCTTTTAAATTCTATTTTGCAGAAATTAGCAGATACCTGCAAGTTCCCTTCAGGTACCTGCGGCTTTCTTTACTTCCATATTTACCTCTAACTTCTCTTTTGCAGAAACCAGAAAACACTTGGAAGTTCTCTTCAGGTACTTGCAATATATTTTTCCTATCATGCATGCTGCTTACTCTTCTTTTTGCAGAAGATAGCAGGTGCTAGAAAGACCACTTCAGGTACTTGCAAGTTATTGCTCTTCTATGCTTTCCTCTCATCTTCATTTTGCAGAACTCAAAGGAAGACATGTCTCCTTCATTTTCGCAAAGGTAAATTCAGGTACAAACAAGATGTAGCTTCCATACATGTGTACACTAACTTTTCCTTTGCAGGGAGAAGATAATCATTAGCAAACTCCTAAGGAGAGACATCAGGTTCTATCTCTCCTGCCCCCCTCCTTCTCCTTTGGGGTGGATCAAGATTTTTGTGGGTCTCCTACTTTCTTGAAGTTCCCTTCGGAACTTAAAAAGTGCGGGGATTATGTTAACCCAGAAATCGGCGATCCTTACCAAGGTTGCCAGCTCACTTGTCGCGTCATGCACCAGGTTCTCCCTGGAGGTTGTGATGTCCAAGGATGGGTGAACAAGCTTCTCTATCCCCTCAGGCCGCACGTCTTGGGCGGTCTTAGCGGTCTTACTGCCCAGGTCGTGGAGCGTTCCCTTGTTCGGCAGGGGGTGTGGACTGCTTCTTCAGTCCGCCCCTGCAGGCCGCGCACCTTATTAGCAAACTGCCTCAAGCTTCTCTCCATCCCAATAGGTGCCGACCAACTCTGGCGGACTCCGATACTTATCCGCCCAGACTGGTAATAACTCGTGCACTTTGTAGGAGTTAAGTCTCCTTCAGCCCGCTCCTACAGGTCGCACATCCAACAGACCAGACCGCCACATCATCGAGAGGCCTATCTCCAGGCCGCACACGATCAGCAGCGCCGATAACCCGTTAGCTTGCCAAATAGAAAGAATGGCGACCTGACCCCAGGCCGCCAACCAGCAACACCTGCTTCCAGTTCGCCGGCATACGCGACCTGCCAGGTCACCAAGCCCAGGCCGCCCAGTAGGGGCGCCAAACCTCCCTCCAACAGGTGGCGGACTTCAGCTGAAGGCGCGACCTGCTTCTTCAGTCCACCAGGCCGCCCACTCGACCACCACTAGTAGCTCGCGGATTCCAACTCTTCTCCGCTACGGGCTGGGCAGACTCGCCCTTCAGTCCGCAGATTTCAATGAACCCTAGCTCTAGCTTCTTAGTAGCTGGCGGCCTCGCCTCTACCCAGCCGCAGAGACGAACTCGGCCTCTCCCCCGAGGACATGGCTGATTCGCTATGCAGCTTGCCGTTTAACATCATCATCCCGGCACCCGCTTCTTCCCAGCAGCAGGCGGATAACCTCCTCAGCACGCAAAGCTTTGCGCGGGCTAGTTCAGCATAGCAAGGGAGGACTCTTCCCAGTCTGCCATGCAGCAGAACCAGCTCCAAAAGGTAGTCCCAGACCGTGCTACCTTTTGCGGACTCGGTGGACTCCGTTCTTTACTCGCACATGTTACCGACTCACAGGAGGTAAAATCACAGAAAGCCGTTACCACCTCGGGCCTATAAATAGACCCCCATACCTCTCATTGAGGGCGGTCTCAACATCGCCTCACGCTCGAGGATATCCAACGATGAGCTCAAGCCGTCAACCTCTGCGGACTCCATTTCTCAATCCACGCCCTCTCTTCGCCTAACCGTGCGGCCTGCCGGCCTGACACCTCAGTCCGCGCGGCCTCCTTTCTGGCACTTTCTTTCCTTAGCCGCCAGCTTCCACCAATGTACCCTTTATTTGCTTTCCATGTAAAGATGGAAGTCAATTTGTAATACTCAACATTAATTAAAGGAAAGCCCGTCACAAGAGTGGAATTTAAGCCGCGGTGGGCGAAGTCTGCTGTTATCGCTGCTAGTCGCCCCTTTTTTCTCCTCAGCTCAACTCTCTCGGCGTCAGCATGCAAGGACGACCGTCAAAGTAACTGTCTGCTCGACAGCTCATGATCAACCTTCCCAACCAACTCCGCACTCGGATCAACACCCTTCTCTCCTCTATCCCCGCAACTCTTGAACAAGCATTTGCTCCACTCTCGAGCACTCAGAAGCTTTCTCCTCTCCTCTATCCCCGCAACCATCAACCTCTTCACCTTATCCGTGAGATCTAACACACCCCGTTAGATGCTGGTGCCCGCGATAACCCTTTACTTCTCCCCTCATCCGTTTTTGCACATCAACAGGGACAACATGGGATTCCTAAGAGTGTAGTTATTGATCGTGATGGACGTTTCACCTCCAAAGACTAGAGGTTGGTACAGAAGAGCCTGGGCACGAAACTCAAGTTCAGTACGGTGTTCCATCCTCAAAACGATGGACAAAATGAAAGAACCAATCGTACAGTAGAGGATATGCTGACAATGTGTTCCCTCGATTTTGGAAAGAAGTGAGAAGACCATCTCTTCATGGTAGAGTTCACCTAAAATAACAGTTACCATACAAGGATAAAGATGGCGTCATATGAAGCTTTGTATGGAAGGCAGTGTCGAACACCGATGTCTTGGGCAGAGGTGAGAGACACCAAACTTGGGGGAAAAGTGGTGGTGGCTAATGCTTGTGAATTGGTGCGGACCATCCAGGAACGCATGAAGGTTACCCAGGACCGACAAGCAAAGTATTTTAATACTTGCCATAGGAATGTGGAGTTCGTGATGGGCAACTGGGCTTATCTCAAGATTAAGCCGTTCAAAGGCGTTTCGCGGATTCGCCGACTCAAGAAGTTGAGTTCGAGGTTTTTTGGGACCGTTCGAGATTATCGAATGTGTTGGAGAAGCAGCTTACTGGTTAGCATTATCTGCGGAGCTTAGAGGATTACACGATGTCTTCCATGTCTCCATCATGCAAAAAACCTTGGTGGACGCTAGTGTTGTGATCGAACCAGCGATGGTTCCGGTGGAATAGAACTTGGGGACGAAAGTTCGCCCAGTTGGCATAGGGGATTCAGAGATTCGGCAGTTGCGGAACAAAGACGTTAAGCTCGTGAAGGTGCGATGGGACAACTGCAGGCGTGACGAGTTCTCTTGGGAGCGTGAGCAGGCAATGCGGGAGGACTTCCCGAAACTCTTTACTTCAGGTATGTTTTTGTTTAAGTGCATGCTTAATTTTGAGAACGAAATTCTTTTAAGGGGGAGGTGTTATAACACCCCTATTTTCAGATCTTGAGTCTTTGGAAGCTATTGCCCGATGATAGATGTTATTGTCCGGTGGTAGCTTAGCATTGAGTAGGCAGATACTGAAAGCATTGAGTGGTCGGGCGCAGAGAGCATTTAGTGGCCAGGCGTTGGGAGCATCGAATGCTAGCGCGCAGTATTAGATAGGTATCGCTCGTCGATAACCCTGTTTCGTTGAGCGTCGAAAGAGAGATCCGTTCGTCGACTGCTGGAGGATTACTGCCCGGCGATAGTAGCTATCACCCGGCGATAGCCCTGTTTCGTCCAATGTCGAACGAAGGGCCCAGTTTGTCGAACGCTGAACTTTCGAGAAAACGTCGAGTTCTCGAGAAAAACGCTACCGCACAGCGTTAGCCTTATCACCGGCATTAACATGGTATTATTTTTCTGCCTTCACCTCGGGAAGCTATCTCCTGGCATTAGCGTTAATGCTCGGCAATATCGGATGGGAACAGATCTGTCATTTGTCTTGTTAGCCGTCTGATTTCTTTTAGGATTTGATCTTGAGGCCCAAGACTCTCCTCCAGAGTGACTATATAGGGCTGAACGATTGTTTCCCCTCATTTTTCTCATTTGGAGAGTGATAGTTAGGGTTTGGAAGAGAAAGATGGGAGGAGGAAGAAGAGAGCTTTCTCTCGCCAATGACAGAGCTTTAGACATCTGATTGTCGTTCTGAGGCCAGATCCGTGGAGAGGACTTGGAGGCGCTCATTTTCATCAGTGCAAAGCAAGTTTTCATGGCTAGGAAGAGGAGTCGAAGGGTAACAACACTATCCTCTAGGTCTTTATGATGCGTTCATGGCATCTACTCTTTTCTTACTTTCTTTCAAGCATTCTAGGCACCAGATTTCTCAAGTGAGAGTTATTCGGGTGCCATGGTTCAAGAGGAGCCACCGGGTCGTATTTTTTCCGTCCCCGGCATGATTTTGCATAAGAAATCCACTTCGTAGTTGGATTAGGCATTGTGGGTGAAGCTGTCGTCGTGACCGTTAGTCATACTTGGTGATGTTGCATTGCGAGTCTTAAGGATTTTGTAGAAATCTGTTTGCGGCAAGACGCCGTTTGTGATGATGTTTTCACCATTTTTCGTGTGAGTACGTGTGGCCAGAACAAGACTGATTGCAAATTAGAGTGCACGTGGGGGCATGGGGACGGTACGACACAAATGTTGGAATAGGGTGGGAAAGGCATGGGATTGTGATGAAACAAGGCATCGGTTGTCTCTGTGGTCGGCTGGCTAGCCCGTGATCTTGCAAAGTCATGTGTGGAGAGTGTCTCGGTGAGACAAGTCCCCTTCGGTTTAACTGACTAGAATGACAAGATTTGGACAAGCACGGGGGATCCTAGCCAGGTCCCGCTGGGTCTCCTTCGGTGGACTTACTCCCAATTTTGGAGTCGGGCCTGGGTCGTCGCGAACGGGTGGGGTCTAGCAAGGGTTCATAGTAACATTTGGTTTCTGAGGCAGAATCCTGACGTGATAGTCAGAGCTTGCAGGCAAGCACGTAGTTTGAGACCCATGAGCGGGTGGGGCCGAGGCAAGAGTTCTGTATGACGGCTTGTAGGCCGTTGGGGGAAATTACAGTCCCCTTGTGTTTGCAGCTTGAATGCTGATGGGGAAATTGGAAGTACCCGATGTGATGATGTGTTAGATGCATACGCTTTAGAGTGCCTTGGGTGAAAACCAGAATGTTAAAAACGAACAGAAAACAAACCGGAAGTGGTTTAACAAAAACTTTATTATCCCAAAAAGATATCAATTACAATGGTATAGCCTTGCTTTTATAGAATGGAGGAGATGAGAGAGAATACAAATAAGCAATGTGAGACTAAAAATTTACAAGTATATGCGGCTTTACAAAATGACAAAACGGACAAGCCGTGCGGTTAGACAAACCGGCTAACCGTCCGGCCACAACCAGTATGAGAGAACAAGCAACCTAGAGAGCAAGTCGCCACAGGAGACCGCTAGACAGCCCGGTCTCCAAGTCATCTGAGACAAGCCGCCTGACCGCTGGGACACCAAACTGCAACAGCCCAGCAAACAGACCAGTTAGGAGAAACCGCCAGACCGCCCGGTCTCCGAACAACAACAGACCACCCGGTCTCCATCCTGCAACACTCCCCCTCAAGCTGGAGCATAGATATCAATCATGCCCAGCTTGTCACAGATGTGGAAAAAGGAAGCGGACACCGGCTTGGTGAAGATGTCTGCCAACTCGTTGTCGGAAGTGACAAACGGAGTGCAAATCTGCTTCTTCAATATCTCTTCTCGAATAAAATGACAGTCGACTTCTATGTGTTTTGTTCTCTCATGAAAGACCAGATTTTTGGATATGTATATCGCGGCCTTGTTGTCACAAAACATAGGAAGAGGATAGTTGTAAACCTCTCCTAAGTCAAGCATGAGAGCCTGCAACCATTTAAACTCACATGTAGTCGACGCCATACTGCGATATTCCGCCTCTGCACTAGACTTGGAGACCACAGACTGTTTCTTGCTCTTCCAACTCACAAGATTGCCTCCAACAAACATAGAGAAACCTGATGTTGATTTGCGGTCCCCTTTGTCATCAGCATAACTTGAATCAGAGTACGCATCAACCCTTAGGTGACCATTCTTCTGAAAGAGGAGTCCTTTCCCTGGTGCTGCTTTAATATACTCTAATATCCTCAGGGCAGATTGTAGATGACACTCCCTAGGAGCTTGCATGAACTGGCTCAGCTTGCCAACAACATAAGCAATGTTGGGCCTGGTTACCGTGAGATAAATGAGCTTGCCCACCAGACGCCGGTACCTCGTAAGATCGGATAGAAGAGGCGAGTTATCTGTCCAAGTTTTTCTTCTCCAGCAGCCATAGGAGAACGGGCATGTTTAGTACCAGTCAATCCTACCTCCTTTAAAAGATTAAGAGCATACTTCCGTTGGGAAAGGACCATGGAGTTGGGCTTCCTAGAGATTTCAATCCCTAGAAAGTATTTCGAGGACCCCATATCCTTTGCGACCAGGTGTTGATGAAGGTGTTTCTTTATCAGCAATACCCATCATGATCATCGCCAGTAAGAAAAATGTCATCAACATAAACCCCCAAGAACAACCAGACCAGAGGCGGTTTTCCGAACAAACAAGGAGTGATCTGCTGAGCTTATCGTAAAACCAATGGCCGCAACAATGCCACTGAACTTGTCAAACCAAGCACGAGGACTCTGCTTGAGGCCATAGATAGCCTTCTTTAGCCGGCATACGCGTGTCTCCCCCTAAGCAACATACCCGGGAGATTGCTCCATGTAAACATCTTCCTGAAGATCCCCATAAAGAAAGGCATTCTTGACATCCAGCTGTGAAATGGGCCAATCCCTATTAACAGCCACAGAGAGAAGGACCCGAATAGTACTGAGACGAGCAACTGGAGAGAAAGTGTCAAAGTAATCAACCCCATAAGTTTGGGTAAAACCCTTGGCAACAAGCCGAGCCTTGTAACGATCCACACTGCCATCGGGAAGGAACCTCACCACAAAGACCCATCGACAGCCAACAACATCGGCACTGAAAGGACGAGGAACCAGGGTCCAGGTACCCCATTCAGTGAGAGTAGCAATCTCCTCATCCATGGCAGCTTTCCAATGAGGAATAGTAAGGGCCTCCTGGTAGGAACGGGGGGTGACAGTGGCCGAGATAGCCAGTGCAAAAGCTCTGCGAGAAGGGGTAAGACAATCATAAGAAACAACAACAGCAAGCGGGTGTTGGGTACATGCCAGAACCCCTTTGTGAAGAGCGATGGGTAGATCCAGGTTAGCATGTTCCTCAGCAACCGGAGCATCCGTGGCGGAGAGAGCTGGCCCGGGAGGAGAGATCGACAGCGGCGAAGAGGAGGGAGATGAGGGAGAAGAGGCGGGAGAGTGTGGAGATAGTGAAGATAGTGGAGATGGTGGAGGTGGCGGAATAGTAGTAGTAGTAGAGGGAATTGTGGGGTTGTGGTGAGAGGTAGGAGAAGCATGAGGAGAGGAGGAAGAGGAAGAGAAGTAAGATGCATTTTCAAAGAAGATGACATCCACAGAGACAAATTGCTTGCGGGTAACGGGGTCAAAGCAACAATAACCTTTCTGAGTGGGAGAGTACCCCAGAAAGACACATTTAGTGGACCGCGGGGAGAGTTTGTCGTGGGTGGCAGAGGGAGCATTCACAAAGGCTATGCAGCCAAAGATATGTAGAGGAAGAGGAAAGGATTCTTTGCCCGGATAGAGAATGGCGAAAGGAGTTTGACCACGGAGAACGGTGGAGGGAATGCGATTGATGAGATAGCAAGCGATGAGAACAACATAGCCCCAGTAGGAGCGAGGGACATACATGTTGAGAACCAAGGTCCAGCGGGATTGGGTGTGTGCGGGACCACATATTTGGGCTTCCCCATCGCGTTCCAGGTCTGGGTGTTGACCCCGGTGGGCCCCCCGTGTGGCGGAATATCCCCGCCATCCCGTGGTTGGATTAGTCCCACATCGCCTGCAGTGGGTGGTCCTTGGTGTTTATGTACCCCCGTCCCCCCTTCCTACCACCTTGAGGTTTTGGGGAGATGTGTGGTGACGGGTGGTTTCAACATGGTATCAGATCCATCCCGCTGCGAGGATGTGTTGAGAACCAAGGTCTAGCGGGATTGGGTGTGTGTGGGACCGCATATTTGGGCTTCCCCATCGCGTTCCAGGTCTGGGTGTTGACCCCGGTGGGCCCCCCGTGTGGCGGAATATCCCCTCCATCCCGTGGTTGGATTAGTCCAACATCGCCTGCAGCGGGTGGTCCTTGGTGTTTATGTACCCCCGTCCCCCCTTCCTATCACCTCGGGGTTTTGGGAAGATGTGTGCTGACGGGTGGTTTCAACAATGCATTTGCATTAGCAAAGCGCGAGCGACATCAAGGAGGTGACGGTTTTTGCGTTCCGCTACTCCATTTTTTTTGGAGGTGTAAACACAACTGGTTTGATGAATAATCCCATGTTGCGTGGAGAAAGAGGAAAAAGCATGACTGAGATATTCTTGTGCATTATCCGAGTGTAAGATTTTAATGGTGACATCAAACTGAGTTTGAATGAGATGGTAAAAGGATGTCCATACATCAGAAAGTTCAGAGCGGTCGCGTAAGAGATATACCCAAGTAGACCGAGAAAAGTCATCAATGAAAGTAACAAAATAGGAACTACCCCGACCAACGGTAAGGGTAGGAGCAGGACCCCAGATGTCGTAGTGAACAAGATCAAATGGACGGGTAGAACCATGATCTTGCTTTGGAGGAAAGGAGGAGCGGTGATGCTTGCCAAGTTGACATGCGTCACAATTAAGAGGAGGATGATGCAGAGGGAGATGGGGCAGAAGCTGGCGAATAAGCCGGGGAGGAGCATGACCAAGGCGAAGATGCCATTGGAAAGAATTGTAGAAGAGGAGGAGAAGACGGATAGAGCAGAGACGTTATCGAGGAAGTAGAGGCCGCTGCTCTCAGTCCCAGTAGCAATCGTCCGTTGGGAGTCCGGATCCTGAAAAGAGCAAGAAGTAGAGTGAATGTGATGGAGCACTGTAGTTGCTTGCATAAAGAAGTAACCGATAATAAATTACATGAAAACCGGGGCACATAGAGGGTATCTGCCAGGCACAGAGAGGGAGTGACTTGAACCATGCCCGTCCCATTGACCGGGGAGGGAGAGCCATCAACAACTAGGACCGGGGGCAACCGATCATGGGTCTCTAGATGAGAGAAAAATTGAGGATTACCTATCATATAATTTGTAGCACCAGAGTCGATCAACCATCGTCCACGAGTAACAACGTGGGCACTACCAGAAGAGGTGACCACCAAGGCGGACAACTTGGAGGTGGAATTCATTGAAGAGAGACGATGAGAGAACAAGAAGCAGCGGCGACAACAATAAGTCGCAAGCCGGACGAATAGAAGCAGGCCGCGCGGCTAGGAAGGCCGCAGGCAGGATAAAACAGGTCGGACGACAAAAGAGAGGCCGCAATGACTAGTAAGCAGGAGCGGCTAGAAGGAAACAAGGTCGCGGCGACTACTAAACAGGTCGCGGCGACTAAGAGGAGGAGAGCGGGGGGACAGGTCGCGATAACTTAAGGACAGGTCGCGACAACGAAGAAGAGCAGCTAGAGAAGAGAAGCAAGGAGAAACAAGCCGCGCGAACAGGACAGCGGTCAGAAGAGAAGGCAAGCCGCGACGACAGGTCGCCGAAAGAAGAAACAAGCCGCGCGAACAGGGAGCACACACAATCATGAGGAAAAGACTGTTTCCTCTGATACCATGTTAAAAACGAACGGAAAACAAACCGCAAGTGGTTTAACAGAAACTTTATTATCCCAAAAAGGTATCAATTACAATGATATAGCCTCCCTTTTATAGAATGGAGGAGATGAGACAGATTACAAATAAGCAATGTGGGACTAAAAATTTACAAGTATATGCGGCTTTACAAAATGACAAACCGGACAAGCCGTGTGGTTAGACAAACCGGCTAACCGCCCCGCCACAACCAGTATGAGAGAACAAGCAACCCATAGAGCAAGTCTCCACAGGAGACCGCTAGACCGCCTGGTCTCCAAGTTGTCTGAGACAAGCTGCCTGACCGCTGGGAGACAAACTGCAACAGCCCAGCACACAGACCGGTTAGGAGAAACCGCCAGACCGCTCGGTCTCCGAACAGCAACAGACCGCCTGGTCTCCATCCTGCAACACAGAATTGCATTCATGCTGCATTGTAGGCCCCTTTATATTACTTGCTCAAATTAGAAACGTGTTTGCTATATGAGACATCCAAACTTGTTTTACAGCTTTAAATATATTTGATTTTTTGCATACGAAGTGCTGACCTGCAAGGTAATGGAGTGCCCCGTGGTCCGCCAGGGACGGCCGAGAGGAGATGTGTTTGTTACACAGTTGAGGTCAGCCTTTGCTGACCCACGTTATAACCAATTTTTACAGGGCAAGGATCGCAAACAGGAGCAAGCTCGCCGGCCAAAAAGGCATAAGCCGCATGAAGTGAAGTTTCTATTATTTACAAGTATTTTGATTGAATGATATGCTCCATGAAATGTAATCCGGCTTGCATGCCGAGGTAGCTTAGGAGTGCATGTGCACGTTACTATTGTTTAATGTTGCGTAAGTCTTGTACTTATGATGTGTAAGGCCATAAGGCAATTTTGATACTCTTGGTTTGGTGGATAACTTCTACTATTGATTATATGTTTCCGCTGTTGATGTCTGAGCTTTGAGTTTGGGTAGTTTATATATCATCTTATCCTGAAGCTGTGAAGTTTGTATATTGTGGGGCCCCGGTCGGACCCATATTATACGGTCATTATAGGGGAGGTGTTACACCTTCTCCCAAGGACCGGCTGGCTATGGCCTCTCTTACCCCAGATATGGCCTCTAGCCTCCACTAGATCTAGCCTCAACCTAGTCACTACGCACGCAGTGCTGAATTTCCCCTAAGCCGCACAAGGACCTAGTCGCCACAAACAAGGTGAATTTCCTACAAAATCCTTCCTCGGAATCCGATGTTCTCACCGAAGGATTTCTCCACTCCCGTTATAAAAGGATAAAACAAAAAGGATTACAAGATAATAAAAAATGCAAGAAAATACTCCCCTATGATTTCTGAAGGTGAAGACAAAGGTGATGTAGAGGTTGACATTCTTGATGCGTTCGACCTTCGTGTAGAATGTGCGTTGTAGTCTGTAACATCCCATGTTACTTCTGGACCCCTCAACTTAGATTGGGTTAGGCATGGGGTGAGATTTAAGGAGATCAACTAGGTTTGACCCTAGGTAGTGGGTGGTAGCCATGTGGAGCCCACTATAGGACCAAAGTCAAACTAGGTCAAACTAGCCTAAATAAGGACCCTAGCCACACCATGACCCCACCACATTGCCCTAACCCTAAAAACAATCTAAGTGGACCCTAGGGCATGTCACTAGGTCGACACTTTGACCCCAATTGACCAAAGTCAACCTTGGGCATAATTTGGTCAAACCCATACTCATTAGCCCAATTAGCCTAAGTAGGGCACCCCCTTGACCCAACCCAAGTTGGGTGGTGCCACTAGACCCATTTCCATCAAATGGGGTCAGCCCACCAACCATGTTGACTAAGTCAACTCTCCAAGTCAACAAGTCAACTATTTGACCTAAAAGAATGAAATGAAGACCAAGCCATCCACCATTGGACCAAGCCCACCAAAATTGGCCCATGGCCAGCCCAAGTGAACAAGACCAGCCCTACCCCTCTAAATCAGGAGAGAGAATACATGCAAAGGGATATAAATGTGATTTTGAGAGAAGGAGGAGAGAGAAATGGAGAAGAAAGGGAATGATGGCCACATGACCACCCCTTCAGCTGAATTTATCTGCCCAAAACCAGATGGCCGACCCCCTCTCTCCATTCCAGCAAAAAATAAGGGCTGAGAGCCACTTGGCAGCAGGGGCGGAGCAACCAAAGCTCAACCGAGCTCACATAGGTAATATCTCCCCATATACTCCACCTCAGTCCAAACAGACCTCACCAACAGCTTCAGGAGGTAGAAGGGAGTGGAATTCGAGTGCTGGATCATGGAAAATAGTGGAGAATCAAGGAATCGGGGTGGAGCTCGCCGGCGCACCACCACCCTGGCAAACCGCCGCCTGACCCGCAGCGAAGCCCCAATTCAGGTTCGTTTCACCTCACCTCTACCTGTACTAGATTTCTAGATCCATTTAGGGAGATATCGGGCTCAATCGAGCCCGATGCCATGAGAGGAAAATGCAGAAATCCGGGCTTTTTCTTCTTGCTCGGGTTCGCCGGAGGAGCCAACTCCGGCGGCCCCACCGTCGGGAAACGCTAGCCCCCACCTTAATGAAGGTGGTGGCGATATCCGCCGGCAGTGGTGGTGGCTCAGCTGGCCGGAATCCTCCAGCAAACATCACCCAGGAAAACTCAATCTCAGCCGTTAATCCATTGGAGAAGATGAACGGATCCCGTCAGTTTTCGCTTTAAGATTCGTGCAAATCTATTAATATGATTTTATTTAAATGTGATGCATAGTAAAATTTCTGTCACAAAAATACAGTCATGTTGCATGTTATTTTTATGCCTCTTAGAGGCATTTGCAGAAACTAGTCCCTAAATAAAAAATGTAGTTGACTGTCTTACCTTTAAGTTTCCATCTTAAAGTTGTGATTTGGTGTAGTGTACAGGCCTGTAGGGCATTTCTCCTAGGACTGGTCCTAGACTAGGGCAGAAATCCAATTGGATGCCCAAGTCAAACCAGCAATCACCATGGCCCCAAATTTTGGGTACATGCATGATTAGTGCATACCTAGCCCCTGACAAAATTTAGGAATTTGTGAAACAATGTTTCCTATAGTTTTGGTCAAAATGTCAAAATCTAAATAAATGAAGTATATGGAGTTATATGCCTCCCTATGGCCCCAAATCTTGGTGGTAGGTCATTGGGGACATCCTTGGTGCATGATAAAAATTTCAGCACCTTAGGATCACTGCATGTTGGAGAATCCACTTGCATGTGTTAGTTCATATTTTGCCTTGGTGTGCTAATAGCCATAGTTAAAATATTGTGTATTCAGCCTAATGGAGGCATGCAAAAATCTTGGATTTGCTTCCAGAGGTTCATTAGGGTAAATTTCACCTCTCAAATTAATTATGGGATTTTTGGAATCAAAAATCCCATTTATTGGAATTTATTTTAAATGTAGCTCTTTTGAAAATAAATTTGGAAAATAGGTTTTCCTCAAGCACAAATCCTCAAACTTTGCCAAGATATAGATAAGGTTACATGTGACTTAGGAAAAATTTGATCCTGCTGTTTGAAGAGATGTTGGAATAAAATATCTTAAAATGCTCATTTTACCCTTATTTCATTTATTCTTAAATTGATGGATATGCACCTTAGAAAACTTTGGAAATAATTCTAGTGCTGTAAAATTGTATTATTAGTCTTGCATAAATGTTTCAGAATTAATGGATGTATTGTTAGTTGTTAAATTAATACAATGGCATTTTTGGTAAATATGTAAGAATGGAATTTTATAGGCCATTATACAATAAAGGTTGATGAGACTCTGCCAATAGTCATAAATTAATGTTTTATATGTTCTGTAATTTTCCTGGAATTTTGGATTACATATTACCTATACTTCATTTGGAAAATGGAATTTATGTGAATTTGGTATTAAATAAGAAATTGGAATAAATAATAAAGTCAAATTATGAAACTCTGTAGACAGTAATATTTTATCATTATACAACTCAGGAAAAATTACCTAGGTCAGTGGATGTTAAATCATGCTACCTCATGTGTAAAGTGACCTAGCAATTAATTTAAAAGATTTAATTAAAGGATTATTTAGCCAAGGAAAATTATGAGAATTCATAGGGTATTTCCCTTAGCCCATACCACCCTAGGATAAATATTTAGGGGCAAGATGCCTTAAGGATTGTAAGATTGCATTTTTAGGGTAGTAATAGGACATGGTCTGCATATAACATAAATAGGTCTTGCCTTAGGGGTTACCAGGGGATTGATTATCGGAAGAAATAAGAGAGTGCAACATGAATGATCCCTGGTGGGTAGTATGGTCTTAGTGATGGGTTAAAAGTTCAAGTCTTTAGGTAGCGCAACTAGAGTGGGGGTCGACGGAAGACCGTCGGTTTCCCGTTAACATCTTAAGTCACTAGGGTTGTGCCAGAGCAATAAAGAGAACTGGGGTGAAACATGGGTAGCCATCAACTAAAATAAATATCCTTGCGAAAGGGAACGCTGGGCGTAATCCCAACACAGTTCCTAGTGCCCCTTGAGAGCCCTTCACAGGGAATACCGGGGGCAGTCCTGGGATTAACCTTAAATCACTAAGTATAATAACCCGTAGACAAGAGTAGTCTAATAGGTTAGGACATTTGTTGTACCTTCTCACCCGTGTAGGGTTGGAGAGATTCATGATATATGCACACCCGTTTAGGGTTTGAGGGAGTTGGTATAAAGGCACTAATGTGTGTTCTCACCCGGGTTTGGGTTTGAGGGTTTTCAGGACGGGTTTGGTCCTGCGAGCGGAAGGCTCGGAATGAAATACTTGCATGTGCATAAATATAGTGGCGGGACATGCAGTACTGGCCGTTCGTCACACCGATGGCAGTACGGTGCACTAGGCGGTTGTGAGGGTTAGAGGGCCAGTGGGTTGTTTTACACTGCGGTCTGGAGGACGACCCCCGATAACGCACATCCGACCCAACAAGACTGACGGGTTGTCAGCAAAGTACGTACGCGAGACTGTAGAGTGCACCTTGGACGTGTACAAAGGCGTATGAGAGGTGTCTAAGGCTTGGTAGTGTGCATACCGGCCTAGAAGCGGAGACGCCCGCTCCGCTGCTGCCGTAGCCACAGCGGTGGTACCCGAGAGTGATGCTAGCTCTCAAAAAGTGGGAACTAAAGGTCTGTGATCACAAAGTCATTGTATGTGAGTTGCACTTGCCTGTGCATGAAATTACATCATAACATTCATTCATATTAGGTCATACGCTTCATAGATCCTTATCATATAAATTAGTATGGGCTCTTTTATATGATAAGTTAAATTTCCTGAAAATCCTAACTTATATATTTGTATGGGAATTTATATAAGTTAGGGTACTTTTGTGGTGATAGTATAGTGGTAGAATAGATTATTTATTTGCTCTTACTGCTGTCCTTTACTTTCTTTACTGCACTGCTCTTACTTACTACTTGTACCATACTTAGAACTACTAGAGTAGATCATTATTACTTGTTATAACTGCTAGTTAGATTCTGTCACCTACTTCCACTTTGCTACCCCTTGTTGTCCTCCGCTTCGTCCTCCCGCTCGGTGCCTAGGAGCTGCGGGGCGAGGTGCGGAGGAAACGACTTAGTCTTTTTGACTAATGGTCGGCGACCAAACTATTTTTAGGAGTCCGTGGAGATGGAGCACCAGCACGTCGAGGAGGCAGGACTTGAGGAGCAGATACCGCTTCAGCAGTCTACTACCACTATTGTGCGTCCTCAGGTGGGACAAGATCTGATATACTAGGATAGCTTCCGCATTTATTTAGTTTGAGAGAGAGTGGCTTTCATTTCATATATATGATTGTACTATGTGGCTTGTGGACTGATGGATTCATATACTGTTTTACTTCTTTCTTCTCATATTGGCCTACAGGTTAAATGATCGTACTAGCCGGCAGGATCGGCGTGTTGCGGTGTCGACTAACCCGTGAGTTAGTGCCACCGTAAGACGGCGGTTCTGGGCATAAGACCCGGTAGCATCCTTGGTAGGGGGGGGGGTCTTACAAACTGGTATCACTTGAACAACGATCATATGAGAAAGAAGTCCACAACATGGGACCACCCCCGCCCGAGTATTAGTTTGCGGACAAACTATGCAGCGGAAGCAGTGGTGTGCCCATGTGCAAAAGTCACATAAATGGTCCACAAAGTACAATGAATTAGGCCAGTTCTGTTTTAACCTTACCTTTATGCAACCTCCACAGGTCGTCGCGCCGCAAAATGTGGCTCATCCCCCTCCAGCTGCCACTCCATTCCTACATACGGAGATGGGGCAGACCTTGACGGCGATTCTGGATGCCTTCAGATCCCAGCAAGTCCCGGCTCCACAGCCAAATCCGGGGTCGAGCTGGCTGAGTGCATTCAAGAACCTGTCCCTACCGACATACCTTGGTACAGAGGATGCGGTAAAGACAGAAGAATGGCTGGAGGCCATACACGAGATCTTAGCAGGCATCAGCTGCCTAGTCGGCGAGACAGTACCTGTAGCCACCTCTGCGCTAGAGGCTCATGCGAAGAGATGGTGGAAATCAGTGCGGGATTCTACTTATGCGGATTTTGAGCTGTCAGAGATATCATGGGAGGAGTTTGGCAATGTATTTCTGGAGCACTTCGTCTCTACTACGGACAGAGATGCCTTGGAGGAGAGGTTTTTGAACCTCAGGCAGGGGACTAGATCGGTGATCGAGTATCAGAGAGAGTTCTCTCATTTGGCCAGGTTCGCAGGGATTCAGGATACCGATGATAGGAGATATGCCAAGAGGTTCTACCGGGGCCTCAGGGATGATTTGAGGCAGGCCTTGCTGTTCATTTCTCATGGCACATCTAGGCAGATCATTGAGATTGCAAAGAAGCTGGAGGCTGACCAGCTGATGGTGCGAGCCGGAGGGAAGAGGCCATTTGATGGGTCGACATCAGGAGAGAGCAGCAGGGGCTCTCAGAGAGGCAGGACTATCAGATACAAGAAGGGTGGGGGACGTCATCGTCCCGACTTCAGGCAGGAGCAGGGGCCTCCTCCAGCATTGGCTCCCCCACCTCTACAGATGCATGATCCAAGGAGACAGGATGACCGAGACCGCCGACAGGTAGTTTGTTACGGATGCCGACAGCCCGGGCACATTAGGTCGGAGTGCCCGCATCGATTCCACCCTCCTCCTCCTCCTCCACCTCCAGTGGCCCCAGTACAGTAGGGCCGAGGCCGAGGCCGAGGCCGGGGATATCACGGCAGGATATGCGAGCAGGAGCAGATATACGCCTTGGACCTCACAGAGCAGAGGAACCCCGAGGAGGTTATCACAGGTACTTAAAGTTAATTATTAAATTTCTTGAATTTTCAATTATATATAGTACCTGGAACTATAGGATAACAGTTAATTTTAACGTAAACAAACCTCAGGCATAGTTATGAGCGGCAAGCCCGCTCATACTCTCTTCGACACGGGTGCTTCGCACTCGTTCGTATCCGAGGCCTTCATCGACGGACTCGAAGGCATGGAGAGGTTTCCTGGACTAGAGATGAGGGTGCGTCTACCCGATGGGTCAGAACTGCGGACCACTGCACATTGTGATATGGAGGCCGAGATTGGCGGCAAGTCTTTTGAGGCGCCAGCAACTATTCTGAAGGTGCAGGACTTCGACTTGATTTTGGGAATGACATGGTTACATCGGAACCATGCTCAGATAGATTGTCCGTCCAGGAGGATCACGCTCAGGCATGGCGACTCTCATGTTATCGTTGAAGGTATTCAGCCTATCTGCCACCTATTGTTATCTTCTGTACAGGCTGTGAAGGCCTACGAGCAGGGTGAAGAAGTCTATCTTATCTGCTTTGAGATGGTGGGTGCAGAGACGACTATTTCAGATATTCCGGTGGTCCGGGATTTCTCCGACGTATTCCCGGAGAAATTGCCCGGGCTACCACCTGCTAGAGACTTGGATTTCAGGATTCAGCTAGTACCGGGAGCGAGGCCGGTGTCCCGGGCACCCTACAGGATGGCTCACAGGGAGTTAGCAGAGTTCAGGACTCAACTACAGGAGCTAGTCGAGTCAGGATTTGTGCGGCCCAGTTCATCGCCGTGGGGAGCACCAGTTCTCTTTGTGAAGAAGAAGGACGTGTCATTGCGACTATGCATAGATTACCGGGAGCTGAACCGGTTAACGGTCCGCAATACCTATCCTCTGCCTCAGATAGATGAGTTATTTGACCAGCTGCAGGGAGCCTTCTGGTTCTCCAAACTAGATTTGCGATCCGGTTACTACCAGCTCCGTATCAGGGAAGAGGACATACCGAAGATGGCATTCAGTTCACGCTATGGATTATACGAGTTCACGGTGATGCCTTTTGGGCTCACGAATGCCCCTGCCGCATTCATGAGTCTAATGAATCGTGTATTCGAGCCCTTCTTAGACCGCTTCGTGATTGTATTTATCGACGACATTCTTATATATTCTCGGACTCAGGAGGAGCATACAGAGCACCTGGCGCAGGTCTTGCAGATGCTGAGGGAGTCCCGGATGTACGCAAAGTTTTCAAAGTGCCAATTCTGGCTGCAGGAGGTGTCTTTCCTGGGGCACACGATCAGTGGGGCTGGATTAGCAGTGGACCCAGCCAAGATAGAGACAGTGAGGGATTGGCCACGGCCGAAGACCGCATCTGACATCCGCAGTTTCTTGGGACTAGCAGGGTATTATCGCAAGTTCGTGGAGGGGTTCTCGAGGATAGCACTCCCCCTCACGTCCTTGACGAAGAAGGACGCAGATTTTGTTTGGTCAGAGCGGTGCGAGACGGCTTTTCAGGAGCTGAAGGACCGACACATCTCATCCCCCATTTTTGCGCTTCCATCCGGGAGCGAAGGATTCCAGATCTACACGGACGCCTCTTATCAGGGGATGGGTGCAGTCCTGATGCAGCATGGACATGTTATTGTTTATGCTTCAAGACAGTTGAAGAAGCATGAGCATAACTATCCAGTACATGACCTAGAGCTCGGGGCTGTGGTATTCGCCCTAAAGATATGGAGGCATTACTTATACGGGATTCATTGTGACATCTTTTCAGATCACAAGAATCTTAAGTATATCGACACACAGAAGGACTTAAACCTGAGACAGAGAAGATGACTGGAATTCCTCTGTGATTATGATTACAAGATCCACTACCATCCGGGAAAAGCAAACACGGTAGCAGATGCTTTGAGCAGGAGGGCCGACACTTCTGGACCGGAGCCCCGATTGATGTCTATAGAGCTGCTACAGATGATGGAGGACATGCACATTACCATGGTATCTGAGACCGAGCCGGTCGTGTATCGAGAGTATTTGAGCTCAGTGATCAGTGGCGATGATATATAGGAGCGCATCCGAGCGCATCAGAGGTTGGATGCTGCGTTACAGCCGATTTTTAGTGCCCTGGAGAGGGGAAAGGTTGAGGACTACATGCTACAGGATGATCTTCTTCGATTCCGTGGGCGCATCTACATACCAGCAGGGGGCAGTATCCGGGATGACATACTCAGAGAGGCTCACTGCTCCAGATATTCAGTGTACCCCGGCATCACCAAGATGTGGGCAGATTTGCGGAGGTCTATGTATTTGCCCGGGATGAAGAGGGAGATCACGGATTTTGTGACCCATTGTGAGACCTGCCACCGTGTGAAGGCAGAATGCAAGAGCCCGGGAGGTTTACTACAGCCACTGCCAGTTCCAGAATGGAAGTTCGAGGACATTGCTATGGACTTTGTACACGGATTGCCTCGCTCCCACTCTGGGCATGATTCTATATGGGTCATAGTGGATAGACTGACCAAGGTAGCGAGATTTATTCCAGTTCGGAAGGATGCTCCAGTTGCAGTTCTGGTGAGATTATTTGTGGAGCAGTTCGTCAGATATCATGGCATTCCCGGGACGATTGTTTCGGACCGTTATGGTCGGTTCACTTCGAGGGAGTGGAGGGCCGTGCTTGCTTACTTGGGATCTCAGCTTACTTTTAGTACCGCCTTCCATCCGCAGACCGACGGACAGACCGAGCGGACCATCCGGACCATGGAGGACCTACTCAGACTATGCATATTGGATACAGGGAAACCTTGGGAGAGGCTGCTGCCACTTATTGAGTTCTCGTACAATAACAGCCACCAGGCTAGCATCAGGATGGCTCCATATGAGGCACTTTATGGGAGGAGATGCCGGACACCGCTATCATGGGTTTAGGATGTGGATACCAGGGCTCTTGGATTGGATTATATAGAGGATACTGAGGTTCAGATTCGATTGATTAGGGATCGGCTACTAGAGGCCCAGAGCAGGCAGGCAAAGTATTATGATGCTCGGCGCCGGAAGGTGGAGTTCCAGGTTGGAGACAGAGTATTCTTGAAGATACGTCCGGTACACGGTGTCTCTCGGGTGCGGAGGCACAAGAAGCTCAGTCCACGATAAATGGGGACATACCTGATCTTGGAGCGGATCGTCCCCTTAGCTTACCGACTGCAGCTGCCACCGGAGTTGGGTGCATTACACGACGTCTTCCATGTCTCTTCCTTGCGAAGAGCTCTCCTTCGGCCGGAGCAGCACATTACTACTACAGCCGGACCGGTAGAGCCTGACAGATCAGTTAGATTGGAGCCAATCCGGATTGACGATACAGCCATCCGAGTGATGCGGAAGAAGAAGGTCCCTCTTGTGAAGGTGCTGTGGTCCAACCATGGATGGGAGGAGCACACCTGGGAGCCGAGGGATCTGATGCTGGAACAACACCCGGAGCTATTCGCATCAGGTACTTTCAAGTTATGTTTTAAAGATTCTTAAAAATTCTTGCAAGTAGAACCCCGTAGACCCGAACTTAAATTTCGGGGACGAAATTATTTTCTTGTTTATTGGAATTTGTAACATCCCATGTTACTTCTGGACCCCTCAACTTAGATTGGGTTAGGCATGGGGTGAGATTTAAGGAGATCAACTAGGTTTGACCCTAGGTAGTGGGTGGTAGCCATGTGGAGCCCACTATAGGACCAAAGTCAAACTAGGTCAAACTAGCATAAATAAGGACCCTAGCCACACCATGACCCCACCACATTGCCCTAACCCTAAAAACAATCTAAGTGGACCCTAGGGCATGTCACTAGGTCAACACTTTGACCCCAATTGACCAAAGTCAACCTTGGGCTTAATTTGGTCAAACCCACACTCATAAGCCCAATTAGCCTAAGTAGGGCACCCCCTTGACCCAACCCAAGTTGGGTGGTGCCACTAGACCCATTTCCATCAAATGGGGTCAGCCCACCCACCATGTTGACTAAGTCAACTCTCCAAGTCAACAAGTCAACTATTTGACCTAAAAGAATGAAATGAAGACCAAGCCATCCACCATTGGACCAAGCCCACCAAAATTGGCCCATGGCCAGCCCAAGTGAACAAGACCAGCCCTACCGCTCTAAATCAGGAGAGAGAATACATGCAAAGGGATAGAAATGTGATTTTGAGAGAAGGAGGAGAGAGAAATGGAGAAGAAAGGGAATGGTGGCCACATGGCCACCCCTTCAGCTGAATTTATCTACCCAAAACCAGATGGCCGACCTCCACTCTCCATTCCAATAGAAAATAGGGGCTGAGAGCCACTTGGCAGCAGGGGCGGAGTAACCAAAGCTCAACCGAGCTCACATAGGTAATATCTCCCCATATACTCCACCTCAGTCCAAACAGACCTCACCAACAGCTTCAGGAGGTAGAAGGGAGTGGAATACGAGTGCTGGATGATGGAAAACAGTGGAGAATCAAGGAATCGGGGTGGAGCTCGCCGGCGCACCACCACCATGGCAAACCGCCGCCTGACCCGCAGCCAAGCCCCAATTCAGGTTTGTTTCACCTCACCTCTACCTGTACTAGATTTCTAGATCCATTTAGGGAGATATCGGCTCAATCGAGCCCGATGCCATGAGAGAAAAATGCAGAAATCCGGGCATTTTCTTCTTGCTCGGGTTCGCCGGAGGAGCCAACTCCGGTGGCCCCACCGCCGGGAAATGCTAGCCCCCACCTTAACGAAGGTGGTGGCGATATCCGCCGGCGGTGGTGGTGGCTCAGCTGGCCGGAATCCGCCAGCAAACATCACCCAGGAAAACTCAATCTCAGCCGTTAATCCATTGGAGAAGATGAACGGATCCCGTCAGTTTTCGCTTTAAGATTCGTGCAAATCTATTAATATGATTTTATTTAAATGTGATGCATAGTAAAATTTCTGTCACAAAAATACAGTCATGTTGCATGTTATTTTTAGGTCTCTTAGATGCATTTCCAGAAACTAGTCCCTAAATGAAAAATGTAGCTAACCGTCTTACCTTCAATTTTCCACCTTAAAGTTCTGATTTGGTGTAGTGTACATTCCTGTAGGGCAATTCGCCTAGGACTGGTCCTAGACTAGGGCAGAAATTCAATTGGATGCCCAAGTCAAACCAGCAATCACCATGGCCCCAAATGTTGGGTACATGCATGATTCGGGCATACCTAGCCCCTGCCAAAATTTAGGAATTTTTTAAACACTGTTTCCTATAGTTTTGGTCAAAATGTCAAAATCTAAATAAATGAAATATATGGAGTTATATGCCTCTCCGTGGCCCCAAATCTTGGTGGTAGGTCATTGGGGACATCCTTGGTGCATGATAAAAATTTCATCACCTTTGGATCACTGCATGTTGGAGAATTCACTTGCATGTGTTAGTTCATATTTTGTCTTGGTGTGCTAATAGCCATAGTTCAAATATTGTGTATTCAGCCTAATGGAGGTATGCAAAAATCTTGGATTTGTTTCCAGAGGTTCATTAGGGTAAATTTCACCTCTCAAATTAATTATGGGATTTTTGGAATCAAAATTCACATTTATTGGAATTTATTTTAAATGTAGCTCTTTTGAAAATAAATTTGGAAAATAGGTTTTCCTCAAGCACAAATCCTCAAACTTTGCCAAGATATAGACAAGGTTACATCTGACTTAGGAAAAATTTGATCCTGCTGTTTGAAGAGATTTTGGAATAAAATAGCTTAACATTCCCATTTTACCCTTATTTCATTTATTCTTGAATTGATGGATATCCACCTTAGAAAAATTTGGAAATAATTCTAGTGCTGTAAAATTGTATTATTAGTCTTGCATAAATTTTTCAGAATTAATGGATGTATTGTTAGTTGTTAAATTAATACAATGGCATTTTTGGTAAATATGTAAGATTGGAATTTTATAGGCCATTACAAAATACAATTTGATGAGACTCTGCCAATAGTCATAAATTAATGTTTTATATGTTCTGTAAGTTTCCGGGAATTTTGGATTACATATTACCTATACTTCATTTGGAAAATGGAATTTATGTGAATTTGGTATTAAATAAGAAATTGGAATAAATATTCAAAGGAAAATTATGCAACTCTGTAGACAGTAATATTTTATCATTATACAACTCAGGAAAAATTACCTAGGTCAGTGGATGTTAAATCATGCTACTTCATGTGTAAAGTGACCTATCAATTAATTTAAAAGATTTAATTAAAGGATTATTTTGCCAAGGAAAATTATGAGAATTCATAGGGTAGTTCCCTTAGCCCATACCACTCTAGGATAAATATTTAGGGGCAAGATTCCTTAAGGATTGGAAGATTCCATTTTTAGGGTAGTAATAGGACATGGTTTGCATATAACATAAATAGGTCTTGCCTTAGGGGTTACCAGGGGATTGATTATCAGAAGAAATAAGAGAATGAAACATGAATGATCCCTGGTGGGTAGTATGGTCTTAGTGATGGGTTAAAAGTGCAAGTCTTTAGGTAGCAACTAGAGTGGGGGTCGACGGAAGACCGTCGGTTTCCCGGTAACATCTTAAGTCACTAGGGTTGTGCCAGAGCAATAAAGAGAACTGGGGTGAAACATGGGTAGCCATCAACTAAAATAAATATCCTTGCGAAAGGGAACACTGGGCGTAATCCCAACACAGTTCATAGTTCCCCTTGAGATCCCTTCACAGGGAATACCGGGGGCAGTCCTGGGATTAACCTTAAATCACTAAGTATAATAACCCGTAGACAAGAGTAGTCTAATAGGTTAGGACATTTGTTGTACCTTCTCACCCGTGTAGGGTTGGAGAGATTCATGATATATGCTCACCCGTTTAGGGTTTGAGGGAGTTGGTATAAAGGCACTAATGTGCGTTCTCACCCGGGTTTGGGTTTGAGGGTTTTCAGGACGGGTTTGGTCCTGCGAGAGGAAGGCTCGGAATGAAATACTTGCATGTGCATAAATATAGTGGCGGGGCATGGGGTACTGGCCGTTCGTCAAACCGATGGCAGTATGGTGCACCAGGCGGTTGTGAGGCTTAGAGGGGCCAGTGGGTTGTTTTACACTACGGTCTGGAGGACGACACCCGATAACGCACATCCGACCCAACAAGACTGACGTGTTGTCAGCAAAGTACGTACGCGAAACTCTAGAGTGCACCTTGGACGTGTACAGAGGCATATGAGAGGGTTCTAAGGCTTGGTAGTGTGCATACCGGCCTAGAAGCGGAGACGCCCGCTCCGCTGCTGTCGTAGCCACAACAGTGGTACCCGAGAGTGATGCTAGCTCTCAAAAAGTGGGAACTAAAGGTCTGTGATCACAGAGTCGTTGTGTGTGAGTTGTACTTGCATGTGCATGAAATTGCATCATAACATTCATTCATATTAGGTCATACGCTTCATAGATCCTTATCATATAAATTAGTATGGGCTCTTTTATATGATAAGTTAAATTTCCTAGAAATCCTAACTTATATATTTGTATGGTCATTTATATAAGTTAAGGTACTTTTGTGATGATAGTATAGTGGT
Source organism: Platanthera guangdongensis (assembly GCA_039583875.1). Classification (NCBI taxonomy): domain Eukaryota; kingdom Viridiplantae; phylum Streptophyta; class Magnoliopsida; order Asparagales; family Orchidaceae; genus Platanthera; species Platanthera guangdongensis. The sequence goes on along the minus strand of CM077147.1, from coordinate 133,358,052 downwards.
AGAATAGATTATTTATTTGGTCTTACTGTTGTCCTTTACTTTCTTTACTGCACTGCTCTTACTTACTACTTGTACCATACTTAGAACTGCTAGAGTAGATCATTATTACTTGTTACAACTGCTAGTTAGATTCTGTCACCTGCTTCCACTTTGCTACCCCTTGTTGTCCTCCGCTTCGTCCTCCCGCTCGGTGCCTAGGAGCTGTGGGGCGAGGTGCGGAGGAAACGACTTAGTCTTTTTGACTAATGGTCGGCGACCAAACTATTTTTAGGATCCCGTGGAGATGGAGCACCAGCACGTTGAGGAGGCAGGACTTGAGGAGCAGATACCGCTTCAGCAGGCTACTACCACTACTGTGCGTCCTCAGGTGGGACGAGATCTGATATACTAGGATAGCTTCCGCATTTATTTATTTTGAGTGAGAGTGGTTTTGATGTACTGGGCATAAGCCCTTATTACTCTTTCTTTCTTTTGTACTCTTCTGTGAACTATATTATGTACCTTTCATTTCATATATATGATAGTACTATGTGGCTTGTGGACTGATGGATTAATATACTGTTTTACTTCTTTCTTCTCATATTGGCCTACAGGTTAAATGATCGTACTAGCCGGCAGGATCGGCGTAATGCGGTGTCGACTAACCCGTGAGTTAGTGCCACCGTAAGACGGCGGTTCTGGGCATAAGACCCGGTAGCCTCCTTAGTAAGGGGGGGGGGGGGGGGTCTTACATAGTCTTTCTTCTTCAAAATCTCATTTAAATCTTCATATTTGCACAAAGGATTTCTCTATCTCTGGAGACAACACTCTCTCAAAAGAATCAGATTTTTGGCTTGGTGGTGGAGGAATCACTGCTTCAAAGGTGTCTCTCATGAATGCAACAAGTTTTCAGCATTTTATAGAAAAATCGTTATCGTCGAGCAATATATAGCTCTCGTAAGCGATATCTACTCAAGATGTCATGTGTCCCATGATGCGATGATCATGTCGGTTGAAAATGGACGAGTTCGGGTTGTGGGGATATCGCGGGGCAATAGCCGCTATCGCCGGGCAATAGCCGCTATCGCGGGTCAATAGCCGCTATTGCGGGGCAATAACCGCTATCGTTGGGCGATATTGCTAAGTAGTGCGCGTAATGGGATCATGCAGGACATGGTCGTCATCATTTTCACTATCGCCAGACGATAGTTGATATCGCTGCGATAGATACTCTTCACCTTTTCCATCCAAAACTTTTTCAGATTGTAGATGAGTTCGTTTTCATTCTGAAATGGTGTGGCGCGTTCCGTACCTCCTCCTGAATTGAAAGTTATGCCCGTTTGAAGTTTAGCACACAAAACTTGTCCTTTTATTTTTTCTAAAGTGTACACACCCTTGGATCATGCCCATGACTGAGGACTTGACTCCTCAGTCAACTTATACAACTTGTACACTATAAACACACAAACGAGTAGATCAAATACATCACGGTATTTGTTATTCTCAAACAATAGATGTGGAATGCATGCTCTAACATATTTATAGGCTGATTCCTTATAATTCATTTTGCATTTTTTTTAAGTATTTACTATGTTCACACCGAACTTTAAATTCATCTATGTGGACCCCTTATAACGGATGGTAAGTGCCAAGTAACTTTAGGTCTCTTTAACCGAATGACATAGAGCGGGTACAGTTCCGCCTGACCCGTTACTCACACCGCAACGTTAATTTAAAAACATATGCGCGGGTCAAACTTTCCCGAGTCCCAAATCGTTTACATACATCACATAACCCAGTTATGTTCATGTTGGCTCCCAAGCCCACAAGATGGCAGAACCACGCGTCCGTCCAGTTTTTCGGGTGCACCTTGGAGTTAATCCACAAGGCTCCCTGTTGCAATCTACCTCGTAGAAAACCCGAAATACAAATATTCGCACGGAGTCTTCTCCGGCCACTTATGCAATGCAACATCACCGATCCAGACCAACTTCTCCGGGTAGGCTTCATACAAGATGCCTATATCCGTTCTCGATTACGGACTCTACATGTACACAACAGGGACTATTCATGTCTACCCGAAGGAACGCCTCAAACTCATCGCAAACTCGCGAGAGCGGGCTTCCCTATACAAAATAAGGAGAGCTTCACATGCTCAAGTAGAGAATCGTTACCCTAGCGTTCTTCCTTGGCTCCATGGAAATATAAGCGGATGAAAAGCACCGCACTCCCCTTTCCTCCGTAGATCCGAAGTCGGTTCGCGATTTGGAGCTCCGAAGCTCTGTCGGTGACCGGATCTGGGCTTCTTCTTCCTCCTTTGCTCTCCCCTCTCTCTAGACTTAGAAAGAGAACCACTCAAGTGAAATGAGGGTTTCAAAGGCCCAATCCCGGGTATATCCCAGTAGGAACAACCCCCAACCGTGGGACCCCAAAATAAGGAAACGAACGGCTACGATCCGTAGTTGAAAAGTAAAACCTAGGCCGAACATGGCCTGCGACACGCCCGTGTACAGGGCCGTGTCCCTCATTCGCCGTCAAAATCGACGCATCTCAAAAAACATACGGGCATCCAACACGCCTGTGTTCGACCTTACATGCCCATGTCAGCCAGTACACGCCCGTGTTCTCGGGCGTGTTCCCCCATCGACACAGGACCAACACTAACCCGAGACTCACACGGGTCTTGGACACGCCTGTGTCCTATTTGACACACCCGTGTCAAACCCGAACACGCCTGGGCTCCAGGCCTTGTTCACTGTCTCGACACTTCGTCGACCACCCGACACGGTCTTGGACACGCCCATGTCCTAGGCCGTATTCCCTGTCTCGATACATCGTCGAGCGAAAATGTCGACTTCCCGGGCCAATCGTCGACACGAGCTCGACAGGCCCGTGTCTCAGGCTGTGTTCATTGCTCGACGATCGTCGACTCCAAAATTCGTCGACCTCATGGCCAAATCGTCGACTCGAGCTTGACACGCCCTGGGACACGCCCGTGTCCCAGGACGTATGCCCCCTGCAAAATTCCAAATTTGGCCCAAAATGCCTCCCGTCGCTCTTTTGAGTTTCGGGGCGTTACAACTCTCCCCCTCTTAAAAGATTTTCGTCCTCGAAATTATATAAAGGAAAGAAACATAAAACTTAAACGGTACCTGAGTGAAACAACTCTGGTTACTCCTCAAGCATAGTCTGCTCTCGCTCCCAAGAGAGCTCCTCCCGACCGCAATTGTCCCAACGGACATTGACCATCCTGATCTCTTTATTGTGTAGCCGCTTGACTTCTGAGTCCTCAATACGTACGGGCTTGACCTTCATCTTCAACCCACTATCAACCGGCACTTGGTCGACCGCGATCACTTGCGTACGCTCTTGCACCGCCTTCTGTAGCATCGATATATGGAATACATCATGTAGACCACTAAGATCCACTGACAGCTTCAACCGGTACGCTGCTTCACCAATCTGCTCCAGAACCTTAAACGGTCTAAGGTACCTCAGGTTTAGCTTCTTCAAGCGCCGCACCCGCGAGACACCCTTGAACGTCTTGATCTTCAAGTACATCCAATCACCAACAGTGAACTCCACGTTCCTGTGTTTGGCATTATAGTACTTAGCCTGGCTGTCCTGAGCGATTAGCAACCTCTCCTGAATGGCTCTCACCAAAGAAGTAGCATCCTCCACCTCTAGTCGCTTATACAACTTTGACTCACCCGTTTCCAACCAGGACAACGACGTGTGACATTTTCTACCATAAAGGGCCTCGAAGGGCGTCATTTCAATGCTCGCCTGGTAGATATTGTCGTAAGCGAATTCCACCAAGTATAGGTGATCTTCCCATTTCTTTCGAAAGTCCAGGACACACATGCGAAGCATGTCTTCCATTATCATATTTCCCTCTCGGTCTGCCCATCCGTTTGCGGATGAAAGGTTGTGCTAAAACTCAGCTTTGTTCCCAACATCTGCTGCACCAGCCTCCAATCATTAGAAGTGAACCGCTCATCTTGGTCACTCACGATGCTGCGGGTCACACCATGAAGCCGTACAATATTATCCACATATAGCTTTGCCAATTTCTCAACTGGATCATCCTTCCTATGCGAAATGAAATGTGTCACCTTCGTTAGACGATCTACAACAACCCAAATGGAGTCGTTCCCCTATTGCGACCTTGGCAACCCATGCACAAAGTCCATAGTAATGTCGTCGAACTTCCACTCCGGAATAGGCAAGGATTTCAAGAATCCTCCCGGCTTTTGGCACTCCGCTTTCACCAAGGCACAAGTTTGACACTTTGCCACGTAGAGCGCCACATCCTTTTTCAGTCTTGGCCACCAGAACAATTTCTTAACATCGTGGTACATCTTCGTGCTCACCGGTTGAATTGAGTACTTTGTATGATGCAACAATTCCCCCCACAAATTGCCCACGTTTGGGACGCACAAACAACCGTCTTTCCAAAGTAATCCGTCCTCCACAACGAATTGGGAATTTGACCCATCCAGAGCCTCTATCATGAGTTGGTTCATGTGGACATCCATATCTAACGCCTGTCGAATCAGATCAGCCAGGTCATATTGGACTTCAGTCCAATTCAATACTGCTTCAGCACTTGATTGCTTATCAACACAAAAGATCTTCAACACCTCCAACTCCCGAACCAACAGCTCGTCATGGACCGACAGCCAATTGGCTTGGGCTGGGGCCCGGCGACTCAATGCGTCCGCCACCGCATTGCCCTTACCAGGCACGTAATGGATCTTGAATGTATAGTCCCCCAGGAACTCCATCCATCTACGCTGCCGTATGTTCAGATCTTTCTGATCAAGTAAATACTTCATGATGTAGGCCACTACCGCGGACACTAGACGGGTTAAGGGAAAGAAACAAACGCCACGCTCAACCCACAATCTCTCACGCACTAGATTCAATCGCAGCGCACTCGCAAGCGTGTTATCACAGTTCACCAACGTACGGTAGCCACTCTGCGGGAAGGTCGAGCGAACGGCGATAGGCCGACGTTCTCCCAAGCTAAAAGGACCAATATTGGGTCCGACCGAGCGAGGGTTGTACCAAAAGAGATCTACCCAAAGTGCGATCGAAAAATGGTAGATCTCTCCCAACAAAAAATACGGGGTTCGCCAAACCCTTTTCGGAAATAACGCGGTTAAGGTCGATGCAAAATCCAAAGGAAAACCCACGAAGAATCTAACGATTCAAATCCAACGCAAAAATTATTCCGTCCACTAGAACATCTAAAGGGAAGCACACGTGAGTGGAGAGGATCGTTACCCAAGTCGGAATAGATGATTCCGACTACCTTTGAAGGGCCGCTCTTCCACAGATCCACCAGAGTCGCGCCGGATGGAGAGATAGATCGTCCGCCTTGGCCGCGTCATGCCAAAGTTCAGATTTTCACCGTAGAAGGAAGCCTTTCCGGTCAAGCTTCACGTGGAGGGGGCTGCCGGTTCTCTTCAAAGGGGCTGCTCCGTGGAGAAGGTAGGGGGCTGGCCGGCTATGGAAGGAGGAGGCCGGGTTGATGTGGGTGTGTGGTGGTGGTGGCTTGGATGAGGGAGATGGGGGTGCTGGCCGAAGTTTCTAGAGGGAGAGTGGAAGAGGAAGGTGGCGGCTTGTGGAAGAAGGGAAGCAAAAGAGTGCTGGCCGAATTTTTTAGAGAGAGAGAGGGAGTGGGGGTGGCGGCTAGGAGTTGTAGAGAGAGAGGGAGAGAGACTTAGATAGGAAAGATTTAGGGTTTTCTCTTATCATTCAACTTAAGTTAAAATAAAGCATACATGCCTATATATAGGCTTACCAACAAGTCTTGGCTATATGTAGCCCAAAATAAAATAAAAATAACACACAATATGGCTACATGCAGCCCACAATAAAATATCCCAAATAGCATACTAATAATAAGATAACTTAACTATATATTTGTCTTGCGCCGAGGGCGGAAATTGTAGCGCCGCTCCATACGAACACCACGGCGACGCGAGTCCTTTGTTGGAGACGAAGGAGGGTCTTCCGTTAGCATGCCGTCATCAACAACTTGGGGGCCGCCGTCCACTTGGGGGCCGTCGTCGCCACCACTTCAGGCTCTTGTGATCGGTGTAGATATCAATCTTCACACCGTACAAATAATGTCTACACAGCTTCAAGGCAAAAATAACGGTCGCTAACTCCAAGTCATGGACCGGATAGTTCCTCTCGTGCACTTTCAGTTGTCTCGAGCCATATACTATAACGCTTTCATGCTGTAACAGCACACAACCCAAACCACTGCCCGAAGCATCGCTATAAATCTCATAACCTTCGGTCCCACTCGGCGAACTCAACACAGCCGCCGCGGTCAACCGACATTTCAACTCCTCAAAAGCTTGCGCGAACTCCGGCTTCCAAACGAACTTCCGCTCCTTCCTCGTCAAAGTAGTGAGAGGTAACGCTATCCGCGAGAAGTTCTCTACGAAGCGCCTATAATAGCGTGCAAGCCCCAGAAAGCTCCTGACTTCCGCTACCGTAGAAAGCTCAGGTCACTCTCGTATCGCAATAATCTTCGCCGGATCCACTGCAATACCTTCCCCACTCACTATATGACCGAGGAATGCCACTGAGGACAACCAAAACTCGCACTTCGAGAACTTGGCGTACAATTTATTCCTCCTTAGCGTCTCCAAAATCAAATGAAGATGCCTGAAGTGATCTTCCTCACTCTGCGAGTACACCAAAATATCGTCGATGAAGACAATCACAAAATGGTCCAAGTACTCCCTAAAGGTCTTGTTCATCAAACCCATGAACACTAACGGCGCATTCGTCAGCCCAAATGGCATGACCGTAAACTCGTAATGCCCGTATCTTATACTTAACGCTATCTGAGGGATATCACTCTTCCTTATCCTCAGCTGATAGTAACCTGACTTGAGATCCAACTTAGAGTACACCGTCGACCCGACCAACTGATCAAAAAGATCATTGATTCTTGGGATTGAGTACTTGTTCTTTTCAGTTAGCTTGTTTAACTCCCGATAATCAATACAAAGTCGCAAGCTCCCGTCCTTCTTCTTTACAAAGAGGACCGGTGCGCTCCAAGGCGATGAACTTGGACGCATAAACCCTTGCTCCAACAACTCTTGAAGTTGCACCTTCAGCTCCGCCATTTCCTTAGGCGCTAGCCGATACGGAAATCGTGACACAGGCTTCGCACCTGGCACTAGCTCAATCGTGATATCTATCTCCCATTGAGGCGGGGCTTCAGGAAGATCTGCAGGGAACACATCAGGGTACTCAGCTACCACTGAAATACTATCCAACATAGGCTTTGGCTTTGCAACCTCCACTAGTGTAAAGAATAGCTCTGCACTAGCATGAACCGCCTTCACCACCTGAAGAGCAGACATCAACGTCTTGCTCGACCGTTTCAAGCCCATAAAAGTCATCTTACGGCTTGCTCCCAACTTGACTTCCTTGCGACCGCAATCAATATAGGCTTGCTGCTCTGAGAGCCAGTCCATGCCAAATATAACGTCGAACTCCACTAACGGTAGTAACGATGCTTGCAGATCGAACTCTTGATTCCCAATGCAAATCTTAACACCGCAGGTTTTATCCGCCTACATCGAACACCCATTCGATAACAAAACATCCAATTTTTCCCTCGCCATCGAAGAAGGTACTCCGATGCGCGATATGAATCCTTCAGACAAGAAGGAGTGTGAAGCTCCCGTATTAAAGAGTGTTCTCGTCGGAAACTCACAAATCAAAACAAATCCTAAACAAGCAGTGGTAAGGTAACATACGCATAACAAGAATTTACAGAAACTTAACTTGCTACAAATTAAACCGTACTTGTCACCACATCCGCTTGTTTGATGGCCTCCTGTTGGCCAAGATTATAAACCCTTGTTTGAGCCTCAGCATAATGGGACGCGGTTGACTCCACCGCCTTGCCATTCTCTTCATAAGTTGCTCCCGGCTTCTTCTAGGACTTGGGACGTCCGCTCCAATAGTCACGGGCAAAGTGCCCTTGCTTCCCACAAGTAAAACATACACCCGGGGTCCGACCCATAGTCGCCCCAAAAGCACCAGAAGAGGGGGCTGGACCGAAAGTCCTAGCCTTCTTGTAGTACCTTTAATAGCCGGACTTTGAAGTAGTCGGCACTTTGAACCCATACTTCTTATCACCAAGGCATATCTTCGCTTGAATATTCTTCATGTCCTTCTACAAGGACCGGGCCGTGTTGACCAACGTCAAGAAACCCTGCGTCATCGGCCCCGAGAGTAGTAGCCTCAAGTATTCTCTTAGACCTTCATAGAAACGGTTGGTCTTACGCTCCTCATCCGCGATGGTGGAGCTAGCATACCGACCCAACCGAGTAAACTCGTGGAGATACTCATCCACTCTACTCTCTCCTTGTACTAACCTCTGGAACTCATTCTCCAAAGCTATCCTCTGGTTCAAAGGGAGGTACATAGGCAAGAACAGTCTCGAGAACTCCTCCATCGAGGCGTCTGTAAGTTGCCTTCCTCTCAAGAGATGCAGCTCCAAACCCTCCCACCACAGCCTAGCGTCTCCATCCAATAGGAACGTAGCTATAGTGGTCATCTGCCACTCCTCCGTCTCCATAGCTGTCAAGACTCTCTTCACACAGGAGAGCCAGTCTTCAGCTTGAGATGGGGTTCCCAACCCCGAGAATACCGGAGGATTATAGCTCATGACATGTTTGAGCCGTCTCTCGGTTGCCCTCCTTGGAACCAACGGATCCACTACTACCTGCTCCATCGCAGGAGCGGGCTGCTGCATTTGCCTTACAGGCTGCGCATTGATCATGGCAAACACTGCTTTGGCCACCAATCGTATGGTCTCACCCAATGGAGGTGTTGTATGAGCATCATTTGGTGCACTACAAGCCTCAGAAACTCGGCGTTCCGACGACCCAGCACTGCTTCTGGTCACCTATAGTGGTACAAAACACCGTTAAGCGACCAAATAAAATTGCAAAACGCAATTATAGGAATGCGCAGGTTCCTCAAACACATGTATTTTTCATTACTAAGTGGACATTCATGAGCTCTTTTGCTGTTATAACGATGACGCACACACATGTGCTCACTACCCCTTAAAAGAATTTGCCCACAAATTCATTTTAAGCCTGACCGAAACCAGTAGTCTGATACCAAATTGTAACACCCCCTATCCGTCCCATAGCATATAGCAGTAGGTGTAACATCCCATTTCCAACTAGACCCCTAAGAGTGGTTTTGGTCATGACTAGGTCATGACAAAACCCTAGGAAGACAAAGTAAACCTAAGAATGTTGGTGAGACCACTATGGTCTGCACATAGTAAATTCTGAACTCTTGGTTAAAGATGATCATGGGGCTTCACCAAGACTCCAAGACCACACCATGGTCTCATCAACCCATTGTAGGGTCCAGTAGAGCCCTAAGGGTCCATTGAAGTCAACCCAGGGTGCCCAAGTTGACCTAGAACCACCATAAGCCTAAATTGGGCAAGGTGCCCTAAATAACGGTAGTGTGCCATGGTAAAGCCCAACTAACCCTACCAAGGACTTTCTATACCTAACGAGGGATCAATGGGTCACTAAGGACCCAAGGAGGGCAGCCCAAAGGGTTAAGTTGACCAAAGTCAACTCTAACCCTAAATGGGTCAACCTAATCTACATTGGGTCAAACTTACCTACACAAGGGCCAATTGAAGTTACATTAGCCAAGTGGACCCCACCCAAGCCCTCCTAACCCTAGAGTGAGACCAATAGGTCACCTAGGACACATTGGGGCCCACCCAAGGGGCTAGGTTGACCAAAGTCAACTCTAACCCTAAATGGATCAAACTGACCTGCACAAGGGCCAATTGAAATTCCCTTAGCCAAGTGGACCCCACACATACCTTCCTAGCCCTAGTGGGAGGCCAATGGGGCACCAAGGACTCATTGGGACCAATCAAAAAGGCTAAGTTGACCAAAGTCAACTCTAGCCCTAAAGTATTCAAGGTACCCTGCTTAAGGGTCAAGTGACCTCCAAAGGGCCAAGACAACCCCACCTAGACCTTAGTGGAGGCCAATGGGTCACCAAGCACCCATTAGGGCCAACCTCAAAGAAAAAATTGACCAAGGTCAACCATGGTCAAAGTTTAGATCAAGTTAGCCCAAATGAGCTAACTCAAGCTCAAGCCCAATTCACTCGGGCTAACCATGTTTTGGTGGATGAAATAAACATGTGGGCTGCCATTAGGTTAGGTAGGAGCCAAAATTCAGCTTGGTATGAAGGAGAGAGAAAAACCCACCGAAGGGAAGAGAGAGAAAGTGAAAGAGAAGTAATGGAGGAGACTTTGGGCTCATTCCTTTCCCTTCCCCAACCTCCCATTCCTTGCTTTAAGACAAGGAATGCATCCCCAATCCAACCAGCTACTCCTTGACTGGCTGGAGCCAGCTTTTCCCCCTACCTACCATGGCCGCCATTGTTGACTAAGGCCAATAATGGCAAAGCTCCCTACAGCCACCTAACACCCCTTCTCTTCATCTTAAAACCTTCACTGGACTCCAAGGAGTCAGTCCCACCATTTACCTGAAGGAGCCAAGGTGTTTAACAGTGCTGTTGTAGAATTTCGACCACCACCACCACCACCATGGATTCCCGACGATCGGCAAGGCTACAGCCGCCCAGCAAGGTCCTCCTCCACTCTTTTTCTCGTGGATAGTTCATAGCATTCATTAGGGCCAAGGTTTGGGCTCAATTAAGCCCGATCTAATTCGGAATTTTCATGGTTTTTTGGCCGAAAATCTTCTTGGTAGAACCGTCGGAATAGTGCTTTCCGACGGCCAAACCGCCGCCTGGCGATGGCCACCACCTCAACGGAGGTGGTGGTGGCGGTGGCCGGCCGGGCAGGAGGCCGGATCGCCAGCGGCAGCGGCTGGAAGATGCTGCAGGAAAACCCGATCAAGACCGTTGGCTAGAGGTTGAAGATGACTCAGCTCCGTCCGATCTGCGTCAAGATTCCCGCTGGGAATGATTCCAAACTATAGGCTTGATGTATTTTTATTTCATTTCTGTCACATGCAATGTATTTAATGTTTTCAATTTTTATTAATACTTAGGTGATAATTCAGAGGACATGGTCAACACCAAAATTGTAGCCTGATGAGTCTAGTTTACTGGAAAATTGGTTTGAGCCAATTTGGGTGCCTGGTTTGACCAGGGCACCCATTTTGGTGGGGCTTACACCTAGGGCTTGGCAGAAATTAAACTGAGTGCCCCCACTTTATATTTGGCTCAAATGATTTGAAATTTTGGCAGGGCGTCACACCAGACCATATCTAGGTCCTGCCCAAAAATGGGAATTTTTGGGGAAAATTGTTATATAGTTTTGCAAATTATTTAATAATAATACGGTAATTTAATTATATGGTCTAATTACCTCCAAACCCTGCCAAATTTTGGTGAGTTGTCCCTGACCTCATGCTATGTCTCTGTATAAAGTTTCACCTCATTTGGATGTGTTTTGAATAGGTATTGACCTAACTCTAACTTTACCTTAATGAGGGTATTTTGGTCAAAAAGTGCACTTTTGATTTTGAGTGGCCAAATCACCTCAACAGAGGCTGAAATTTGGGCCACTGACTTGGTATGGCATTTAGCACCTCCCCATGGAATGTGGGGTAGAGTGAAATGATTTGCCCTATGATCCTAGGCAAAACCCTAAGGAAGGACCTTTGTGCCTTGTGAAGGGCATGAGTCCTAAACACCTTGGATGAACTTCAAATTTTGTATGGAGGGTCCTATGGTAGATAAAACCCTCTGGTAAAAATCTTAAAGGATTTTGAAAAGGGTAGGTCCCACAAAACCCTAACCCTAGCTTAGGGCATAAAACTTGTAGTGCTAAATTAGGTTAGCAAAACTCCTTGAAATATATTGCAGTTTTGGTAGTGTGGACATAAAGATATATTGAGCCTCTGGTAATTTATTTGGGAATTTTGGACCAATATTGTTAGCACTTCATTTGTAATCCTTGGGATAACCCTAATTAATTATATCACTGTTATGATCCCACTGCCCATTGAAAGGTCATGAAAATTTGGCAGAGGTAGTTTTCGACCATATTGATCATCTATGAATTTTAATAGAATTTTTTAATACATATTTAGGGTATCTACTTCACAAGTTCATAACTTTTGGAACATGCTAAATAATTCTTACAGAGCTCAATACTTAATGAAAAATTATGAAACTTGATAAGTCGTGTTCCTTGTTCATTATGCTCATATGGGAATTTATTTGAAAGTTTTAGATGGATAATTGGTATACTTTGTTCATTAACCCATTAACTTGGAATTTTATGAGAAAATCAAGTATATACTTTATTATTCAATGATAAATTGTGAAACTTGATCTAAAGAATTTATATGTCCTTATAATCATACTTGGATTTTATCTGAAATTTTGGAAGTATTATTGCTGTACATACCTCTTAAAATGAATTACTATGGGATATATTTGAAAATAAAATTAAGGGCTTAAACCTTGCTGCAAAATTGGAAGGCTTAGACCTTAGAGTTGATTATTCATTTTGTAATTATCATAAATTTAGTGGAATATTACCTTGTCTAAAATTGGTACTTCTTGTTCAAACTTGGGCTTTTTAGCTACTAGAATAAATAATAAATTAGCAGACAAATTAGGAAAATTATGAATTTCTGGATTTATGCTTAAAATGTCATTATAGCCCTCTAGTAATTATCATATTAGTACTGGATGATTATTTGGTGTATCTCCCATTTTACGAGTCATATAGCTTAAGTGGTCTGCATATAGTAAATACTGCAAAAATTATGTTTTAGTATAATTGATGCATGTCTTGGGATTAGTGGTATGCTGGTTTGAATGGTTAAAAATAAGTTCACTATTAGTAGTAGGATGAGTAGAGGGATGGATTGACTAGAGTTAGGCGGTGCCCGGGATGGACGAAAGATCGTCTTCCCCGTAGGGAGGAAGTGTTTAATGTACTAGGGCTAGGTTCAGTAAGATTAATTAAGGGCCGGGAAATCGGGTAGCAACCAATAATAGTAAGTGCCTTGCGAAAGGGAGTTTTGGGAGTAATCTCATCGTAGTTCCTAGTGCCTTCGAGAGCCTTTCACTGGGTATACCTTGGGCAGTCCTGAGCTAACATAAACGGTATGAGTGATAAATCATAAAGAGCAACTAGAATAATTAGGGGTTCACTTTCACACACCCTGGTGTCTCGGGGAGTTGGTTTGACTCGTTTGATATTTGTGAGGTGCACGATGGCCCGACGAGCTTTGGCTTGGTTGATGTTTGTGACAGACGGGATGGTCCAGGGAGCTTTGGCTCGATGCTGATACATAAGGTTGCATGTGCATAAAATAAAGGTTGTGGGTCTTCGGCATTGGAGTGTCGATGCACCGACGCCAATACGTTGACTCGGTAAGTGTGGCTAGTGTACAACCCCGTAGCCGGGCGAGTGGGACCCTCCCTAAATATCAGCCTAGAGGCGTGTTATGGGCGGCAATTTGGTGCGACCCCGTTCGAGGACGTGCGGGTCCTCGTGCGTGCGTGCGGAAATTTTATGTGCGTAGGCTTAGAATTGATATTTATATATATATATATATACATATATATTATATTATATTATATATATGTTATATATTATATAAATATGATATAAGAGGAGGGATTTTAGAAAGGGTGTAGCAGGGATTTTATGGGGAATGGCCTCACTAGGGTTCGGCCAAGGAGGATCGACCCGCCACCCATCTCTCACTCTCGGCCTGGAGTAGCAGGAACTGCCCGCCGCCGTCTCTCTGTCCGGCCACCCACCAGCAAGGAGGAGCCGCCCCTCTACCACCACCCCTCTCTCTCTCTCTCTCTCTCTCTGCCTGGAGCAGCACAACCCCGGCCTCCTTTCTCTCTCCCGTCGGCCAAGAGGGGCAGCCCGACGCAGGCCCCATCCTCCCTCCGGTCGGCCAACAAGGGCAGGCCGAGCCCTGTCCCTTCCTCCCTCCAGTCGTCCAACAAGGGCAGGCCGAGCCCTGCCACTTCTTCTCTCCAGTCGGCAACAAGGGAAGGCCGAGCCCTGCCCCTTCTTCTATCCAGTCGGCCAACAAGGGCAGGCCAAGCCCTTCCCCTTCCCCTCTCCTGCCGACCAACAGGGGTAGCCCGACGCCGCCCCCTTCCTCTCTCCAGTCGGCCAACAGGGGCTGCCCGACGCCGCCTGAAGTCGTGGAGGCCGGGATCGACTTCTTCGGAGCCACTTGGAGCGCGGTCGGCCATGGAGAGGCTCGGCCATGGAGGGGAAAATCATTTGGAGCTTTCAACTCTCCCGCGGAGGTCGGATCCGTGCATGACAACCGCTACGGACGCTAGATGTCGAGCCTTAGGCAATGTGCTCGGTTGTGGCTCCGCCAAACACGCGACAAGGGTAACGATATTTCTACTTGGGCAGGTGAAGCCCTCAGTTTACATATTTGCATGGAATCCCCTCTCCACCAACGGGTGGGGGGAAGGGAGCTTTCCGACGGGTTGACATGCACGTCCCCGCAGTTAATTGCATTAGTACCCAGAAGCGTGAGTACAGGTTTAGGCATGCTGTGTAAAGCCCATCCGGATGTGTGAGACGGATTCGTGATATTTTGGAGTTCCCGAAGAAGACTCCGAGGAAGTTGCTTATTAGCCGCTTGCAAGGAATGCACACCATAGCCCCAAAAAAGGGGGTGTGCACAATATGTTTGGCCCGCTTATGTTAGCTGACCGATGCCTAGTTGGCCGCCGCTCGTCGAGACGTTGGCGTACAGGTGTTGCAGTACCAGGCGGGGAGTAGCGGGCTTAAGCCCAAGCTTGTGCCGGCCCTTGAAGACCTTTTTTGTTCATATTGCCGGCCTGCGTGCTGAGTATGGAATTCAAATTCCTGTAATATTTTTTAATATCTGTGATGCTCTGTGAATATGTAGTTTACTCCTCCTGTCTTGGGCGAGCGGTGTGTTCATGAACCGCTCCCCCCGTGGGGGCCCCGAGGTATAGATGTCGGGAAGCCCCTGATGGCCTATTGTCATCCTTTCAGAATAGCGGAGTTCCGCTGTTAGCGGTGTTGGGAATTGTATCCACAATGTACCTGATTTGAAGAAGCCCCTGGACAAGCTAAGGTCAATAGACAATGTATTTGATAAAATCTTTTAAGTTGTGCTTGCAGTTCTTCCACGCTAAGTGCACACCAATGTCAGGGTGCAGTAGGTCAATATACACGGGTCTGCACGACGTAATCCCTCGTTGAGCAGATCAGTGTGTTGGCCTACGTGTACTCTCTCTATTGGAGTGCACTTACTTTCAAGTACAGGGCCGTGTTTATGCAAGAGAAGACAAGGAGCACGGATGGGTCGAGGAGCAACTCTTTGATTCTCACCCAAGTTTGAACATGAAGTACCAATTTATAGCTTAAGCCCGCCAGATATCAGGTGAACACTAAGGAATCTCACTATGTCGCTGCAAAGCGAATTCTAAGATACCTTAAAGGTACTCCCAATCTTGGCTTGTGGTACCCGAGAAACAATGATGTCGAGCTAATAGGTTTTTCAGATGCTGATTTTGCAGGAAGTAGGGATGACAGGAAAAGCACCTCCGGGATGTGTCAATTCCTCGGCAGGAGACTTATCTCTTGGAACAGCAAGAAACAAAATTGTGTAGCTACCTCCACAGTAGAGTCTGAGTACATTTCAGCAGGAAGCTGTTGCGCACAACTACTATGGATCAGAAACCAGTTAGCCGACTACGACCTTCAGTTCAAGGAAGTTCCAATGTACTGCGACTCCTCTAGTGCAATTACAATTGCCCACAATCCTGTATCGCACAGCAGAACGAAGCATATTGAAGTGCACTACCACTTCATTCGGGAGCACGTGGAGAACAAGGACATCTCACTCTGTAATGTCCCCACGGACAAGCAGATTGCTGATATATTCACAAAGCCCTTAGACGAGGCCAAGTTCAATCTTTTCAAGATTGAATTGGGGATGCTCAATTATGAGAAATGAAGACTACAGAAGCTCCAGGCTCGTGCACGATCTGAGGGGGAGCAAGGAACTCAAGTGTGAGCACAGACGCAAGAACTAAGGGGGAGCAAGGGGTCAAATGCTACCGACCCTGATTTGTAGAAGCCGAAAAGGGGGAGATTACCCCCTCGGCTAAGGCAAAGGTGGCTCCAAGCTTGCTTCCAAGAAATTGGTATTGGTAATGGATAACCCACTCAACTCACTTTTAAGTTTATGGTTTTCATTTCCATTTGCTCTATTCACCTTAGCTTGTAGGGTTTAGGCTTCTTCAAATAGGGGGAGATTGTTGGGTATTGTATCCACAATGTACCTGATTTGAAGAAGCCCCTGGACAAGCTAAGGTCAATAGACAATGTATTTTATAAAATCTTTTAAGTTGTGCTTGCAGTTCTTCCACGCTAAGTGCGCACCAATGTCAGGGTGCAGTAGGTCAATATACACAGGTCTGCACGACGTAATCCCTCGTTGAGCAGATCAGTGTGTTGGCCTACGTGTACTCTCTCTATTGGAGTGCACTTACTTTCAAGTACAGTGCCGTGTTTATGCAAGAGAAGACAAGGAGCACGGATGGGTCGAGGAGCAGCTCTTGGGTGGAAAGACGAAAATTCGTCTAAGTGTAAATCGACGAGAATCAACAAGTGATTCTCGCCGATTCGGCGAGAATCACAAAGGGATTCTCGCCGATTCGTCGAGAATCAGTGGTTGATTCTCGCCGAACTCGTTCCAGCCTCTTCTAAGCGAGCACCTCTGCTTCTAAGTAAGAATCGACGAGAATCACCAAGTGATTCTCGCCGATTCGGCGAGAATCACTGTGATTCTCGTCGAATCGTCGAGAATCACTGGTTGATTCTCACCGTCTCGACCTAGCCTAAAGCAGTGCTTGCAACCAAGGCAAATTCGACGAGAATCATCTTTGATTCTCGCCGAATCGTCGAGAATCACCTTTGATTCCCGGCGACTCGGCGAGAATCACTTTCGATTCTCACCGATTTTGACTTGGGCGTTTTTCTGGAACTTCCTGAACCGGATTCTGCCGCTGTTAAGGTTCTGGACCGGGACTTAGGGATTCTGCTTGTGGGTCCCACAACGGTCATTTTTGAAGGCGTCTACAGTATATATATACGAGTATTTTGAATGGAATACCTAGACAGAAAGAAGCCGAGCAAGAGAAAACCCTAAAATCGCGAAATCGCTCCTCCGCCGCCGTCGCCGCTCGCGCTATTTGGACGCCGCTGTTGATCGTGTTTCCTCTCGATCTCCGGCGACAGAAGCTTAGCAAAGCTTTGAGTCTCACGTGTCTATCCAGAGATCTCTTGTCTCTCGATTTGTTGATCGGGAATAACTTCCCCGTCCGAATCGATCGAGACGACCGATCCTCGTGTGACCATTAGAAGACCAAGCTAGCTTCGCTACGAAGATTGGATCTCTAAGTTCAGCAGCCGCTCATCATCATAACCGCCGATCCCGAAGCAAGCCGCCGCTCGTCTTGACGCCGCCGGTTCCGGGGAGATCCTTTCCAAGAGAGACCAAGGTTGTAGATTCTTCGTTGACTTCACGAACACGTCGTCGAACGAAGAGGAACACCGTAGTCTCCCAACGAAGTTTGTATCTCATGTACATTCTATTTTACTTTTGTTGTAAAGGAACGATTGTTCCGTGTTGTAAGGGTTGAGTGCAACCCGATTTGTGGGAGTGTTGACTCCTACGTGTGGAAGGGTTCCTTCCGATAGTGCAAGGATTGGATTTCAATCCTGTTGGAGAAGTGACCGAGTCATCCCTTGTTGGGAGATAGGTCGAAGGGGGAAAGTGGATGTACCCAAGTCGGGGAACCACTATAAATTGCCTGTGTATTCTGTGTGCTGTGCTGTTTGTTTTTATTGTGCAGGTACCGTCTTAAATTCCGCAAATACGCTTCAGGTCACCTATTCCCCCCCCCCCCCCATAGGTGAACATAGTTGACACTAGGTGGACTTTCAAGTGGTATCAAAGCGAGGTTACTCATCAAAAAGGCTAACACCTTGAGTAGATTCCTGCCACCAGTGTCAAAAGCATGGAGCCTGATTATGAGATATCGCCACTCAAACTCCCCGCATGCACAAAGGATTATTATCCCATCTGGAGAATGAGAGTGTCATTTCACCTTGATGCTATCGATCCTCGAGCATCCTTCATCCTGGAAGAGGGTCCGTTTATTCCCATGAAGACCTCCGACTCTGGTATCCAAGTGCCCATGTGCATTGTTGTGATGTCAGAGACGGAACTGTCACTATTTAACTAGGACGAGAGGATTCGTCAAATTATCTTGGATATCTGGTCTGGAGCTTCTCGCTCTAGATTAGCAAAATGTAGGACGGCTAAATCCATGTGGGTGATGATCTCAGAGTTGATGGGGGAGTCAGAGAAAGCTGGAATATGCTGTCAACTAGAGGAAGAAGCCTATGTGGGGGTCCTCACCTCTGAAGATGAAGGCAAGCATCTCTCGGACAGCATCAGAGCTCCAGTGTCCGTGTCTGAGACTGAAGAGACCAGTGAGGAAAGCAGCTATGATGAGGATGACACAATGGTCACTGGCTCGAATGACAATAACACTGAAGAGCAGGTAATTTCCTCATCCTGCCCCATCTCTTTTGAACTTTCTGAAGACAGGAACTGCTTTCCTCCAGAAGATTCTGATTCTCTGAAGAGTTCAGTCAAGCAACCTACTTGCTGAGGAGCAAGCTCAAGAGATTGCTCGACTGAAGATCTTGTTGGTTCTCCAATTGGCGTCCAACAAGGTTAAGGACTCTAAGATCTCAGCTCTAGAGAGAAGTCTAGAGAATGAGAAACGAATAGTATCAAACTTTTCCAAAGTTGATGCTATAAAGAGAAAGCAAGAAAACGGGTGGATCTCCCAGATTATCAATGCGTGGAGAATGGGGAAACGGTGTTCCGACCTCCCACTTCAAGCAGAAAGGCAACTCATCATGCCTTCAGGGATGACTACAGGAATAGTCGTGGTCACTGCAAGGGTGATCTGTCCCCGTGTGGAGACACCCATAGTGCAAGGGCCGTCGTGGCAACCCACGAGAGAATACCTAAGGCTCACTCTGAGCCCTTTGTATTCACTGCCACAGCCTCAACTCGGTGTGAATCTGCATGTCCCTGCTCACAGAAGACTTCTCACCACCCGAGGACACAGAATAGGGAAGATAGAAGTCATGGTGTTAGTTTTCATGGGGCCTCTGGAAGGGGGATGCCTGTGAGAAAGGCACCACCTTCCCGGCCTCATGACGCTCACAACATGCATTCATTCCACCCTTCCACATGTCAAGATGGAAGAGAAAATTTTGTGAGGCTATCATGCTTTATCCCGGTTAGACCTAGGACCGAGACTACCTCAGTCACTAGATCAGGTCGGAAACGGCGATACAACATTCACCCGTGTTGGTGCTGTGGCAGAGTGGGGCACTTTGCCATCGACTGTTGGTACAACCCCTCTGTGCCAACGGCAAGGGCTTATCCACATTCACGGGACAGAGGTAGTCTTCCTGACAGGTTCTCTGAAGGAAGGCAGTCAAGTGCTTATGCTAACAGGAACCTAGGACCCAACATGATTTGGGTTCCTAAGGTAAGGTAATTCCTTTTTGCAGGGTAGTCTAGGTTCCCGTAAATATGATGGGAACTAGACAGTAGGTGTTCCACGACTGAAATGGAATATGCATCAAAATCAGAAGTGACCATGGAACAGAATTCGAATCTGGTGCTATGACAGAGTTTTGTGAAGAACAAGCAACTCTTCCTGTGGTATTCTTGAAGATGCAGGTGCATGACTGGAACAGCTGAGTCTGGATGAGACCGCTAAAGATGACACTCCTAAGTACGTTAAAGTCTCCACCTCCACGTCATCTGAAAATGTTGAAGATCAAAATGGAACAAATCTCTTGGAAGAAAGAGAAGCCCAAGAAGTAGTTGAAGCTCTAGACGCCAGACTTCTAGAGCTCCGGCACGTGAGGGATCATCCTAGAGATCAGATCATCGGAGATCCTCGTGTCGGTGTCAGAACTCGAAGAGGTACTATTAACAAAGTATTGCATCTTAGCTTCCTGTCACAGGTTGAGCCAAAGAAGTTCGACGAGGCGAACAAGGAAGCGGCATGGATTCTGGCCATGCAAGATGAACTACATCAATTCGAACGTTGCAACGTTTGGACGCTAGTTCCCAGACCATACAAGCAGAATGTGATTGGCACCAAGTGGATCTTCAGAAACAAGCTGGATGAACATGGTGTCATCATAAAGAACAAGGCAAGGCTGGTGGCTCAAGGTTACAGACAGGAGGAGGGGATTGACTTCGACCAGACCTTCGCACCAGTAGCAAGGCTCGAGGCAATCAGATTGTTCCTGGCGTATGCTTCACACAAAGGATTCACAGTCTATCAAATGGATGTGAAATCAACATTCTTGAACGGAGACCTGAAAGAGGAAGTATACGTCGCTCAACCCCCAGTTTTTGTCGATCCTACTTATCCTAATCATGTTTATTTTCTTAATAAAGCCTTATATGGGTTGAAACAAGCTCCACGAGCTTGGTATGAGATTTATCAAGTTTTCTTCTTGAGAACAAGTTCTCTAGAGGTAAAATAGATAAAACATTGTTTCTCAGGGAAGTCAAAGGCAAGATTTTGCTGGTGCAAATCTATGTCGATAACATAATATTCGGCTCAACGGACAACAATCTTTGCAAAACGTTTTCTAAACTTATGCAAGGAAAGTTTGAAATGAGCAGTATGGGAGAGCTCAAGTATTTCTTAGGACTTCAAGTGAAACAGTCTGAGGATGGAATCTTCATCTCTCAGACGAAGTTCACGAATGAACTCCTTAAGAAATTCGGTATGGAGAGTGCAACCTCTATGAGGACTCCAATGGGATCCACCATGTCTCTGGATAAGGATGAGAAAGGTAAACCTTTCGATGAAACCAAATACAGAAGCATCATTGGATCCCTGCTCTACCTTACTGCCAGTAGACCGGATATCATGTTCTCCACATGTGTCTGTGCCAGATATCAGGTGAACACTAAGGAATCTCACTATGTCGCTGCAAAGCGAATTCTAAGATACCTTAAAGGTACTCCCAATCTTGGCTTGTGGTACCCGAGAAACAATGATGTCGAGCTAATAGGTTTTTCAGATGCTGATTTTACAGGAAGTAGGGATGACAGGAAAAGCACCTCCGGGACGTGTCAATTCCTCGGCAGGAGACTTATCTCTTGGAACAGCAAGAAACAGAATTGTGTAGCTACCTCCACAGCAGAGTCTGAGTACATTTCAGCAGGAAGCTGTTGCGCACAACTACTATGGATCAGAAACCAGTTAGCCGACTACGACCTTCAGTTCAAGGAAGTTCCAATGTACTGCGACTCCTCTAGTGCAATTGCAATTGCCCACAATCCTGTATCGCACAGCAGAACGAAGCATATTGAAGTGCGCTACCACTTCATTCGGGAGCACGTGGAGAACAAGGACATCTCTCTCTGTTATGTCCCCATGGACAAGCAGATTGCTGATATATTCACAAAGACCTTAGACGAGGCCAAGTTCAATCTTTTCAAGACTGAATTGGGGATGCTCAATTATGAGGAATGAAGACTACAGAAGCTCCAGGCTCGTGCACGATCTGAGGGGGAGCAAGGAACTCAAGTGTGAGCACAGACGCAAGAACTAAGGGGGAGCAAGGGGTCAAATGCTACCGACCCCGATTTGCAGAAGCCGAAAAGGGGGAGATTACCCTCTCGGCTAAGGCTAAGGTGGATCCAAGCTTGCTTCCAAGAAATTGGTATTGGTAATGGATAACCCACTCAACTCACTTTTAAGTTTATGGTTTTCATTCCTATTTGCTCTATTCACCTTAGCTTGTAGGGTTTAGGCTTCTTCAAATAGGGGAGATTGTTGGGTATTGTATCCACAATGTACCTGATTTGAAGAAGCCCTGGACAAGCTAAGGTCAATAGACAATGTATTTGATAAAATCTTTTAAGTTGTGCTTGCAGTTCTTCCACGCTAAGTGCACACCAATGTCAGGGTGCAGTAGGTCAATATACACGGGTCTGCACGACGTAATCCCTCGTTGAGCAGATCAGTGTGTTGGCCTACGTGTACTCTCTCTATTGGAGTGCACTTACTTTCAAGTACAGGGCCGTGTTTATGCAAGAGAAGACAAGGAGCACGGATGGGTCGAGGAGCAGCTCTTGGGCGGAAAGACAAAAATTCGTCTAAGTGTAAATCGACGAGAATCAACAAGTGATTCTCGCCGATTCGGCGAGAATCACAAAGGGATTCTCGCCGATTCGTCGAGAATCAGTGGTTGATTCTCGCCGAACTCGTTCCAGCCTCTTCTAAGCGAGCACCTCTGCTTCTAAGTAAGAATCGACGAGAATCACCAAGTGATTCTCGCCGATTCGGCGAGAATCACTGTGATTCTCGTCGATTCGGCGAGAATCACTATGATTCTCGTCGAATCGTCGAGAATCACTGGTTGATTCTCACCGTCTCGTCCTGGCCTAAAGCAGTGCTTGCAACCAAGGCAAATTCGACGAGAATCATCTTTGATTCTCGCTGAATCGTCGAGAATCACCTTTGATTCTCGGCGACTCGGCGAGAATCACTTTCGATTCTCACCGATTTTGACTTGGGCATTTTTCTGGAACTTCCTGAACTGGATTCTGCCGCTGTTAAGGTTCTGGACCGGGACTTAGGGATTCTGCTTGTGGGTCCCACAACGGTCATTTTTGAAGGCGTCTACTGTATATATATACAGGTATTTTGAATGGAATACCTAGACAGAAAGAAGCCGAGCAAGAAAAAACTCTAAAATCGCGAAATCTCTCCTCCGCCGCCGTCGCCGCTCGCGCTATTTGGACGCCGCTGTTGATCGCGTTTCCTCTCGATCTCCGGCGACAGAAGCTTAGCAAAGCTTTGAGTCTCACGTGTCTATCCAGAGATCTCTTGTCTCTCGATTTGTTGATCGGGAATAACTTCCCCGTCCGAATCGATCGAGACGACCGATCTTCGTGTGACCATTGGAAGACCAAGCTAGCTTCGCTACGAATATTGGATCTCTAAGTTCAGCAGCCGCTCATCATCATAGCCGCTGATCCCGAAGCAAGCCGCCGCTTGTCTTGCCGCCGCCGGTTCCGGGGAGATCCTTTCCAAGAGAGACCAAGGTTGTAGATTCTTCGTTGACTTCACGAACACGTCGTCGAACGAAGAGGAACACCGTAGTCTCCCAACGAAGTTTGTATCTCGTGTACATTCTATTTTACTTTTGTTGTAAAGGAACGATTGTTCCGTGTTGTAAGGGTTGAGTGCAACCCAGTTTGTTGGAGTGTTGACTCCTACGTGTGGAAGGGTTCCTTCCGATAGTGCAAGGATTGGATTTCAATCATGTTGGAGAAGTGACCGAGTCGTCCCTTGTTGGGAGATAGGTTGAAGGGGAAAGTGGATGTACCCAAGTCGGGGAACCACTATAAATTGCCTGTGTATTCTGTGTGCTGTGCTGTTTGTTTTTATTGTGCAGGTACCGTCTTAAATTCCGCAAATACGCTTCACGTCACATATTCCCCCCCCCCCCCCATAGGTGAACATAGTTGACACTAGGTGGACTTTCAAGCGGCCCAATTGTGGCTGCGTAGAGTACGGCTGCTGGGCGGTTTTGCGCCAATAGTAAGGCGGGCGGAGAACATTTTACATAGACTCGAGGTGGCACCTCTAGTTAAGGAGTGGATCTTGAGATCCTCCTTATATGGTTCGGTCGGCCAAGAGAGCCCTCCGAAGGTGCCTTAGCTCAGCCCTTGTCTTGGGAGGGGAAGAGTTTGTTAGTATTCCGGGTATGCGGCGGGTCCTCCACGCTGAGACCTTGGGTCTGTCCCTTGTGTTCCTAGTCTTGTGCCTAGATCGTTCGCTTGAGGGTTGTAGGTGCGCGGTCACCCCTTCCCCAAGGGTCGAACTCCACAGGAGACCGATTTTCGGTTTCAACATTTTGGTGCGGTGAGCGTGGAGAGTGACCAACACAGAAGAACTCTGGCGAGCATCATGGCTATAGAAGTGGAACTAGGTGACGACTAGGGTCATGCATTGATACTTTGTATGTAAGGTCCTCATACTCAGATTTGTTCCCTCTCATAGCTGTTGTTTGAATCACATAGCATTTGGAGTAGGATTTGCACCTATTTGAAGCGCTTCTACCTATGAAAACCCATGTATCCCCACTTATTACATCAATGAGAAGCCTGGAGGTTATTGTCTTCAAGATCAAGTAAGAGAGCAGCTGAGAGGTATTAGGAGCCGGGGTGACCTGAAAGGGTTCCCTCCCTAACGGTAATATGTTATCTCTTCCTTGTAATTCAGTAGCGGTCAAGTTTTCTCTTTATTACCAATTCGCCTCGAGCTTCTGAGGGCTTCAAGGGTTAGCCTCGCGATCGACTCCGGAAGCCAAACATCCAACCCGTTCCTTTTAAATAGCCTAGTTCTGAGGATGGGACGGTGCCGCAGGACTTTAAGCGTTATTGTAAGACCGAGCCTCTGCACCGACGGCCGAGATCAGCTCCCCCCTTGCACGCCGGACTATGTCCTCCTGATCGTACCTCTCCTCCGACTAGAGGAGTTATCAGGAACGAACCTAGACGCTAACCTCCTAGATTTGATAAAGGGCCGATCTCTCCAAGAAATCAAAAGTGAAGGCCTTTGTTATTGAGAGAGTAGGATAACCTGTGAGGGGGCAAGTTTTGGCCCAATGGAAGATGTTGGCCTCGAGTGCGTCCTAGAGGACCCTCGCAGGAACATTACCCGTCGCCTATGCACTAGCTCTCATCATCGAGTGACATGGCAGAAAGAGATCTTTGTCATTAGATCAGGATACGAGCCGTCGACCTATTCCATCTAAGTAGCCCAGTTCGGATGATGGGACAATGCCTCGGGACTCTAAGCTTTATTGTAAGACCGAGCCTCTGCACCGACGACTGAGATCAGCTCCCCCCTTGCACGTCGGCCTATGTATCCCCAATTGCATCTCTCTTCCGATTGGAGGAATTATTAGGAACAGGCTCGGACGCCAGCTTCAGGATTTGACGACTTCCAGATCGTCTCTCTTATGAAAAGAATACATCCTCCATTTGTAAGAACATCGGCGCGATTAACTCTCCAACACCTCATAAGTAAACAGGATGTTTCCACCTCGAGCAGATCCCACTGTCAGGCTCTCACCTAGCTAGCAGGGTAGGAAGTCACTCGATGGTGGTAGTAGTGGACCCCGAGCAGATCCCGCTGTCAGGCTCCCACCTAGCTGGCAGGGCAGGGAGTCACTCGGTGTCATCTTGGGGCCTCGAGCAGATCCTGATGTCAGGCTTTCATCTAACTGGCAGGGCAGGAATTCACTCGATGGTGGTAGTAGTGGACCCCGAGCAGATCCCGTTGTTAGGCTCCCACCTAGCTGGCAGGGCAGGAAGTCACTCGGTGTCATCCTTAGACCTCGAGCAGATCCCGCTGTCAGGCTCTCACCTAGCTGGCAGGGCATGAAGTCAATTGATGGTGGTAGTAGTGGACCCCGAGCAGATCCCGCTGTCAGGCTCTCACCTAGCTGGAAGGGCAGGAAGTCACTCAGTGTCATCCTTAGACCTCAAGCAGATCCCGCTGTCAGGCTCTCACCTAGCTGGCAGGGCAGGAAGTCACTCGATGGTGGTAGTAGTGGACCCCGAGCAGATCCCGCTGTCAGGCTCTCACCTAGCTGGCAGGGCAGGAAGTCACTCGATGGTGGTAGTAGTGGACCCCGGGTAGACTCGCTGTCAGGCTTTCACTAGCTGGCAGGGCTATAGACACACCTGGGGGAAAGGATTAGCTCCGCGTGTGCAAGAGGATACAAAATATATGGCTTTGTTGTTTCACGATATCACGAGAAATTATATACTTGTTGTAAGTAATGGTATAAGGGCAATTCAATAGCAGTGTGCAAAAAGGTATCGAGTGATTGAAAAAGATCCGAAAGGGCATGGGGAGATTGATGTTCCAAGTGCAGATTTCAGTTTCTCTCAGTTTTGTTTTTGGGTCGGCTCCCACTCGCCGGATACGTTGGGTTGGATGATTCTTTCCGAGCTTGTACCAACCTCGAAAAGAGCGGGGATTTTGTACAACCCCGTTGCCGGGCGAGTGGGACCCTCCCCAAATATCAGCCTAGGGGCATGTTATGGGCATCAATTTGGTGCGACCCCATTGGAGGACGTGCGGGTCCTCGTGCGTGCGTGCGGAAATTTTATGTGCATAGGCTTAGAATTGATATTTATATATATATATACATATATATTATATTATATAATATATATGTTATATATTATATAAATATGATATAAGAGGAGGGATTTTAGAAAGGGGGCAGCAGGGATTTTATGGGGAATGGACTCACTAGGGTTCGGCCAAGTAGGATCGACCCGCCCCCCTTCTCTCACTCTCGGTCTGGAGCAGCAGGAACCGCCCTCCGCCGTCTCTCTCTCCAGCCACCCACCAATAAGGAGGAGCCGCCCCTCTACCACCGCCCCTCTCTCTTCCTGGAGCAGCACAACCCCGGCCCCCTTTCTCTCTCCCGTCGGCCAAGAGGGGCAGCCCGACGCAGGCCCCCTTCCTCCCTCTGGTCGGCCAACAAGGGCAGGCCGAGCCCTGCGCCTTCCTCCCTCTAGTCGTGTGAAAGATATTGTACCTAATCACCTAGAGGGGGGGGGGGTGAATAGGTGACTTAAATCTTTTTGACTTTTTAGGCAGAATTCAGATTATAACACAGAATTATATCTACTTTATCACAGCACACAATCAGCAATCACAAAATTCCACAAGCACACAGTAGACACTCAGATTTATAGTGGTTCCCCAAGGTTTGAGTACATCCACTTTCCCCCTTCGCCTATCTAGCAGTGTACTAGATTCGGCCAAACTCCTCCACTAACTCAGATCCTCAGATCTTACACTCAGAACCCCAAAACAGGTTCCTACAACTCAGGCCCAAGGCCCTACAACTCAGCTTCTTCACAAAGCCTACACTCAGCCACCAAGGCCTACACTCAGCCACCAAGGCCTACACTCAGCCACAATAGGCCTACACTCAGAGATTCAAATCTCCTACACTCAGGCACTCAAGCCCTACACTCAGCCTTTATAATTACAGGCTTACAAAACTCAGATCCCTAAGGATCCTACAAGATAATATGAATACAAAAATTGTAACTCAACAACTCAGAGAAAAGAGAGAAGAGTTGTGAGTTTCTTGATGAGTTCTTGGAAGAACTCAGCTGAAATCAATCTGACTTGGCTTTCTTCAAAGCTTCTTGAATGTAGAACATAATAAGATTGACCTCCTCTGCAGTTGATCCTTGATCTCTGCTGCTTAAGATTCAGAACAAAATCTGAACCCTTCTTCTCAGCCTAGTTCCAACGGCTGACTTCTTGGATGAAGCTCTCTCTCTCCAACTACTTAGATCTTCACTAGATTCTTCAAGGAATAGCTAGATCTTCTTCTTGTTGATGATCACTTGAACTTGTGTTCAATCATCTGTTTCTGTAGACAGTGTAAGCCTATTTATAGGCCTTCTTCATGGTAACCGGCTGGTCCGGTTCATAACTGATTTCTGACAACTCTAACAGGTGCAGTAGGCCGGCTGGAATGGCAGCTGTCAAGTCATCCAGTCAGTTCTTGAAAATTCTGTAACTGTCTGAAAGTGTCGAGACTGTCTGTCTTTAAGTGTCGACACTTATAGATCAGGTGTCAACACAAGTTGTCTAAGTGTCGACACTAGCCTACAAGGTGTCGACATAACTCCTTGTGTTGTAGATTTTATATCTCGACACTGCTTCTTCTTCATGTGTCGACACTGTTATTGAGTGTCGACACAACACTTTGTTCTTCAGCACTCTGTTGACTTCTTGTAAGTGTCGACACAACTCCTTTGTGTCGATATATCTTCATGTGTTGAACTTGTCAGTGTCGACACTGCTTCTTGGTGTCGACACATGTCTTCAGTGTTGATACTTGCTGAGTGTCGACACAGCTCCTTGTGTCGACACATTCTTCTTCTGTTGAGACTTTTGCTGAGTGTCGACATATCTCCTTTGTGTCTACACTTGTACTTAGAATATTCTTGAACTTTGCTAAGTGTCGACACAGCTCCTTGTGTCGAAACTTTCTTCAAGTGTTTAGTCTTCAGCTGAGTGTCGACACATTCTTTCTTGTGTCGACACTTTCTTCAAGTGTTGAGTCTTCAGCTGAGTGTCGACACATTCTTTCTTGTTTCGACACTTTCTTCAAGTGTTGACTCTTCTGCTGAGTGTCGACACATTGCTCTGGTTGTCGACACTTATACTTAGACTCTGCTGACTTTTGCTGAGTGTCGACACAGCCTCCAAGTGTCGACACTTTCTGATGTAGACACAGTTTCTCCGGGTGTCGACATACCTGCTAAGTGTCGACACTGCTTCACTACACTTTTCTTCATTGAGTGTCGACACAGCTCCTTGTGTCGACACTTTCTGTCTGGTGTCGACTATGCATCCCTGGTGTCGATACAAATACTCCAAGTGTCGACACTGCTTGCCTGGGTGTCGACACAAGTCTTCTTAAGTGTCGACACTTTCCCTCTGGGTGTCGACACATGGACATAGAAACTTTTTCATCTTTCCTGCAAATACTTAACATACACAAGTAAACTCAAAACACATCAAATACATTTTGATGTATATCATTGAGTTGGGTGAGGGTTCTTCAAATCAGTTACATTAGACCAATGTACCCAACAATCTCCCACTATTTGGAGAAGTCATAACCCTTAGTCAATGATATACACCATACAGAATAAAATCATAGTAAGATGTAGAGCAGGATTATGTAATCAGGAAAGAAACATCACATGTATTAAACAAACATGCATACACAGATATCATCACAGAACAATTATGAAATAAATTTAGCATATAACACATTGTTCTAATATCTTGTTATATTCATTTTCCAAAAGTTACAAAGTGTTTAACAATCAAAATATTACAACTGTAAACTGAAGAAAATTCTATTCTATTTTTGTTCAGCCTCTTTGATCACTATCCCTTTTCCAGATTGTACTTTGGCTTGAACAGAAGCTTCAGCATCTTCAGTTTCAGCAGGCTTTTTACCTTTCAGCTCCTTCTTCTTTAGATCTTCAGCTTTGATCTTTTGCCTCTCAAAATAATGATAAGGCTTGGGAAAGTACTTGCTAGGCTCCCGAGCAGTAGGAGGTAGCTTTCCCATCTTGGCCTTTCTTCTATATTGGACTATGGCTTCTTGCCTTGTCTCATGCTTTCTCAATTCCAATTCAGAAAACCATTTATTTCTGTCTTGAATGTTATCTTTTGCAGCTTTCCATACAGTTAAGATAATGTTTCTTGAAGTGGGGCTCCACTGCTCAAAGTCAGGTCTTTGTTCAGCTTGCTCCCTGAACCTCTTTTTAGACAGTCTGGCTTCTTCTTCTTTCTGCAGAGCTGCTTGCATAGCCTCTGATACTGGCTGAACAACCTTCTCTATGATGACATTTTGCTGACCCCTAGGTGGGTTATACATTGATTTTATATCAGCTTGAACCATATCAAAATCTGGAGGAGGGTAGATGACTTGAGCCACTTCAGGTTGCTCCCCTCCTAGATATGCAGGATGTATCCCAGATTCTGCAACATTATCATCATCACATAAAGGAGGATAACCAAGAGTTGCTCTGATAGAATTAGATATCCACTTGGCATGATCAGAGCTGGCATTGACTAACACCCTCCCCCCCTTTATGACTTCTCTTTCCATGTGATCCCTGAGATCATCCTTTTGAAATCTTACTTGAGCATCCAAATAGTTGACTCCATCTTTAAAGAAACGTTTTAACCTTTGGAGCTTGTCAGTTATCAACTTCTGAGAGTCTTGAATTGCAGTTGTAACAGCAGTTAAGCTCTCTTGCAGTGCTTTATCAAAATCTGCCATAGCAGTAGCATTAGAATTAGTTAGGCCAGCAGCTATGTTCTTCATCTCAGTGATAATGACATTGTGAGATTCTGTCAAATTATCATTCATCCTGATCTGATTCTCAAGAACATACCCTTGCTTCAGTGCAATGTCATCTACTTGAGCTTTTATTTTCTCTTGATGAGTTGTTAAATAGACTACTGCATTCCCTCCCTTGTGGAAGCAGTCAGTCATCTCCTTTTTGTTAAGATTCATTTCAAATCTTATAGACTTTATATCCTAGGCCAGATCAAATTGTAGAGATTTTTGCCCTTCATCCACATACTTCTCAATGGCTTGCCTGTGCTCATCAAGCTTTATTTCCATAACAACCATCAAAGCACTGTAATCTATAGTTGGAGTTGGCTGTAGTGCTGACTGTGGTGCTATGGTTTGCAATGCCTTCTTATAAGTCCGACTTCTTCTTTTGAAAACTTGAAACTTCCTTTTCTTTGCCCTTGTAGCTTCCTCATCTTCTGAAGCTGATGTGCTTGCTATATCTACCCTCTCCTTAGGTAGCTCCTCAACTTCTTTGTGCTTCTCAGGTTCTTGCCTTGCAGGATCTTCCAGAATTTGCACTTGCTCCCCCTCAACTGGAGCATTCTCCCCCTCAGCAGCAGCAGTTTCCTTCTCAAAGTCTGTTTGATCCAGATTGAGGAAAAGATCTTCCATAGTATATTCTTGTGGAGAATGGGCAGGAGAAATTCTTGGCTCATCTACCACTGGATCAGATACTACTTGAATTTTAACAGATGTGTCCATGACAACATCTGGGACTTGACTATCAATTTGAGTTTGCTGATTAACATTATTTAAGGAATCAGACAATACATTATCCTTTATAGGGAAATCTAAAGCATTAAGCTCAGTGATTACCTCAAGGATGATATTTGTAGCTTGCTCACACTCCAGTGGAGTTGGCTCTTCCACTACTAGTGGATCCCCCTGGACTGAATCCTGGTGTATGGGGCTAGCTTGAGGTAGCTCCCCTGCCTCTCAGCAACTTCTTGTGGAGCTGGAGACTTCCCAGCAATTCCAGTGTCTTCTTGTCCATCATCTGGTGTAAATACAACTTGCTCCTCAGAGCTGCTAGATGACTCTTGAGCCACATGGGCAGTTTTCTTCTTCTTCTTTAGAGGTGTTGCTTTCTCATGAGTTATTTTCTCAGGGGTTGGCATCTCCTTAGACAAAACCCTGTCCCATCTGGAGAATATCCTTATGCCCATCTTTCTCATATGGTTGATCTTGGATCCAGAAGCTTGACTCATGACCTCTGGTATACTACCAGCTAGGTATAAACTTATTATTCTACCCAAATTGGGTTTCTTCGGACTCTCCTTAATCTTCTCAAAGACAACAACAGACCAATTTGTGTTCATTGTGAAGATTATCCTTGTCATAAGGTTGAACATATGGGCAGATACCCTGTCATGCCCTCCAGGCTTACTTAGGATTACTTTTCCAACAATTTCAGATAGAAATTTTCCTTGGCTGTTCATGCCCTTTCTATTAAACACAGATCCAATTTTCTTCTTTGAATCCAGACAACACCATGTCAATCCTTCTCTGGTCTTAGAAGCAGTTACTTCATCCTCTTCTTTTGTCCTAGGTAGATTTAGGACTTTTCTCAAACTTTTAGGTGATATCTTCACCTTTTCTCCATGAACCCTAGACTTGATCTTGAGTCCAGAGTCGTCTACTTTAGCTCCATTCAGAAATTCTAACACTTCTTTCCTCCAGATCTTTGTGTGCTTTGAAACAAGAAATTCCAACCCCGAGTCTTCAACAAGGGTTATCACATTCTTGATTTCCGGGTCTGCATCCCCAAACGCTTGTCGCACTAGTTCATAGCCTTCATTGACGTTCTCCTCGAGCTTTGGCGCCATTAGGGTTTGAAGAATTTGACTGAAGAGAAGAGAGGTGTCGACACACAAGTTTGGTCTCGAAACTTTAGTGAGCGTGTCGACAGACAATGGAGAAATGCTATTTATACCTTTCTAGGTTTGAAGATGAAAAGGCGGGTTAACTAACTTAAATTGTGTCGACACTGTCGATAAGTGTCGACACTGACTTATAATGTCTCGACACCTATGTGTCGACACAAGTTTAGTCAACATATATATGTGTCGACACTTGTTTATGTGTCGACACCACATAACTCGACATTTAGTCGAGACTTTACTTAGATAATTCTGAGTAAAGCCTAAGTGTCGACACCACCTTGGATGTGTCGACACCTACTTGTCATGTGTCGACACTACTTTTCTGAAGTGTCGACACCAACTTCCTAGATGTGTCGACACCTTTTCCCTAAAGTGTCGACACCACTTTTCTGTGTCGACACAGATATCTCTGTGTGTCGACACCTTTCTACTTAGCCATTTCTATAAACTTATTCTAAGTTTATCATACCTAGTTCAATTTTAAATCTATTGAACTTTGTTTCTTCTATGGGCTTAGTATACATATCAGCTAGTTGATTATCTGTTTTAACATATTCCAGTAAAATATCTTCTTTTCTACATGTTCCCTAAGAAAATGATTTTTATTTCAATATGTTTAGTTCTACTATGGGAAACAGGATTATGTGCAATTGATATAGCACTAGTAGAATCACAAAACAGTGGTGTTCTACTTACCTGAAATTCATAATCCTCAAGCTGATGTTGTATCCATAGAAGTTGAGCACAGCAACTTCCAGCAGCCACGTATTCTGATTCTACAGTGGAGATAGCCACACTTGTTTGCTTTTTGCTACTCCATGAAATCAGTGTTCCACCTAGGAATTGACAGGTTCCAGTTGTGCTTTTTCTGTCTTCTTTGCATCCTGCAAAGTCTGCATCTGAATAACCTGTTAGTTCAAAATCCCCATTCCTAGGGTACCAGAGGCCTAGATAAGGAGTGCCCTTTAGATATCTCAATATTCTTTTGACTGCTGTCAAATGAGACTCTTTAGGGCATGCTTGATACCTTGCACAGACACATGTAGCATACATGATATCTGGTCTACTTGCAGTCAAATATAATATGGAGCCAACTATCCCTCTATACAAAGTCTCATCTACAGGTTTCCCTGCATCATCCTTGCTAAGAGACATACTTGACCTCATAGGAGTCTTCATGGTACTGGATGAATCCATACCATACTACCTTATGAGTTCTAGGGTGAACTTAGACTGGCATATGGATAAACCATTCTCAGTCTGTCTTACTTGGAGACCCAAGAAGAACTTAAGTTCCCCCATACTACTCATCTCAAATTGTCCTTGCATTAGTTTTGCAAACTTTTTGCAAAGACTACTTTCAGTAGACCCAAATATTATGTCATCTACATATATTTGGACTAGTATTACTTTGCCTCTGGATTCCCTAAGGAATAGAGTCTTGTCTATTTTCCCCCTTGTGAACTTATTCTCAATGAGGAAACTAGACAGGGTTTCATTCCAAGCCCTAGGGGCTTGCTTTAACCCATATAAAGCTTTCCTAAGTCTATAGACATGATTAGGTTGAGTTTAATCAACAAAACCTGATGGCTGTTCCACATAGACTTCCTCTTTTAGATTATGATTCAGAAAGGCTGACTTTACATTCATTTGGTAAACTTTAAATCCTTGAAAGGTTGCATAGGCCAGGAAATCCTTATGGCTTCCAGTCTGGCTACTGGAGCAAAGGTTTGATCAAAGTCAATACCTTCTTCCTGCCTATATCCTTTAGCAACCAATCTTGCTTTGTTCTTAATGATGACTCCATGGTCATCCATCTTGTTCCTAAAGATCCACTTGGTCCCAATTATGTTGTGGTCTTTATGTTTAGGAACAAGTTCCCAGGCCTTGCACCTCTTGAACTGATTCAGCTCTTCTTGCATTGCCTCAATCCAATGAGGGTCTAGGATGGCTTCTTCAAACTTCTTTGGTTCAACTTGGGATAACAATTCAGATTTCTGCTCCTTGTTTGTACCCCTTGTCTTGGATCACCAATGATTTGTTCTGCTGGATGATCTCTTAGATGCCTATTGGCTGGAGGCATCCTGGCTTCAGGTTGAACTTCTTCAGTTTCTTCATCTTGCTGTACTCATTGTACTTCTTCTGCATTAGGTACATGTAGTACTCCCCCTGGACAGCAGCCACTATCTTCTACTTGCTGTCTTACAGTAGGTTCTTCTTCTATAGTGAGCTTGTCCATCTTCTTTGTTATACCTGTGGGGCTACAAATACTACTAGATAACTCATTGTTAATAAGTCTAGTTTCATCAAATACTACATGTACAGACTCTTCCACAACTTGAGTAGACAAGTTGTAGACTCTATAAGCCTTACTGTTGTTGCTGTACCCAACAAAAATTCCCTCTTGGGACTTGGCAGCAAACTTAGTCAAGTAAGACTTTCCATTGTTAAGTATAAAGCACTTACAACCAAAGATCCTGAAATAGGATAGGTTTGGTTTTCTGCCTTTCACAACCTCATAGGGTGTCTTGTTGTGGCTTTTAGTAATGGTATCCCTATTAATAACATGGCATGCAGTATTGACTGCTTCAGCCCAGAAATATTCTGGTAGTGATGTATCACTTAATAGGGTCCTACCAGCCTCAATCAAGGTTCTATTCTTCCTCTCAACAATGCCATTTTGCTGAGGTGTTCTTGGTGAAGAAAACTCCTGAAATATCCCAAATTCTTCAATTGTTTTGTCATGCTTTCAGACTGAAATTCAGTACCATGGTCACTTCTTATCTTGACCACTGTACTGTCTAGTTCATTCTGAATTTGTTTGACAAAGCTATAGAAGACACTAGGTGTTTCAGATTTCTATCTAAGGAAGAACACCCAGGAAAACCTTGAGTAGTCATCTACAACTACAAAGGTATAGACCTTCCTACCTAGGCTGTGAACTGGCATAGGACCAAAGAGATCCATATGCAAGAGGTATAAACACCTCACAACATCTTTGTTTTCAATGCTTCTAAAGGTGGATCTAGTCTGCTTGCCCTTTTGACAAGCTGAGCATATTCCATCTTTAATACACTTAACTTGAGGACCATTCCTCACTAACTCTTTGCTAAAGAGTTGGCCAATTGTCTTGTAGTTTAGATGGGCTAGCCTCTTGTGCCATTTGACACAATGAGAGACTTTCTCATCAGCTACAAGACACACTGGAGAACTATTGTTTTCAACCATAATGTCTAAGCAATAGACATTCCTTTTTCTATAACCAGTCAAAATGATCTCTTGATCATTTGACCTCCTGATATGACAACCATCTTTCACAAATGAGATGTCATATCCTACATCACTCAATTGACTTATACTAATAAGGTTATGTTTCAAACCTTTAACATAGGCCACTTGAGTAATTGTAATATAGGAGTTAGATATGTTACCAAAACCCTTGATGATCCCTTTTTCAGAACCACCAAAGGTGACTTTTGGACCATCCTTTATAGGTGTGTAGTCCTTTAGTAAACCCCTTGTTCCAGTCATGTGTCTGGAACATCCACTGTCCAAGTACCATATTGGGGCATGGCCACTTGGACTCCCCTGCAAAACAGATTAGTGAACCTTAGAACCCAAAGAATTCTTGGGTCCTTGGTACTGGTTAGTTTGCTTCCTAACAAAGCTACCTGCAAGTTTTCCAACAGGCAGTTTGCTACTCACTTTGACACTAGCATTGTGCCAAAAGTCCATTGCAAAGTGGCCTACCTTGCCACAGCACCAACACTCAAACTTATTGTACCTTTGCTTAGGTACAGTCTTAGCTGTTTTATCTACAGCTGGCTTGTTGAGAGTTGGGGCTTTGCCCTTGGACTTGGACTGAACAGTCCTAGCTGGTTTAGTAAATCCCAGTCCAGCTTTACCTTTGTGATGAACAAATTCATCAATTAAGGGTAGAACTGACTTAGGTTTAGAAAACCTAGCAACTAAATCTATCTCCTTCTGAAGACTAATCTCCAGACTCTTGATTTGATCATTCTTATATGTTATAGTCCCCATCTGAATCACAGTTATGTGCTTCAATATGGCTATCTCATTTAGCTTTTGATCAAACATCTTCTCATAATCAGTTGCAGCCATTTTGAGACTTGCAATCTCCTTAGCTTGACTCTTGGCCAAGGATTTGCATTTCTTAAATGCTTGCAACAGAACTTTATATTCATCTATCAATTGATGAATATCCTCTTCAGACTCAGATGCACTCTCATCACTTGATGATGATGAATCTGATTCTGAACTAGCACAAGAAATTGAACTGAAAGAACAATGTTGTACCTTACTAGGTCCTGGCTGCTCCTAGGATTTTGTCACTTTCTGTCAATGCCATCAGTCCTTGGCACTGACTGTCCTCTTGTTCATATATAGAGTTCATAATCTGGATGAACACTTCTTCTTCTTCCTCAGCAAACAGTCCTATGTATGCCTCAGCATCTGACTCAGTTTCTGATGAAGAAATGTCTGACAGACTCTTATCCTTTTTGGCAACAAAAGACTTTTCCTTCTTGCCCTTGTATTGAGTCTTTTTATTGTCACTAGACTCCTTCCTTTTCTCTGGACAGTCTGCAATAACATGTCCTTGTCTATTACAGCAATAACATACAATTTTTGAAAGAGTTGCTTTGCTAGACTTGGTCTTTTTCCTGTCTTTCTTTGAAGACTTTTTATTCTGATAATAGTCTTCTTTACCCTGTGAAGTAGATGGTCTTGCCCTCCACTGTTTCTTCTTTAAGAACTTCTGAAAGAGTCTTGTGAAGGCAGCAAAGTCCTCATCACTTTCACTGCTTTCAGACTTTCTTCTTGCTGACTCATCTGATTCAGTTTCAGCTACTTTTGGTGGTGGAGTTGGTGACTTACTTCTATACTTTCTGGGGGCTTCTGTTTTAAATGCCACTGTCCTTTCTTTATGTTCACTTCTTGTTGACTTCTCCTCTTCTTTCCTCACCATCAACTGCATTTCATAGGACAGCAGTTTGCCAAACAGTGTTGGTGGAGGAATTTCTGCTAACTTTGCCATTTCCCTAATGGCACAGATCTTGGTGTCCCAATCTTTTGTTAGGGACCTTAGAAATTTATCATTGAGCTCATAATTACTGAACTCTCTGCCATAGGACATTAGCTCATTCACAATCCTATAGAACTTCTTATAGCATTCAGTTATGCTATCAGATCTACCTTGTCTAAAACTTTCATATTCTTGGTTGAGCAAAGATTTTCTATCTTGCCTCACTTCTTCAGAACCCTCCATATACACTACCAAGGTATCCCACATCTCTTAGATGTCTTGCAGTGTATCAAATTCTGAAAGGTAGCATCATCTATAGCACTCACAATGATGTTCTGAGCCCTCTTGTCCATTGTGGCTAGAACAATCTCATCCTTTGTCATTTCAGAGAAATCCTTAGGTGTTCTATGATTTGCATCTAAGACTGAAACCTTCATGGGCATATATGGCCCTTCTTTCACTGTGATATAAATCCTAGGGTCTGAGGCTTCCATAAACAGTCTCACCCTTTCCTTCCAGATACTAAAGATCTCTTTTCTACATATGGGTAGCTTCATGGATCCCAATTCCTTATGATTCTCAGTGGAACCCACGGTTCTTGATTTTCTTGATTCTGTAATTTTACTTAGACTGAATCTGCCAACAGGATCTACTCAGACAGTTATGTCCTTTTTGAGTAACCTCCCTCTGATACCACTTGAAAGATATTGTACCTAATCACTTAGAGGGGGGGGGGGGTGAATAGGTGACATAAATCTTTTTGACTTTTTAGGCAGAATTCAGATTATAACACAGAATTAGATCTACTTTATCACAGCACACAATCAGCAATCACTGAATTCCACAAGCACACAGTAGACACTCAGATTTATAGTGGTTCCCCAAGGTTTGGGTAGATCCACTTTCCCCCTTCGCCTATCTAGCAGTGTACTAGATTCGGCCAAACTCCTCCACTAACTCAGATCCTCAGATCTTACACTCAGAACCCCAAAACAGGTTCCTACAACTCAGGCCCAAGGCCCTACAACTCAGCTTCTTCACAAAGCCTACACTCAGCCACCAAGGCCTACACTCAGCCACCAAGGCCTACACTCAGCCACAACATGCCTACACTCAGAGATTCAAATCTCCTACACTCAGGCACACAAGCCCTACAGTCAGCCTTTATAATTACAGGCTTACAAAACTCAGATCCCTAAGGATCCTACAAGATAATATGAATACAAAAATTGTAACTCAAAACTTAGAGAAAAGAGAGAAGAGTTGTGAGTTTCTTGATGAGTTCTTGGAAGAACTCAGCTGAAATCAATCTGACTTGGCTTTCTTCAAAGCTTCTTGAATGTAGAACACAATAAGATTGACCTCCTCTGCAGTTGATCCTTGATCTCTGCTGCTTAAGATTCAGAACAAAATCTGAACCCTTCTTCTCAGCCTGGTTCCAACAGCTGACTTCTTGGATGGAGCTCTCTCTCTCCAACTACTTAGATCTTCACTAGATTCTTCAAGGAATAGCTAGATCTTCTTCTTGTTGATGATCACTTGAACTTGTGTTCAATCATCTGTTTCTGTAGACAGTGTAAGCCTATTTATAGGCCTTCTTCATGGTAACCGGCTGGTCCGGTTCATAATTGATTTCTGACAACTCTGACAGGTGCAGTAGACCGGCTGGAATGGCAGCTGTCAAGTCATCCAGTCAGTTCTTGAAAATTCTGTAACTGTTTGAAAGTGTCGAGACTGTCTGTCTTTAAGTGTCGACACTTATAGACCAGGTGTCGACACAAGTTGTCTAAGTGTCGACACTAGCTGTCTAAGTGTCGACACTAGCCTACAAGGTGTCGACACAACTCCTTGTGTTGTAGATTTTATATCTCGACATTGCTTTTTCTTCATGTGTCGACACTGTTATTGAGTGTCGACACAACACTTTGTTCTTCAGCACTTTGTTGACTTCTTGTAAGTGTCGACACAACTCCTTTGTGTCGACACATCTTCATGTGTTGAACTTGTCAGTGTCGACACTGCTTCGTGGTGTCGACACATGTCTTCAGTGTTGATACTTGCTGAGTGTCGACACAGCTCCTTGTGTCGACACATTCTTCTTCTGTTGAGACTTTTGCTGAGTGTCGACATATCTCCTTTGTGTCGACACTTGTACTTAGAATATTCTTGAACTTTGCTAAGTGTCGACACAGCTCCTTGTGTCGACACTTTCTTCAAGTGTTGAGTCTTCAGCTGAGTGTCGACACATTCTTTCTTGTGTCGACACTTTCTTCAAGTGTTGAGTCTTCAGCTGAGTGTCGACACATTCTTTCTTGTGTCGACACTTTCTTCAAGTGTTGACTCTTCTGCTGAGTGTCGACACATTGCTCTGGGTGTCGACACTTATACTTAGACTCTGCTGACTTTTGCTGAGTGTCGACACAGCCTCCAAGTGTCGACACTTTCTGATGTAGACACAGTTTCTCTGGGTGTCGACACAACTGCTAAGTGTCGACACTGCTTCACTGCACTTTTCTTCATTGAGTGTCGACACAGCTCCTTGTGTCGACACTTTCTGTCTGTTGTCGACTCTGCATCCCTGGTGTCGACACAAATACTCCAAGTGTCGACACTGCTTGCCTGGGTGTCGACACAAGTATTCTTAAGTGTCGACACTTTCCCTCTGGGTGTCGACACATGGACTTAGAAACTTTTTCATCTTTCCTGCAAATACTTAACCTGCACAAATAAACTCAAAACACATCAAATACATTTTGATGTATATCATTGAGTTGGGTGAGGCTTCTTTAAATCAGGTACATTAGGCCAATGTACACAACATCGTCCAACAAGGGCAGGCCGAGCCCTGCCACTTCTTCTCTCCAGTCGGCCAACAAGGGCAGGCCGAGCCCTGCCACTTCTTCTCTACAGTCGGCGAACAAGGGCAGGCCGAGCCCTGCCCCTTCCCCTCTCCCATCGGCCAACAGGGGCAGCCCGACGCCGCCCCCTTCCTCTCTCCAGTCGGCCAACAAGGGAAGCCCGACGCCGCCTAAAGTCATGGAGGCTGGGATCGACTTCTTCGGAGCCACTTGGAGAGCGGTTGGCCATGGAGAGGCTCGGCCATGGAGGGGAAAATCATTTGGAGCTTTCAACTCTCCCGCGGAGGTCAGATCCGTGCATGACAACCGCTACGGACGCTAGACTTCGATCCTCGGGCAATGTGCTCGGTTGTGGCTCCGCCAAACACGCGACAAGGGTAACGATGTTTATACTTGGGCAGGTGAAGCCCTCAGTTTACATATTTGCATGGAAGCCCCACTCAACCAAGGGGGGGGGGGAAGAGAGCTTTCAATGGGTTGACGTGCACGTCCCGCAGTTAATTATATTAGTACCCGGAAGTGTGAGTACGGGTTTAGGCATGCTGTGTGAAGCCCATCCGGACGTGTGAGCCGGATTGGTGATGTTATGGGGTTCCCGGAGAAGACTCCTGAGAAAGTTGTTTATTAGTCGCTTGCAGGGAATGCACACCATAGCCCCAAAAAAGGGGGTGTGC
Organism: Platanthera guangdongensis; assembly: GCA_039583875.1. Lineage (NCBI taxonomy): Eukaryota > Viridiplantae > Streptophyta > Magnoliopsida > Asparagales > Orchidaceae > Platanthera > Platanthera guangdongensis. The sequence continues at coordinate 133,317,448 of CM077147.1, read as the reverse complement.
GCAATATGTTTGGCCCGCTTATGTTAGCCGACCGATGCCTAGTGGGCCGCCGCTCGTCGAGGCGTTGGCGTACAGGTGTTGCAGTACCAGGAGGTGAGTAGCGGGCTTAAGCCCAAGCTTGTGTGCGGCCCTCGAAGGCCTTTTTTGTTCATATTGCCGGCCTGCGTGCTGAGTATGGAATTCATATTCCTGTAATATTTTTTAATATCTGTGATGCTCTATGAATATATAGTTTACTCATCATGTCTTGGGCGAGCGGTGTGTTCATGAACCGCTCCCCCCGTAGGGTCTCCGAGGTATAGATGCCGGGAAGCCCCAGATGGCCTGTTGTCATCCTTTCAAAATAGCGGAGTTCCGCTGTTAGCGGCCCAATTGGGGCTACGTAGAGTAGGGTACTGCGCGGTTTTGCGCCAATAGTAAGGTGGGCAGGGAACATTTTACATAGACCCGAGGTGGCACCTCTAGTTAAGGAGTGGATCTTGAGATCCTCCTTATATGTTCCGGTCGGCCAAGAGAGCCCTCCGAAGGTGCCTTAGCTCAGGCCTTGGCTTGGGAGGGGAAGAGTTTGTTAGTCTTCCGGGTATGCGGCGGGTCCTCCATGCTGAGACCTTGGGTCTGTCCCTTGTGTTCCTAGTCTTGTGCCTAGACCGTTCGCTTGAGGGTAGTAGGTGCGCGGTCACCCCTTCCCCAAGGGTCGAACCCACAGGAGACCGATTTTCGATTTCAACAGCTAGCACTTCGCCAATAGAAGTCCGGTGCGCCAGCCGACAGACTATGCAGGAGTCCGCCATGTGCACCAGCATTGAGGCGTACGATATGTCTGACTGGTAGTGCAATTACCGGTTTAGAGGTGGGCGAGGCCCAACCCACCGCTTCCGTTTGCCACTACAGAGGTATTCTGGGAGGTTCGGCTCCAGAAAGGGGGAACTAAAGGTCTGTGTACACAAAGTCGAGGTGGGTGAGTTGAACTTGCATGTTCACATCATGGCATAATTGTATTTCATAGCATAGTCATTGCATATAACCTGACACCTATTGTATAAAGTGGTATGAGATGCTTTACACAATAGGCCCTGCAAAACGACCCCTTAGTTTATAAGTTCGTGCGAGCGTGGTTATAAGATAATGGTTTTATTCAGTATTATATATGCTTGCTAGAAAACTGACACCCTATCGTATAAATGGTATGGGACTTTTTATACGATAGGAGCCCTGCAAAAGATCCCTTAGCTTATGTGTTTTCGTATAAGTTAAGGTTACTTCTTATTCAATTTTATTTCATACCTTTAATACTGTCTTATATAATATAAAATGGCTAGATTAGTTCCGCTGCCATCTACATATTTGTTATTCTCCACCTTCATGTCCTCTCCTTTCCTTCTCCCCGCTCGGTCCCTAGGAGCCATGGGGGAAGGGGCGGAGGATGATAGGACTTAGTCTTTTAGACTAACGGTTCTCAAACCACATCATTTTAGGGGATCGTGGAGCCTAGCATGGAGGAGCAGCCCCGGAGGTCGGTACGCTTGGAGATCGAGAAGTCTAGTTCCAAAGGTCAGACGACAGGGACTATGAGTCCTGAACGCTAGTTGTTATATTAGTTTGCTTCCACGATGAGAGAAATGTAGTGAGGACATGATGTACTGGGCATGAGCCCATGATTTTAGTATTTTGTATATCTGTGGACACTCCCTTTGTGGAGTTTATTTACTATATATGTGATTGCTTTGGACTTGCTTTATTATTTTGCTACAGTCGTGATCGATTTGGCCGACAGAATCGGCGTTATGTAGTGATGACCTTCCCAGGTGCGAAGGTGTCACCGCAAAGCGGAGGTTCTGGGCCTAATACCTCGGTTTTTTAAAAAAAGGGGGGGGGGTGTCTTACGGTAGGTCCGGCCGGGGCCCGACGCCATATACCACAAACAGACAGAGTGGTTACTCAATGAAAACCATCCAACCAATCCAACGTCCCACACAGAGCATTCTAGCAGAAGCAATTAAAATTGTTGCATTAATAAAGACCCAACACTAGCATGAATGTCCACTAATACGCCAAAAGGAATGAATGTCCAAGACAAGAGGCACCCGAGGAATACTCTGATGCCACTGATTCCACTCACCAGGCCCGTGGAGGAACTGGAACTGGGTAACACCGCCACAACTGGGGGACGAGTCCCGACTTCCCCCACTCGAGAGGTTCACCTAGGAAGAGATTCGAGAAGTGATCACAGAAGAATACCGGCAAGCCGTCCAATGGGACATTCATACTCGCCAACCACTCTGGCAATGCTCCCCCTCGCACCACGAATCCTGGCCCATTCAATTCCTCATGGTTTTAAGTTGCCGAACATCGAGACGTTAGATGGAACAGACGATCCGTTGGAGCATGTCAACCACTTAGCTACCATTATGAGGATCTACAATGTGTCTGATCAGTTACTCTGCCAAGTGTTCCCCACCACTCTCAAGGGGCAGGCTAGCATGTGGTTTCACTCCTTGAGGGTGGGCACCATTCCCAACTTCACAAAGCTAGCAAGACAGTTCGCGGATCAGTTTATAGCAAATCGGAGGATCATCCGCGACCCTTCCCACTTATCGGGTATCCGTCAGAATGAAGGGGAGTCTTTGAAGGACTTCTTCCGTAGGTTTTTTGCAGAAGCCGCCAAATCCCAAGTGTCGACCCAGAGCTGTTAAGAGGGGTGTTCCTTGGGGGTCTCCGTCCTTGTAATTTCTATTCTGCGTTAATGAGGGAAACGTCCATAGCTACTTCGATCTCGTACACCGTATAGAGGAGCAGATTGCAGCCGACGAGGCTATTAAAACACATCATCAATAGCTCGATGGGAACCAGAAGCGTAAGAGGGAGAAGGAACTAGCTCCTCAACACCAAGAAGGAAGATTCAGAGAAGAAAGTCGGAACGGGCAACACCGACGTGACCAACAGAGAGATCAACCACCCAGGATTACAGGCCCCTCTATACCTACAGAACAAATGTACTTTACCCAATCCAAGGCAGCGAAGAGCTCCGCAAGCCTGGATCCCTCGCTGAATATACGGGGGACCAGACAAGTACTGTGAGTTCCACCATGGGAGAGGGCACAACAAAGAAGAATGCTCAAAACTTAAGGAGGAGATCGAGCATCTCATCAAACAAGGCCGCCTGGGGAAATTCTTACGAAGGTAAGCACTAAATCCGCTGACATGAAATCGGCTAACTGTTTGCTAGAACGGACTAGGGGGGAACCCCAAAGTCGACCAGCCCAAGAGAGGGCTCCGTACCTATCAGCAAAGCTCTGCCTATTGTAGCATTTATCAGTTTTAATTTATTACGAATTCTTCATACAAATTTTCACAAGAACAATCTCACGACCGTAACTCTAATAACTTTAAAAGCTTTCTTATTTTAGGTCTATAGAAGGCAAGCATCATCTGCGCAATTTGAAATACATACTCATTTCGTCCAAGTACAAAGGCGTCCACTTACACTCACAACAACTGTCTTCGGGCAGTGAGCTCCTTACAACAACTATGTAACACCACCATCCGTCACCTGGCATATAATAGAAGGTCCAGCTGGAACCCAACGCCATATACCACATACAGTCGGAAGGGTTACGTAAGAATATTAAAACATCCCAATTAAGACTACTCATCCTACACAGAGCATTCTAGCGAAAGTTTTTAAAAGTTGAAAGAACCTAAACCTTAAATCCAATAATCATGAATGTCCACAACCACACCACTGGAATGAAAACCAAATACACTGAAAGGATACACGACCTTATGGCCTTACAAATGTTCACTTAATAAAATAGTGTCTTACATACATCGGCTCGCAGGCCGGCCACACATGACAAAATAAAAACAACTATTATTTACGACCTTCGAGGGCCAGCACAGCAACATGGGCTCCAGCCTGCTATCTAGCACTCGGCTCCGCATCACCTGCAAGCAAAATTTCACCGCACGGTGGCAAACAAAGCAACTGTCAGCCAAAGCCGACCAAATTATAACGACCCCGCCCCTTACTCGGGACTGCGGTGCTCTTTCCCTGCATATCATTAGCCCAGTAAAACCATAAAACGAAATTATAGCACGCCACATGTGTAGGCTCGCACGGCCAAACACCTCGTGCACTCAGGGTACATTAACGGTGAATGCTGACACTTCAGCGTCTTCACCACCATCCCAAAGATGGTAACCACGTGAGAATTTAGCCTTTGACCACCGTCTAAGGCTCCCGACTATGCCAACGGCCAGTCCCCTTTTCGGGTCTCTCGCACCGAACCACATAGCCTAGGTCCAATTCCACTTGCCCGTTGCTCACACCACGTAGTAACTTTAAGACGTACGCATGAGCCAAGCTTCTCTTGGATCCCAAAACTTTCCAAACAATCACATAACCCAGTTATGTTCAATGTTGGTTCCCTGACCGCCAAGTTAGCAGAACACGTTTCCGCTCAGTTTTTCGGGTGTGCCTTTGAGTTAGTCCCCAAGGATCCCTGCTGCAATCTACCGCGTAGAAACCCAAAAAACCCAAAGCACGGAGTCTTCTCCGGCAAAACATATCAAATGAAACATCACCGATCCAGACAATACATATCCAGGTAGGCTTCACACACAATGTCTATGCCCATACTTCGATTCCGGACTATATATGCAACACAAGGGGACTATTAACATCAACCCCAAGGAACACCACGCACTCACCGCACACTCGCGGGAGCGGTTTCCCTATGCAAAAAGGAAGAGAGCTTCACATGCTCAAGTAGAGAATAGTTACCCTGTAGTGTGCTTTTGCGCCATGGAAAAATTACACGGATAGAAGTCTTCGCAACGACCTTTCCTCCTCGGATCCGCTATCAGATCTCAAAACGGTGCTCCAATGCTCCGCCGGCGGCCGGAATCCTCCTCCTTCTACCTCCTCTTTCAAACTCCTTGGAAAGAGAATGGCTTGGAGAAAATGAAGAGTTAACTCCCCCATTCCCGGCCTTAACAGAGCAGGAAACCACCTGGTTCATTGGATCTCAATTAAAGAAAATGAACGGCTCAGATCTGAACAAAAATCCCCTGACCTGGGCCGAACACGGCCTCGCACACGGCTGTTTTCCAGACCGTATGCCTAGATCCAGGAACGATTGTCGAACACAGAGACTCACACGGGCTACGACACGCCCGTGTCTCACTCGACATGCCCATGTCGGATCCTCGACACGCCCGTGACTAGGGGCGTGTCATATATAACCGCCACAGAAACGAACACGACCCAACTGAATACGGGTAGGGACACGGGTATGAACATGCCCGTCACTCGGTAGTCGTCGAGCAAAAATCGCCGATCGTCGAACGCAGATGGTCACTCGACAAATGTTGAGTGCCTTTCATCGATCGTCGAATGCAGGGGGCACGCCCTCCCGACATGCCTGTGTCGCCTGACGTGTTCCTCCCGAACTCTATTCATCGAACTCAATCGACTTTCGGGAACACGGGTACAAACACGGTTAGGCACACGCCCGTGTCAAATGACACGCCCGTGTCATTCAGCCGTGTTTCTAGCCGTGTCCTTCTCGGGATGAAAACGGCTAAAACACCAACCAGACACGGCCGTGGACACGCCCGTGTCCTAGGCCGTATGCCCCTATACCGGCACCAAAAATCCCTTTATACGCGACCAACTCAAATACCATTTTCGGGGCGTTACAAATCTCCCCCACTTAAGGAATTTCGTCCCGAAATTAAGTAAATGTACACAAAACTACAAGTTACCCTAATGGAACAACTCGGGGTATTCCTCCAACATAGCTTGCTCTCGCTCCCATGAAAGCTCCTCACGTCCACAATTATCCCAACGGACTTTAACCATTCGGACTTCCTTGTTCCGGAGTCGCTTGACTGCAACATCTTCAATACGTACTGGCTTGACCCTTGTCATTAATTCATAATCAACCGGTACTTGATTGTCCGCAATGATCTGCGAAGGCTCTTGCACTGCCTTACGCAGCACCGACACGTGTAACACGTCATGTAACCCACTCAATTCCCCCGATAGCTTCAATCTATACGCCTCCTCGCCAACACGCTCCAGGTTTTCAAATGGTCCAAGGTATCTCGGACTCAACTTCTTCAAGCGTCGAACCCACGAGACACCCTTGAACGGCTTAATTTTTAAGTACACCCAGTCGCCAACATTGAACTCCACATTTCTAAGTTTGGCGATATAGTACTTTGAGTGTCTGTCCTTAGTGATCTTCAACCGTTCTTGAAGTGTCCATATCACTGAAGTGGCATCTTCCACTGCTTGATGTTTGTAAAGCTTCGACTCGCCTGTATCCAACCAAGACAACGACGTGCGACACTTTCTCCCGTACAAGGCCTCAAAAGGCGCCATTCCAATACTCGCGTGAAATCTGTTGTTATACGCAAACTCCACCATGTACAGGTGGTCTTCCCACTACATTCCAAAATATATGACGCACATGCGAAGCGTGTCTTCCATCGTCCGGTTGACCCTCTCGGTTTGGCCATCCGTCTGCAGATGAAAGGCTGTACTGAACTTTATCTTAGTACCCAACAGACTATGCACCAACCTCCAGTCATTCGACGTGAAGCGTCCATCTCGATCACTAACAATACTGCGGGGCACACCATGCAATCGTACAATATTCTCCACATAGAGTTTGGCTAACTTTCCACCGGATCTTCCTTCCTGATCGGGATAAAGTGCGACACCTTTGTCAACATATCTACGACCACCCAAATGACGTCATTTCCCTTCTGCGACATCGGCAAACCATGCACAAAATCCATAGATATGTCGTCGAATTTCCATTCCGGGATAGGTAGGGACTTCAAGAAACCTCCGGGCTTCTGGCATTCCGCCTTCACCAATGCACAAATTCGGCACTTGGCCACATAAAGTGCTACATCCTTCTTCAATCTTGGCCACCAGAATAATTTCTTCATGTCCCTATACATCTTTGTGCTTCCCGGGTGGATTGAGTACTTGGTATGATGAGCCTCATACATCAACTCCACCCGAAGATTATCCGCACTAGGAACGCATAGGCGACCGTCGTTCCTTAGAAACCCATCCTCAACAACAAACTGGGAATTTGACTCATCCAAATATTCATCCAAGATGTGCTTCATGCTGTTATACTGAATCAAAGCCCGCCGAACTCTATCAGCTAGGTCACACTACACCTCTGTCCAAAACAGTTTTTGCCTCAGCACTAGACTTCTTGTCGACGCAAGATATCTCCAAAGCCTCCAACTCATGGACCAATCTCTCATCATGTACCGATAACCAGTTGGCCTGCGCCGGAGTCCTGCGACTCAACACAACCGCCACTGCATTTCCCTTCCCAGGCACATAATGTATCTTGAAGGTGTAGTCCCCTAAGAACTCCATCCACCTCCGCTACCTCATGTTCAGATCCTTTTGTTCCAACAGGTACTTCAAGCTCTTATGATCGGTGTAAATATCGACCTTCAAACCGTACAGGTAGTGCTTCCACAGCTTTAAAGCAAATATCACAACCGCTAACTCCAAGTCATGGACCGGATAATTTCTCTCGTGAGCCTTCAATTATCGTGAACCATAGGCTATCACTCTCCCATACTGTAGCAGAACACAGCCCAAACCACTGTCTAAAGCATCACTATAGATTTCGAACCCCTCGGTCCACTTGGGAACATAAAATATGCGCTGTGGTCAACCGCCTCTTCAACTCTTCAAAAGCCTGTTCGAACTCCGGAGACCACACAAACTTCTGATTCTTCCTAGTCAAAGTCGTGAGTGGTAGCGCTATCTGCGAGAAGTTCTCTACGAAGCGCCTATAGTATCCAGCAAGCCCCAGAAAGCTCCGGACCTCCTCCACTGTAGTCAAAGCAGACCACTCCCGTATCGCCACTATCTTCGCTGGATCCACAACTATTCCTTCTCCACTGACAACATGACCAAGGAACGCTATCGAGGATAACCAGAATTCACACTTGGAGAACATAACATACAACTGATTCCTCCTCAACGTCTCCAACAGCATGTGTAGATGATTGTAGTGATCGTCTTCACACAGCGAGTACACCAGGATATCGTCGATAAATACTATCACAAAATGGTCCAGGTACACTCTGAACGTCCTGTTCATCAGATCCATAAACATGGATGGCGCATTGGTCAAACCAAATGGCATGACCGTGAACTCGTAATGCCCAAACCGCATACTGAATGTTGTCTTTGGGATATCGCTCTCCCTTATCGTCAATTGGTAGTAACCGGATTTCAGATCCAACTTCGAATACACCGTTGACCCAACAAACTGATCAAATAGATCGTCAATCCTCGGAATCGGATACTTATTCTTTTCCGTAAGCTTGTTCAATTCCCGGTAGTCGATACAAAGCCGCAAACTCCCATCTTTCTTCTTAACAAACAGAACTGGTGCGCTCCACGGCGATGAACATGTACGCACATAACCTTGCTCTAACAACTCTTGCAGTTGCACCTTCAACTCCGCCATCTCTTGCGGCGCTATCTGATATGGAGAGCGTGACACCGGTTTGGCACCCGGTACTAGCTCAATGGTAAAATCAATCTCCCGCTGAGGAGGGGCTCCTGGGAGATCATCTGGGAACACATCGAGATACTCAGACACAACTGGGATACTGTCCAGACTTGGCTTAGGCGTTGATGTCTGCACTAGAGTGACAAACAGCTCTGCCCCAGACCGAACTGCCTTGATCAGCTGAAGGACTGACATCAAAATCTTACCTGACCCCTTCATGCCCGCAAAAGTAGTCTCCCGATCAGTGTTCATACCCAACTTAACTTCCTTACGGTTGCAATCAATGCATGCACCCTGCTCCGAGAGCCAATCCATACGAATATTACGTCGTACTCCGCTAACGGCAAAAGCAACACTCGCAAATCAAACTCCGGGTCTCCAATCCGAATCTTCACTACGCAGATCATATCCGCGCGCATTGAGCACCCATTGGGCAGCAACACATCCAATTTGTCTTTTGCCATCAAGGACGGAACCCCGATGCGCGATATGAATTTTTCGGACAAGAAGGAATGCGATTCTCCCGTATCAAACAGGGCTCTCGCCGGAAACTCAAAGATCGACATAAAGCCTAGCACCAACAAAAGTAAGCTAACAAATACGAAGGTAACAACTATACAAGTTAAACCACTATAATTTAAATCATACCTGTCACAACGTCCGCTTGCTTTATGGCCTCTTGTAGGCCAAGGTTGTAAACTCTAGGCTGGGCTGGAGCATGGTGGGATGCGGTTGACTCCACCGCCTTCCTTTTTTCCTCATAAGTCGCTCCAGGCTTCCTCTCGGACCTTGCACGTCCTCTCCAACACTCTCAGCTCTGCCGCACTAACTGGTTCTTACTCAATCGCAGGAGTTATGTGATGCATTTGCCCTGCAGGTTGGGCATTTATCATTACAAATACTGCCTCAGCCACCAACCTGATGGTTTTCGTTGAAGGAGGTGTTGTAGGCACGTCCCTTGGTGCACTACTTTCCGCTGGTTGCGGACGCTCTGACTGACCAGCACCGCTCCTAGCTGCCTATAGAAGCAAAGACACATAATTACACGACAACCAAATTGCAAAAGCAATCATTGGAACTCTCAGATTCCACAAAACAAGTGTATTTTTCCATTCCTAAGTGGACATTCATGGGTTCTTTTTAATGTTATAACGATGACACACACATGTGCTTACCACCCCTTAAAAGAATTCGCCCATGAATTCATTTAAGACTGACCGTAACCAGAAGTCTGATACCAAATTGAAAACCCCCATCCGTCACATGACATATAACAGAAGGTCCAGCTGGAACCCGATGCCATATACCACAGACAGTCGGAAGGGTTACATAAGAATATTCAAACATCCCAATTAAGACTACTCGTCCTACAAAGAGCATTTTAGCGGAAGTTTTTAAAAGTTGAAAGAACTCAAAACTTAAATCCAATAATCATGCATGTCCACAACCATACCACTGGAATGAAAACCAAATACACTGAAAGGGTACACGGCCTTATGGCCTTACAAACGTTCACTTAACAAAATAGTGTCTTACATACATCGGCACGCAGGCCGCCACACATGACAAAATAAAAACAACTATTCTTTACGGCCTTCGAGGGCCAGCACAGCAACATGAGGTCCAACCTGCTATCTAGCACTCGGCTCCGCAGCACCTGCAAGCAAAATTCCACCGCACGGTGGCAAACAAAGCAACGGTCAGCCAAAGCCGACCAAATTATAACGACCCCGCCCCTTACTCGGGACGGCGGTGCTCTTTCCTTGCATATCATTAGCCCAGTAAAAACATAAAACACAATTATACTACGCTACAAGTGTAGGCTCGCATGGCCAAAAACCCCGTGCACTCAGGGTGTAACGCCCCCACCTGTCACATGACATATAACGGTGGGTCCGGCCGGGCCCACCGCCATATAGCACAGACAAGCGAAGGAATCACGTGTGGAAATCAAATCTATGCGTGTCCTTAACTCATTCCATTCTAGCGCAGCATTTTTCTTGTTTACCATGAACTCAAACCAGAATGTCCACCCCATATATAAATACCACATTTATATAAAAACACCAGGAATGTATACAACTCACACACCCTGGCCTTATGGCCTTACAAGTTCCTCTTTCACAACAACAATCATTTCGTACATCGGCGCAGGCCGGCCACACATGAAATCCAAACACTACTCTTCGCATAGCCTTCAAGGAATACAAACACCAGGCTAGCCAATCCACTTATGCTTTCCAAACCGCAGCACCTGCAAGTCATCATCCAAGCCAACACAGAAAACAAAGTAACGGTCAGCATTGCTGACCCATTATAACGACCCTACCCCCTACCCGGGGTAGTGGTTCCTTCCCTGTATACAGTGCTTTCTTTCTTATCAAGCATCAGCAAACATCACCAAATCACAACTTAGATCATTCTCTTTATACCACTAACAAACACATCACATCACAAACGCTGGAGTCCACCAACGCTCCGTGCACTCAGGGCACCTTCTTGGTGTACCGGAATCCACCGTCGTACACCGCTGTCTCTCGAGGTGTTAACTTGTTGGTTGACCGGCCCTAGTCCACCAGCTCGCAGGCTGGCGACATCCCGCCCAAGCCACTCAGAGGTCCATCCTCACAGCATCACAAACAGAGCAGACCGACCCACACTCCGTGGTGTAGCAAGCCGGGTTTATCTAAGCTCCCCAGGCATTGTCTACCCATCGATCCCCCTCCTAATCCGATCGACCCACAACATGTGGTGCAGCAACCCGGGTTTAACTCGGCTCCCCTAGCATTGCCGCCCATCGATCCTACCTTAACTAGATCAACCCACCCTAGTGTGTGTAACAGGTCGGGTTTATCACGAGCTCCCCAGGCGTGCTACCAATTGATCATCTCATAACCAGGAGCTTCACCAAAGCCTCCTCACAATCATCACATCCATACATTCATCACAACAGAAATCCGTTTTGCACATCATCAAAGCCACGGAGTCTTCTCCGGTTTACCCATGAACATCACCAATCCAGACTACCGGTCCAGATGGGCTTCACACAGCATGCCTACGCCGTACTCCATATTTCCGGCTCTAAATGCAGACTTACAAAGGAATCACTTCCGCGATCCACCTCTTGGTGGAGGATTCCAAACACATGATAGAGGAAAGGACTTCGATGTCCAAGAAGGAGATCCGTTACCCC